>JAPKLY010000382.1:213500-266670 GCA_026898435.1 Prunella vulgaris | reverse complement strand
TGTGTATAAGAGTATTAAACTGAAAATAAGAGTATAAGAGCATTTAGTGTGTATAAGAGCATTTTTTATATACTCTTGCTCTTATACAATTTTCAAGACTGAAAATTTGTTAGAATAATATCAATATGTATATATTTGGTAGATTTCTAGGGCATTAAATGAAGTTACCTTAATTAGCTTAGTCCTTTGTGTATATATAGGCACTCATATCAATTGTTTCTAATAATATATTTTTCCCCAATGATTTCGTGTGTCTCGTTTAACATGGTACCAGAGCACAGTACGATTTAGGGCTTAATTTTCAGAGAGAAAAAAAAAAAAGTAAAAAACCTAGGATTTTTTGGTTCGACCTGTTCCGGCCATCACCGGTCGACACCGCCTGCACAGGGAGGTGCGGCATCGCACGGCGACAGTTCGCCAGAAGTTTCAGCTTCGGCACCGGCGCGTGTGAGTCTCACGCACCGGGCGATTGTTTCTGAGCAGATTTCTTCTGCTGGCGCGTGGGGACACGTGCCTGGTCGGATTTTTTTTCTCCGGCTGATTTGGTTCAATTCGTCTCGTTGAGACCTTTCCGTTGGTGTACCTGTTTGAGTCAGCATCCGAGTGGTGTGTGATTTCGGTTTGGGTACAGATTCTTTTTGCTCATCTTTTTTTCAGAAATTCTGATTTCATTGTTACTTGATGTTTTATTATGGAGTGTCATTACTGTCATAGTATTGGACATATCAAGCGAGATTGTCCAAAGTTACGTAATAAGAAGCCGCTTTCGTCCACTCGTGTGGCTGCTAGTGGCAGCAATTCTGGCCATTCTAGTGAGTATGTCACTATATCTGCTCGTGAGTATGCAAAATTGATGCAATTACAAGCCAGTTCAGTCACCACCATTGCTGAGTCAGGTAAACCTAATGCGTGTCTTGTCTCCTCATCTTCCAAGTGGGTTATTGATTCTGGTGCCACAGATCATATAACAGGTAACTCAGAATTTTTCTCTACCTTTGACTCACATACTACCCACTTTCCTGTTACCCTAGCTGATGGCTCACAATCTCGCGTCATTGGATCGGGAACTGTTAACCCAACATCTTCACTGTCCTTATCATCTGTTCTTAACATTCCTTCTCTCTCGTTTAACTTAGTGTCTGTGAGTAAACTTACACGTCACCTTAATTGTAGTGTCTCATTTTTTCCAGATTATTGTTTGGTTCAGGATCTCACGACGAAGAAGATCATTGGTAAGGGACATGAATCAGGTGGTCTTTACATCCTTGATACACAACAATCAGTTGCATGTGCAGGAACCATCAACCCCTTGGATGCACATTGTCGGTTAGGTCATCCTTCACTTCCTTCGTTGAAGAAATTGTGTCCACAATTTTCTCAGTTGTCATCTTTAGATTGTGAATCCTTTCATTTTGCAAAACACCATCGTGTCAGCTTAAGTCCTCGAGTCAACAAACGAGCTCGTGCTCCTTTTGAGTTAGTCCATTCTGATGTGTGGGGTCCATGTCCTATTACATCGAAACCCGGATTCCGTTATTTTGTTACTTTCGTTGATGATTATTCTCGTATGACATGGTTATATTTGATGAAAAATCGTTCTGAGTTATTTACCCATTTTTCTGCCTTTTGTGCTGAGGTTAGGACTCAATTTGGTTTGCCTGTGGAAATTTTGAGAAGTGATAATGCTAAGGAATATCTTTCTGACACATTTCACAAATATATGTTGCAAAATGGTATGCTTCATCAAACGTCTTATGTTGACACACCATCTCAAAATGGTGTGGCTGAAAGAAAAAATAGGCATCTTCTTGAAACTGCTCGAGCATTGTTGTTTGCAATGAATGTTTCTAAACCTTTTTGGGCAGATGTTGTCTCCACTGCTTGCTTTCTCATCAATCGCATGCCTTCTTCGGTTCTAGGGGGCGAGTCCCCTTTTGATGTCTTGTTCCCATCTCAGTCTCGATTTCCAGTAGAACTTAAAATTTTTGGTTGTACATGCTATGTTCGGGATGTTCGGCCTCATGTCACGAAACTTGACCCTAAGTCATTGAAGTGCATTTTCTTGGGATATTCTCGGGTACAAAAGGGGTATCGGTGTTTTTGTCCTAGTCTCAACAGATATCTTGTGTCTGCTGATGTTGCGTTCTCTGAACATACACCTTTCTCTCAATCCCCTTCTCCTCCCATTGAGGGGGAGGACACAGACTTTCTGGTATACTCAGTTACTCCACCGGTTCTTCCTCCACCTGAGTCCACTAAACCTCCTATCCTACATACATACTCTCGACGCCCGCAACCATCTACCACTCCTATTGCTTATTTGGTTCCTGTTTCGCCAGTTTTATGTCCCGATGCGCCAATGTCTTCGTCGGCAGATCCTTCTCCAAGTGATGATCTTCCTATTGCTCTTCGAAAAGGTAAACGCTCTTGCACTTATCCCATTTCATCTTTTGTTTCCTATGATCACTTGTCTTCTTCTTCTCGAGCTTTGATTTCTTCACTTGAGACTGTTCCTAAAACTGTCCATGAAGCATTAGCCCATTCTGGTTGGCGTAATGCCATGATTGAGGAGATGCATGCATTAGATTCAACCGGTACTTGGGAATTAGTGGATCTTCCTGCGGGTAAACGACCTATTGGTTGCAAATGGGTGTTTACTATCAAAGTCAATCCTGATGGATCTATTGCTCGTCTGAAAGCCCGCCTTGTTGCTAAAGGATATGCTCAAACTTATGGTGTTGATTATTCTGATACTTTTTCTCCGGTTGCCAAACTCACCTCGATTAGACTTTTGATATCACTGCCAGCTACCCATCACTGGCCTTTACACCAATTGGATATCAAGAATGCTTTTCTCCATGGCGATCTTGTTGACACTATTTATATGGAGCAACCACCTGGATTTGTTGCTCAGGGGGAGAGTAATAAGGTATGTTATCTTCGAAAGTCGTTGTATGGTTTGAAACAGAGTCCTCGCGCATGGTTTGGCACTTTTACTCGTGCAGTTGAGAAGTTCGGTATGAAGCAAAGTAAATCTGATGATTCTGTTTTCTATATGAATTCTGAGAGGGGTATTATATTGATGGCAGTGTATGTGGATGATATTGTAATCACTGGAAGTGATCCTAAAGGGATTGCATCTTTGAAAGCTTTCCTTCCTACTCAATTCACTACCAAAGACTTGGGGACACTTAAATATTTTCTTGGTATTGAAGTGAGTAGATGTAAGAAGGGAATTTTCTTGTCTCAGAGAAAATATGTGCTAGATTTACTTTCTGAAACAGGAAAATTGGGAGCTAAACCATGCACCTCTCCTATGGTTCCCAATTTACAGCTCATGAAAGAAGGTGATGTATTTGATGATCCTGGAAGATACAGAAGGGTGGTTGGAAAATTGAACTACCTCAGAATGACACGTCCTGACATTGCTTATTCAGTAAGTGTTGTGAGTCAGTACATGTCATCACCAACTGTAGATCATTGGAAGGCAGTAGAGCAGATCTTGTGCTATTTGAAGGGTGCACCTGGACGTGGAATTGTGTATAGTGACCATGGTCACGATCGGATTGAGTGTTTTTGTGATGCTGATTGGGCAGGTTCGAAAGAAGACCGAAGATCTACTTCAGGCTATTGCGTTTTCTTTGGGAGAAATTTGATTTCTTGGCAAAGTAAGAAACAAAACGTAGTCTCACGTTCTAGTGCAGAGTCTGAATATAGAGCTATGGCAGCGTGCGAGATAGTTTGGGTTCGTGGGTTCCTAAATGAAGTACGTTTGAAGGCTTCAATACCTGCCAAGTTATGGTGTGATAATCAAGCTGCGGTTCATATTGCCTCTAATCCAGTCTATCACGAGTGAACCAAACACATTGAGATTGATTGCCACTTTGTTCGTGAGAAAATCCAACAAGGAGTAATTTCGACAGGTTATATGAAAACTGAGGATCAATTAGGGGACATCTTTACGAAGGCACTTAATGGAGTTAGGGTTGACTATCTTTGTAACAAGCTAGGCATGATCAATATCTATGCTCCAGCTTGAGGGGGAGTGTTAGAATAATATCAATATGTATATATTTGGTAGAGATCTAGGGCATTAAATGAGGTTACCTTAATTAGCTTAGTCCTTTGTGTATATATAGGCACTCATATCAATTGTGTCTCGTTTAACAAAATTAAAAGATAACGAGTTTAAAACAAGAGAAATAAGCTTTAAAAGCATAAGAGCATTTTTTGAGGATATAAAGTTATTTGAGGGTACTTTTGACTTTTTGAAGCAAGTTTGACAGAGTGACGGGTGGTGAACTAAGTAATTTTATGGTTAAAATAGCGCCCCTAAAACAAATCGCCTTTATCCCAAACTAAATGGGGGTCTAATTCATATTTAAGTTTCTTTCCAATTCTTTTCTAGCACCCAATTTCAACTTAATTTGGTTAAATGATTCTATTTTTTTATTTTATTTTCTACAGAATGGTTTAATTCTATAAGTTGTAATGGTTAAAGATCTCTTGTACACATGTCATGTTTCCCTAATTTTCTCAATTATAGGTGCTAAACTGAGTATTAAACTTACTAGTCTTCACCCGACATTTTGTAGCAAGAAAGAGAATAACAAAAGAAGAAAATAATGAATAGTAACAGTCAAAATTAGAGTCGATCCTACCTTTATGCTACCACGAGATCTGCTTCCGCTGTCAGCATTGGGCTTGTCCTTCACAGGCTTCCTTTCTGTTACAACTTCAAAGACTGTAGGTTGATCATTGATCAAGCTGAACAGGCGCTTCCTGTAAGTGCAGAAATGTTCCATCATTTTAAGTCGAACATTATAGTTTCCCAGAAGAAAGATGAGATCTATAACAAATTTAACCACATTTCCTGGACTACACTTTCAAATCAGGAGTTATCAACACCAAGTGAAGGCACAATACAGCAGAAAGAGTAAAGCAGTATTTGTGATGCAGCAGCTAGAACAAATTCAGATGTCTCGCAGTAGAAAGTTTCTAAGCATGTCCACCAGAATCTTTTATTTATTCATAAACAGAAAAACGAAACCAAATTTGAGTTGATCAGAACATAGTAGATGAACTAAATCAAACACTGGTCAGTTAAGCTGAATATGTGGGGCCCTTGCCAAAATACATTCAACAGCTTATTCAACATCTTTCGTAAATGTCACTCACCCAATCATGAGCTTTAAAGTAAACAATTTAGCAGAGATTGTTGACATCAGGCTAAATTAGAATTATCAGCATCTACAGCCACAAGTTGGACACATCAGGAATAAGAAGTATCACCTCATAATCGCATAATAACAAGGTTGATAATGTTTAAAGGCAGCAAGAAAGTATATGGTTATTTGCAGTACGGTCCGAAAGATAATGTGCATTATGTAATTCCTGTGCTTGAGAAGAAATGATGAATTCAAAGGTTGCTGGAGATCATGGTATTGAAGAGAAAAAGTATGGAATCTCTGTCCAACCAAAACAAAGACTGTGTAACATTTGATTCTTAATTTTCAAGTTATCAGTCCAAAACAAAGATTTCCTTGCTTGTCTAGTGAACGTTATATAGGGGGAAAAAGGATGACTACTGAATTTCTTCAGTGAATAGTTCTTTAGCACATCATATCCCACCTAATTTGTTGTTCTCGCCATCATTCTCAATGAATATGCACAAAACGCCAGCTACTTTTAGCAAGTCAGAATGTCTTGAATGCTTTTGCTTGTAAATGTAAAAGGAGAAACCAAATAAACAATAACTATACTGATTTGCATGCTAAAATCTCTGGAACAGCAAGTTTACAGTAGGGACTTATCAACAGGAAAACAAGAATTATAATTTTCTTAGAAATAATTAGACTTTACAATATACTATATCCAACTTCGATAGACAGATACTTCTGGATGACATCTGCAGGTGCTGAAACTGAATAGCTGAAGTATTTTAAGAGTAAATAGAGCGTCCATAAATTATTTTTTTATACAAAAACAAGGCTTCATATTGTTACTCTGCAGATAATTGACCAAGGGAGACAAGCGACTGAAGCAATATAGGTGTATAACTTATAAAAAACAGTGTAGTGCAATACAGGGATCCAGAGTACCAGAACAAAAAAAAACAAAAAAAAAGATGCAGTCTTTGAGCTCATAAATACACACCAACCTATGCAGTCAAAAGAAAAAATAAAACAAGTAGCAGTAAAAAAAAATTGCTCAGCAGAATTCGTGTAAACATTGTGTTAACTTCAAAATATTTGGCCGAAATTAATGATTTAAACATTGCCTTACACATGAAACTTTTTTTGTCATAATGCACCCATTAAGAACCCTAACATGCCTCTATCAAGAACTCAGAATGTTTTGTATACCTTTCATTGCGGTTCAGCCTGGCTCCAAGGTAAAAACTTACAGAGAGCAACCAACAATCACTGTGCACAGCAATAAGAGAAAGCCAATCCCTTCGGTTCATTCCATCTCGAGCAAAATTGATCCCCAGTGCTGGTTCTGGAAGCTCAGGTGGAACTTCCTCAGCTGGAAGATTCACTTCCCAAGTTTCATCTGGGTGCCCATACAGACACAAATTCTCCTTCTCTACAAATAATTGAACAAAAAGAACATGAAAAATATAGACAAATAAGAAATTTAAAATTATCAAATAACATAAAATGAGACAATGCACTAAAATCCACATGCTTGATACAGATAGTAAGCATGCCAAACATTCTCTCAAATACTGAGAGAGAAGTATGCTACAATCAGCTATTCAATAGAGTACAGAAGCAAATGAGAGTAATCAGCATATAAATTATCAGACACCCATGCTTCAGTTATCAAGAAACTAACCTGGCCTTATCAACTAAACAGAAAAAACTACACAAAGTAATAGATGACGGTTCAGTGGTTTCAAAATGTTCCTAGTAAAATGAAACACAACATGGATCTGTAAATAAATTGGAAACATGCTTAATACCAGAGGTATTAGTTTAAGCTGAAAGTTGACCATTTTCATCTTCTGGTTTTGATGAAAAATTAAATAAAAAGGAAACCCAAATCACCACTATAGCGTGGGGGGGGGGGTACCAATTTATTTATCCTGGGAGGAGGAGGCCTTTCTGTTGATCCTCCAAAACTTGAATTGCTATCGTTTCTAGTTAACAATTTACTCGAAGCAAATAAACCTTCCAGGTAAAGGAAACCCCAATCTAGAAAGAAAAATACAAATAGAAACAGCAAATGTTGCAATATGTGAATAATTAAAACCAGAACCGAAGTCACAAAGGTCAAAATTTTCATGCAAATGAAGACAAGAACCTGAATTCAAACTTATAAAGTAAATTCAACTGAATATAAACTAAAAATCAATTACCTGGATCACAGAGACCATAAAATTCATCCACATCTGGAAAAGAAAATGAAATTACAAAATAAGTATGTGCTTAAAAAGGAAAAAAATTAAAAATCCAACACGGTGACTATTTTGAGATGCGCAAATTGCGTAGCGCAAAGTACCGTAGGTTAAAGCACGAATTATTCCAGCACGGCGAGCGCTGTAATCTTTGAAGATCTCCTCTACAGTCCGGGGACCCGAAGAAACGGATGCCATTGCTGCGTAGCAACTAAGAGATCTAAAATCAATTGAGAAAAAACTAACAAATATACATGAAGAAATGGCAAAAAAAATTATGAAATGGAATTGGTGAAGAAAAGAGAGTAAGAAGATAGTTGAGTGTGCATGTAACTTGAGAATCAGAAAACAGAGACAGGGGAGGGGATACAAGGGCAAGGCAGAACGCTGCCGTTTTGGAGTCAACAATTTTGATATGTTGCCACCACATTTTGCTATCTCCACTCGCCTAATTCCTTTTTTTTTTTTTTCAAATGTGAATTTTTTGGGTATATCCAATAAGATAAAATTTTATATAAATGTGAGTTCACAATTAATTCAGTTTTTTTAATTATCATTATTATGTATAACTATTAAAAAAATTAAGTATATTTTTATTAAAAAAATAATATATACAAATTACAGTAATAATAATCATACATAACACTGTAATAATTTTATGTGAACTCGAGTCGCAAAACACCTGTTCATCGAATAAATCACATATTGATGATCGGCATATTATTTCTGCATAGTTGATTTAGTTTAAACATGGATAAGCTACATATAATTTTAGCTTTCTAATGAATATATATATATATATATATATATATATATATATATGAGTAGGTATTGTGTAAAAATAGTTTATGATAAACTTATTATGAAATTGTTTTAAAGTATCAAATATTTGGTTAAGTGTATCAAAATATGCATCTAGTGTATCAAAAGTTGAGGTCAATATATAAATTTAATTGACCTGATAAGATATTTGATACACCTAATTAAATGTTTGATACGTTAAAACTAGTTCATAATAAGCTTATCATTATGCTAAAAATAATTTTATTCATATTAAACTATTTATTTGAGCTTTCATATGAGAATGTTGAGAACATATGAAATTAAATAAATGGATTAAGTTTACATTCTCTACAAATTTTCAAATATTTATATGAAATATAATTGTTTTAATCTACATTGCTTCCCAAAATTTGATCTTAATTTTGACAACTTATAGTTTTGGGATTGAAGATTTATAAGCCCTATAACTTTGTTTTATTTTGAATTTGATCCTTTAGATTATATATTTTGATTTTGGTCTTATAAATTTGAAAATATTTTGATTTTGATCGTTTTACAAACTTACATGTCCTGTAAGTTTGTGAAAGGACTAAAATTTAAAAAAAAAATCAAATTTATAAGATCAAATTCAAAATTTTGACAAGTTATAGAACAAAAAAAACTTTAATCCCTAATTTTTTAAAACTAAAAGTGATGTAACATTACAAAATAAAGTTCCAACAATATTTTAAAACTAAAAGTGATGTACCATTACAAAATAAAGTTCAAGAATATTTTCATGTGTTATTTTATGTGGGTATAAGATACAATTGTATGAGACAACTCCGAGGAAATAATAGTTGAAGGTGTAAATGAATACTGCAGACAAATGTGATTGAAGTACATAGTGTCCCCCACATTTCTGCAATTATCCACACTCCCAACCAGGGGTGTGCATAATTCGGTTATTAACCGAAAACTGAACCGAATCGAAATATGAATTTGATTCGATTACCGTAGTATTCGGTTTGATTTCGGTTATCATTTTTTAGAATTTTGGTATTCGGTTCGGTTCGATTATTAACCGAAATTATTTCGGTTAACCGAAATAATTATTTATTTAATAAATATTTATATATATATATATATTTAATAAATGATATTTAATAATATTTATATAGATATTTACATTGCTATTTATTTATTTGGACAAAAATAATAAAATTTCGGTTCATTTCGGTTTTTACCGAAACCGAACCAAAATATTCGATTCGGTTTATATCCAGTTTTGTATAAATTCGGTTCGATTTCGATTTGTTATACCTTACTTCGGTTCGATTTCAATTATCAAATTCAGTTCGGTTCGATTACCGAACCAACCGTTGCACACCCCTACTCCCAACTTTGGTTCCCACTCTTTTGCCATTTTCCAACTGCATAACCAAACTTTGTCATTATGAAGTATCAACTGACACGCCAACCAAACATCAGTTGAAATAAATAATACAACGTCTGAAGAAGACAAACCCTTTCTCGTCTCTCTCCTACCCCCACCAGACTAAAAAGTGTTGCTTCTAAAATCACTTTATTTTTCTACGAAAAACTGCTAACTCAATATTTCTTCGAAATGCTCATCACACATTTACAATGCTTCTAACAAAAGGTGTAGGAAGATGTTTGATATTCATCTGCATGTATATGTTGATTATGCGAATGATAATGTTATTAGATGCAAACTGAAGAATTTAAACACACCAAACTCCATACACATACATTCAAATAACTACAGAATGAAACATATTTAACTACTTATAGACTGTCTACACATTGGATACTGTGTTATACAATGAGGATTTACATCTGATGGGAGAATATAAAATATGTAGAACGATCCCTTCAGGATATTATTTGGCCAAGAACATGAAAAAACAAACAAAAGCTGCAAACATACCCAAAAAAAAAAGGTGCGGTAGAGATGCATAGGGAAGTCGATAATCAGAATGGAAGTGGGCATCTCTACAAGATTTCTTCAATTAACCACCTGTTCAGTTGATTTCACCATGGAAATACCACGCAAGCAAGGACAATTGAAGGGGCCCGGTTATCTAGCAGCAGAATATGATGGATTTTCAATTCTTTCATCTGTGTAAAAGCATGCATAGAAAACTAAAGGAAAGTGAAAAACACTATCAGGTGAATTCATATTCAATACCTTTCAAGACAATATTTCAAGTCATCAGATCAACTTGCAACCGATGATTCCTTGGACTTGTCTGTCAATGTTTCCTTCTCTGAATTGCCCATCTCCTCAGTCTGAGTCTGAGTCTGAGTTTGAGCTTGAGTAGAAGTTTGCAACTCCGACTCTAACCCAAGAACCACTAAAGTAGACCTGCAGACAAAATCGTAGAATTTTTTGCAATTGAATTATCTTACATTTTCTTCTTCCTTTATTTTTCACGGGTGGGAGCGGGGGCCGGGAAAGATGCTTAACAACCCTATGCATATTCTGATGTCAAACCTTGGAAGAGAAGATCTTATGTTTTGTTGGCTTGCATGAGCAACTAAGGGAGCCCTGAGAGCAGGCGTTCTATTCAACGCATTTTCCAGCTGTGCTGCAGGCAGCTGCAAGAATTTATTTATTAAAAAATATGTGTTAGAAGAAAATATATTATTGGAAACTTTCTAGGATGAAATAATTTTAAGACATAAGCGAATCTTCAATTCTTTTGTCCGAAGATGAATCTTCATATTTCATACATAATCAGCTGGATCTTTCGAAAAATCATTAATCTGTGTAATTCTGTATAAGTTATAGCCATAGAGCCAACTGACTAATGTTGTCCAGATAAGCCAACCTCCAAACAACACAAATAAAAAAGAAAGCACACCTAGAAATTGACTATGCACCCTAATACATAGTAGTACAAAAGGAATAAGGTAGAACAAGATGGTAGGTGTTCGCTGTAGAATTTTTACAAGTGATTCGAATTGTAACAAATGTAAAGTTAGTGTTTTTATGCTAATTTTTTATGTTTTTGGTAATGCACATAGACCTTTTTATTTATTAGAAATTCTAGACATACATCTATTCCCATTTTTCATAAAGATGCAGCTTATTTTCATTCACTATCTATTTCCCAACCACTAGCATTTTACATCCAAATTCATTTCAAGCCAGAGGTTCCAGTCTTGTCATGTCAGTAGAAATAATCCTTGAAAGCTTTTATTACAAACAAACCTAGTAAATGTAATTTAACCCACGAAATGCTGTGAGCATAAAATGAGACTGAATGAAACCAAACTACATGTAGGGCCAGAATGATGTTAAAAAAAAAAACTACATGTACGCAGGTAATTAAGTTGAACAAAGAGTGATTACACAATATGACAATGACAATAATAAAGGACATCACAAGAAAATCTTAGAATTTACTAAAGTGCAGATAACACACCTGAAGCAGAACACCGAAAGAATGTGGCATTGTTGAAAGAGCACACTTTGTGAATCCCACCCACAGCTTTGGATACTTCCATATCTGCATTATGCACGTATTACATAAGTATTATGCTGAACAAGAGGGGAGATTAACAGGCCATTGTCAAATGGGGTACCTGCTTATTTACAAGACGTGAAAGAATCTCCATCACGAATTCCACCTGAAATGTAGTCCAGAAAAGTCAAGCATGGTGACAAAAGGCTGATCCATGAGCTCATACAGACAAACTAATCATAGCTAGAAAGGATATATGGGGAGAAAACAAGAACCTTCTTAAGGCACTAATATTCAAACTGAATTTTGGTACACATTAAAATGTGGGTTCCTCATATCAAGCAGAAAATTATCAACTTAATCAAAATGCAGATACGTCAAGTGTGCTTACCAAAGAAGGAAAAGCACCTAGCGCTTGCAATACTGTTCTCATAAACAGCATTGGCAGAGGAATTTGCTCAACCTGCATAACAATCAATTTTAAAAAAATTGAAATGTTAAAAAGACCTTTGGGACACTTGCAAGTACTAAGGGTTTTCTTACCAATTGATTCAAGACCTTGGCCAGAACCTGCTGAGAAAATATATGTCGCTGCTCAAAACAAGCATTGCAGGCATCTGTGACCTGCTACCAAGGAGTCCTTTCAATGAACAAATATATTCGAAATAATTACAGTTCAAAGAAAGCACAATTATTGCCTTTTTCAAAGGAATTCTATCTCTGTCAGGATCAATTCCATGGATGGCAATTAATGCTTCAGCTGGAGTCAGCAAAGGAGTAGAATTATTAAACCCCTAGGAAACAACAAATCAAAAACCTGTTAGCTGGCAAATCAGGAAACATTGATACACATGGATTTATCTGGGTGACTCAATTACATAAAATACATGTCTTATCAAGTGAAGACTGAGAATATTGCACAGTGAGAATTATCAACTTTAATGAGCTTGATATTGGCCAATACTCCTCTACCTCCTAGAGAAGTATCAAAGGCATGACATAATGTGGTAAACAAAATATAGAGACTTGTTGGATGTTGGATGTAGAACATTCATATCCCATGGCACTGCCATTTAAGAGGTTATCTCCATTGTTCTAGGCACCTGCTACTATCAGAAACTTCAAAATTCAAGGCATGGACAAGATACATTTAGATGTAAAATACCTGAAGAGCGTGAGAAAGCACAACTTGGAACTTATCCAGTGGCACATTCACTAGATGAGGAAAAAGTAGTAAAACCTGAAGAAAGAAATATTTAGTGAGTAAAGTCGATGAGAATAAAAGAAGAAAAAGAAATAGAACATGCCAGTATACCAAAAAAAAGAAATACAACAAAGGTAAAAATATCAGACTACAAATATGGTTTAGGACATAACATGCCAGTATACCAAAAAAACTAATAAACCACCCACCCCAGCATCTCCAACAAAGGTAAAAATAAAAAACCTACACGAAGGAAAATAAAAAATTCAAACCCCAGAAGAATATTATAAACTTGTATAATTCTTCTGATAGTGGTAACTACCAACAATTTATTATAGCTCTGCATGTTGGATCACAGCCTTAAAACCTATGCTAGAACAAAAGTGACTAAATAAAAGGACTAGCTCATTCAATGACTACTAATTAGATCACTTAAACTAATGACGAATACCTTGTATCCCTAGTCACCTAATGGAATCATGAATACAATTAGTGATTCTCAAGTTAGGTCAATTAATGAAGATAAGCACATAAAATCAAAGCTGTAATGACATAATATTTGCAGTAGAGTTCTTCAGTCTTTCTTTTATAAGGAAAAGAGAGATGAAACAAATCAATTAAAGTACATTTAGAAATTTATTAATGTGGTAGGGCCAAGGGAGTTGACATTAATCAAGTGTAACAAAATTTTGATTTGTAAATAATGGGTTAACAGTGAAAATTTTACTTCCATAAACCTAAAGAAATTCTTGTCAGAGACTGCATGCAAGGGCATAAAGTACCACATACAGAAAATATTGTTCTAGTAACATATAATTCAGCATAAAAACATAAGAAAAATGAATCAGCAGTAGTCTGATTCAGTCTGTCAAATAGGAAGCAATTAAATAATTAAAGGAAACATCCAGAGGAGCTGATTCGAAATGATTCTAACCTCATCTTTTGTAAGGAATGGTAATACTGGAATTAAAATATCTACATCCTGCAAAAAGAGAAGCAAGTAAAATTGGAATACATTAAAAAAAAAAAAAACTAATGTAATTAATCAGAAGTGTGTGTGTGTGTGTTGGGGGGGGGGGGGTCTATGCAAAACATTTGTAGGAGATAATCAAACTAATCATCTATAAGGGTGACGCTAAATCCTGAGTAGACAGAGTATGAACATAGTATATTATACAGAACTCTGTATGTTAGCAAGTTGATTTTTTGGAGATGAGCTACTTATAGAAGAAGAATCATCCTGAGAAGGCAGAAATACACAAGAAGACAATCTATAATTACCTTTAGCTTTGTATCATATAATCTCTTAATAGTAGATATTAAATCTTGAGAAGGGACTGTTCCATCTGTAAGTGTATGCACTACCTGCAGTTACAAAAGCAATCATAAGCTGACACAGATACTAGCACAATCCAGACTTAAAAGGGGGAAAATATACTTGGGTTACAAGCCCTTCACTTCCAGTTGGTGGGTCAGATATTATATCAAGGAGATCACTGGATGAGCCAATAGTTCGAACAAGGAATGGGATTTGACGATGAACTGCCTGCACAATGATAAAGCTGGTCATAATAACAACCAAGGAGATATACATATATATATATATATATATATATCCTCACTAGCATAATTTTTTAGTGAGTGCACCAAACCTGCTTCGCCACCTCAGGCGTGTCCTTGTAAACATCAAAAATTAATCGGAGAAGGGAGTGTTTCTGTTTATAAAACATAATATCATTACGTAAGCAGACGTATAAACCATGAATCTTGTAAGCACAGCAGCAGCATTGATAATACCTTAGTACACAATGCAAAATATAGAGCCATGCAACGATGCACCTCAGCCACTGCAGAAGATGAAATGCTTTCAGATGCTGAGAGTTTATGAGTGTCAGGGGAATTCTCTTTAACTGCCGAACTGGCTGGCTGATTTTCATCCTAGACAAAAGGTAATGCAAGTTAAATTTATAAAACTCACTTAAAAAATGTGATACTGACAATCTATTCTGAGTCTGAGGGATACAAGATTCCCACTCCTTGGGAAAGTAATATTATATCTATGGATATATGTGCGAACACAACACACACACACACACATATATATATATTATATATCAATGTTTTTACATTCTACAGTGGTAGAAAATTAACACTTTCAAAGATCACACTTGAACCAGAAAAAATATTGTACGACAATTTGGTTAATTAATTATTCTACACACTTTCAATAGTTACACCTTCTGTAGTTCAGTATTGGTTCCATGAGCCTCCTTTGTCACTGCAACTTGATCATCAGTTACAATTGATAGCAGCATTTCCTTGGCAAAATCCTCAATTTTTTGGGATATTGATGACAAAGGATAAAGCTTATTTGCAACCTATAATATAAATAGAAGTTACATGATGAATGTAAACATTATCTCTTGATTATTATGCTAAAGTATGTAATGAACAACATGTTACACATGAATACCAGCCGTATTGCCTTCATTCGCACTTCTTCTAAGTGATGAACAGCACTCTGTAGAAAATCAAATTATAAAAATTAATTACAATGAAGGGAAATATAAATAAAAAGAGGCCCATATATTTCTTATAGGCCTCCAACTGCAATGAGTTGAGAAATTTGCTTAAAATTATGAAATAGATTTTACAGTGATATTAAAAGATCACATTATGATTATTCGGACTGGAGACCAAGTGAACACTATGTCTATGAAGCTAAACAATGAAATTTTGCAGCTTTAAATAATAACATTCGAGGATAGGCTGCTCAAGCATAACGAGGAATTACATTAACAATTTTAATTCTAAACAGTTTCTGAAACTACAGATATGAGCCAAAATTTGAAAATGAAAGTCAAGTACGTACACCCATAGTTGATCCAAATTCAACAGTGAAAGCTTAAAAAGTTCAAATATAGGGTGAAGAAATTCAAATTTCTTCCTTCGTTACTGGCACATTAAACTTAGAATCACAAGTCCAAAATGAAAAATCATTAATCAAATCCCCAAGACCCGTCATCCTTGTCCATCGCACCCACCACCTCACTCACTTTAGATCAAATTTCAGTGCAACAAGTAATGACCTAATAAACAATCTCGTCCTCACTAAGATACGGATAAACAAGTGGTACTCTTTCTGGTCTTATGACTATTTTCACGAACCATATAACAGCTGAAAGCAAACTAATAAGAGGTGGAGATGCGAAACGATCAGGAAAAGAATGGGGGTCAAAAGGAGGGTTGTTTTCCTCTTCTTCTTTAAAGCAGATTGACTTTCCACATAATCTTTATGAATGCCATACAAATCAGCAGGTGCACAAACTTTGGCATACTCCTATATGTTTGTGATGTGTCCTTGTATAGTGTGTGTGTGTGTGTGAGAGAGACAGAGAGAGAGAGAGAGAGGCTCTAATGATGAAAAGAATAATCAACATAGAAACAGACATAGCCTGAACCCTTCAGTAAAAAAATTCTGTTGAAACTGAGTATATGGATGGTAACCTTCAAAGCAATTTTGAGGCAAGCATCTCGAATTGGAGGTCTCAGCAAAATCAGGCTCCAGACAATACTTAGCCCCTGGGTTACTCGATCGCCACCATGCAACTCCTTCTCGTCATTATCATTACCACCAGGAGAGCATAAATACTCGAGCATTTCCAATATTGGCTTCGGCAGATATGGAGCTTCACCAAGCAATCTACTCAAGGATTTGTCAGAAGCTGGAAAAGAATCCCTAAGTGTTTCTGCCTGTAATGATGAATAACAATAAATATGAAACTGCAAATTTCTCAAGATAGATATTGGTAAGATCTAAGATATATAATTCTGCACACCACTTGGAGAAGAAAAGTTCCATAAACGGATGTAGCTGTAGTCGAAATAAAAAAGTCACGGTCTTCTTCTGCCTCACCAAATAACCTGTATAGGACGCGCAATGTTAACTCGTGCCCCTGAAGACATACATGAATCAGCCACATAGAAAATCACAAGGGTTAATAAGCATGCATTAGAAAGATGGATGTGAGAAACAGAAATTGAAAAAAGGCAGAAAAAAGAATGGCTATGCAAGGTACATCAGATACACATGCTACAGAAACACAGAAAAAATGGAATGAATGTCGACAGCAGAATAGGAAAAGAGGAATAATGTATGTAACAACCAGAAAATAGCTGCACATTTTAAGATCTACAAGAAGTCACCAAGAGCTAGAAGTAAACTGTGTATACGTGACAAGCAGTTATTAGGGAAGTAAAAATAAAAAACCATACTTCTGGAACAGTCCCACTTAAGATCGTCCAAAACCATACACACGAGAATCAGTAGCCAAGGCACTCCCATATATAAAGTCTCACAAGCCAAAACAAGATTGCAATCATGTAGTATGAAGAACACTGCGTTTTCATCAAGGATCTTAAACCGAAATAAAAAAAGGAAAATTAATATTTATTTACCTCATGAGTAATATAGTCCGATAATATATGATCTTTAAGTAACTTCCATGGGTCTAGCTCCGAGGGGAACTGCAACAAACAAACATAAAAAGCAAATTAGTGACTCGTATCATCAAAAGATACTGGCTCACATACGTCCCAGTATTTACCTCCATTCCTGAATGGGCAAGAATAGAAAAACGGACTTGAGACCCTCCAGCAACAGTAACATGCTTATATGCATCGATAATGCGCACAAGAGCCAGTTGCTGTAACTGATCTTTTTGTTCATCACCCAGATGAATTATGGGGGCAGATATCTTGGGCAAAACCAACTGTGGAATTAACACAACAGAAGTTGCAGTTGAGGAATTCATGCTGATTGTGTCTGTGATTGCTGCTTTAGGGCTAAGCTCTTCAGACCTATCTGTAGACAAAGATTGAGCTGATTCAATTGGTGTCATATCTAATTCTATTGGTGTGACACCTATGTTAGTGAATTTCTCTTCCATGGCATCATCTACATCAGTCGAGCCCCCTGGAGAAACAGCCATATTTTCAGGTAATGCGGCATCCTGAGTGGAAGAAGAAAGTCCCGGAATTTCATTTTCCAAAGCTTCAATGCCAATGACTTCAGATGTTACCGCGACATCACCATTCTCCTCTTGGAATGGAACATCTCCAGGAGAAATAAACTCACTAACAGACACTGATGCTTGTTGTCTTGCATTGCTCAAGTCATCATATGCAACATTACTATCAACAAATGTCACATGTGGTCCCTCATCTGGAGTTTGCTGCAACCCCTATCAAGTAGCATCAAATAAACATGTCACGGGTTAAACCATTGCAGTCACATATTTAGAGAAGGGAAAAAAATAAGTACCTAGAGTTAGAAAATATAGGAAATTAAGTCATGAGCAAATAAAAGAAAACACCACAATGTTGTATACATTAGAAATTAATACATGCCTCAAGCTCATTAGCTACTGCATGATGAGGATCTTCAATTACAGTTTCTTTCTCAGGAGAAGACCTTGATTTTGAAAGTATGTCTGTTAGCAGCAAAGATAAATGCGAAATGTGGGTAGCACTACCAATCATCTCAGGAGCCATGCTTGTGAGTGGTTCTTCATCCCCTTCAGATTTAAAGCTTTTTGGAGGTAAATTACACATATTAGCCATAACTACTTCAGCTAACAGGTCAGCAGATATGCTAGAGATGAGAATCTCCAAAGAAGCAGCTGCTTTCTCACCCTGAGCAACCAATACACCAAACATTGCCACAAGCTGTTGCACAGGCCCACTATCTGCATCCGATGATGGTTTCTTTCCACTGGAAGGTAAGACATCTTGTCCCTTATTCATTTCATTCCCTGATCCATCTAACTTGTCAGGTGTTGATCTTGCACGCTTTCCAGGCATGTCGGACATAGATAACTCTGATGAATCTGGCACTCCAGTTCTTTTTCTACTAGCACTACTGGGTTCAGCCAGAGATTCTATAGAAGGCTTTCCATCCTGTAAGAAGTTCCTAAAATTATTTGCCAGTCTCTTCTTGGACAGACATCTACAAACATGGTCAACTTACGAAAGAAAGTACCTCTTGAATGTGGATATCACTTTCCCACTCTGATCTTCCATTGTTATCTGATATTTCATTGGCAGCCTGTCCAGTTGACTTTCCAACTTTAATTTCCTTCAGTGCATTAACAAGACGATCCCGCCACTGCAAAACATAGAACCAAATGAATTACAGGAAAATAAACATCCTGACAGTTAAAATAGTTTTCTGGATTTGAACCAATCCGACTACAGATAATAATCACACTTCTCTTGGATTTTTAAACTTTTAAATTAAAATGACATTTAAGCTACAGGTGATGATATGTATAACATAATCAGTGGGAAAGAAGGCAAAACAGTAATTTTGAAGACATCAAGAAGTCGAAAAAAATAAAAGAAAGCACATGTCATGACATGCAACATGAAGTTTTGGAACATGAACAATCGAATTAGCATACCGGTGCAGCACCAGGGTGTGTACAATTCAAACATGATTCAAAAGCATTCTTAAGAGCATGATGCACCCCAGCAAGATGCAAGCCTTTGCTAACAAATCTTGAAGGGTCTAAGCCAAGCAAAACAGGCAGAATACGACCATAAAAGGCAGGTCTCTTCCTTGCGACTGCCGAGAGACTAAAAAACAGAAATGGAAACCAATTAATGTAAGGCACGGAAACTTAGTTGTATCTCTGGGATATAGAGAGACCATATACCTCTTAATTAGAACAATGATCATCAAATAACTGTGTATTTTCAAAGATGGGGATCTCAGCTGATCAAGCAAAAGACCCAAATTTTTACTAGCTTCAGATGACAAGTCTCTAACATTGAGTGTAGGATGTCCACCTCGGAGCCATGAGATATTGAATTCATCGAACTTCCCTGCAGGAAAATAAAAATCTCATACTCAAGTATATATATATAATCCATATCCCAAAGCACAGACACATACATACAGTAAATAGTTTATACAAGTCATTTGTACATGCAATCTGCATCTATATACTTCACCAGAACCTCAGTATCCCATGCAAAAAGCCGCAAAAAACATAGAAAATGATGTACCTTCAGATATCTTATCAGAAGGTGGCTCCAATGAACCATCAGGATCAGGGGTGTAAAGCAGCACAACTGATTCCACAAACTTCAACGCTGGCAATCTCCTCCCGTCACTTCCCATCTTCACGCATGTTTTGTAATGAGAAAATAGTAATGAACAAAGAATATTCGATGTTTCATGAGACACTCACCTCAAATGCCATTGAGTATATTTCATCTCTAAACTTTAGCGCGCATTCCCATAATGATTTCAGTGATTCATTGAACTCACTTGAGTACAAACCCTGGTAAATTATATGCAACATTATGTGGTAGCATATTACAAATAAGGTAATTAAAATACAGAGAACCACTCCAACTACTGGTGCTAAATCATTGATGAGGCAGCACATGTGGCACGAGAATTCTCCATTTAAATCTAACTAGTAATTCTTTCGTGCAATGCACGCATTGAATATAATAAATTTTAATGTGAGGGTGTGTAGTGTGAGATGAATTGTAATAGAATTTTTTATTTTTTTTTGTCCACCTATAATGCAGGAATGTTCTAACTTCTATAATCAAAGGTGATGGGGGAACTAAATGTGAACAAGTACAAAAGTTAGTGGTGCTAATGAGTAGAATGCTATCTGCCTATCTCAATCTCATGCAGTAGCTAATGAGATTGAGGCATGTTAAACTAGAAAGCTATCTCAGCCTCATATTTATAGTCAACTAGTGCTGGCCTTCAACAATACTATCTCAATCAATGAGAAGTTCCATAACCACACTGTATATTTATAAATCATAGCTACAACATGTTAAACCCAATTCAAACATACATGAAGAATGCATGTTGAAATATGCAAGAGAAAACTCAGACTTCAAGGGTTTGAAGAACTTTAGACAGGTGGATAAAAATCACGAACGCCTATCCAATAAATCATTCGGAGAAGCTTCCTTCAATGAGCAATACAACAGTACTCACAATATTTAATTCTTAATTTCTTATCAATCAAAAAGTTCATAATTTCAATATGTGGCCTGCTATCATATTCCAAACATGTTAATGCCACATTGAACTCATAATAACAACTTCCGTATTAAGATTCAATATCTGAACGAACCTGGACGGCAACTTTGACAAGAGAACAGCGAAATATATCAAATCCACATGTGACAGCCTGCCGGGCAACAGCAGGTTCATCATCTTTCAGAACATCGACAAGTGCTGGTATAATTTCAGGTAACAACTCGAAGTGCTTCACCCCAATTTCACCAATCATCCTATGTCATTTGGAGACCATTATCAAATTCTGAATGTAGAAAATGTTTAAAAGGGAACCACCCTTCACCATAAACTTTTTTCTATTTTTCTGTTTTTTTTTTGGGGGGGGGTGGGGGGTGGGTGGGTGTGTGTTTTCCCTGCATTTAGAAACGCTGAAAATCCAAGTATCTCTTCTTCGTTGTTTAACTCAGAAAACATAAACCCACAAATGAGCAAAATCCAGTTACATAATCAAACCAAATCTGTAGCAAACAATTCTCGCAGGTCGAAGTGGAGGAGAAAGAATTTAAATGAATTTTAGATTCTAAATACTGGAAACAAGTATTCATTAAATATGTGGGCATTGTATGCAGTGTTAATGTTATTAAGACGCACATAAGAAAGAGCATATCAATGTAAATAGTTAGGATTTTTTTTATAAAACATCAACTGTAAGGAAAATTAATTTCAAACAGGAAGTACATCTTGGTGAAATAAAAGTTTCAAAACAAACTAAGGTTATAACCAATTTGGACTGCAACTGAACCATGGTATGGTGTAATATATATAACCATAATGTATAACATAGATTATTTGTATAAACTTAAATTCTAGAATTGATCAATTACAGGACCTATATCTGACCTCTTAATGATTTTTTCCTTATCAATTAACAGTATCGTAATACTACTTTGCTAAATTTTGGCATTAGTTGTGAAAAGAAGTCTCTACAGAAATTATTAATATAATGAGATGAGAAGACAAAGTCAAGAAACATCTCATCTACTAATTTTTTGTTCACATTCAAAATATGATATAAACCAAATAGAAATTAACATATTTCACAACTCAAACACGAGTTCCCAAAGCAAGTTCATATTGGCATTCAAGTTCTTGGCAAGATTGATCTTTTTTCCCTTTCACCCTTTGTCTCTCTTTAGTTGTATGTTGTTTCGAAAAAGAACAGATCAAATACAAATCTTGTCAACGAAAACAATTTCTCGACCAATATTCCTAGTCCAAGAAGCTGCATTACCAAATTGAAAGAGAAAAAAGATAGACGATGAATTGATAAAAGCAGTTAAGCAACCATATGAACACACTTTCTACACATACACTATTCATGAAAATTAAGAAGCTCTTACTGGGTAATAAATTTGCGGACGGGGCTCAAACGGTCTGAGAGTAGGTCAAGAACACCCGAAAGAAACTCCACAATTAAGACATAATCCGCCGCCAAGAGCTCATCGCGAAGCCGCCGTAACAGGTCAAGCTTCAACGAAACGTCGGCGGCGGGACCGTACTTTATTCTGTCGATTCGTTTCGCAATATTTTGGCGGGATATCGCCAACCTCCTCCGGTCCATTGCCTCCGGCGACAAAAGAAATAAACCCTAGGTTTCCAAATCGAGGCAGAAAAAATTCATAGAAATCAGAAATTGAAAGGGAAATTTTCTTTAAACCGAGAGTGCGGGAATGAATTTCCCGTTGTTGATTTTCGTCTCCGGGAAAGCGGGTTTAAGTACGTTTCGCTCCGATTGGTAGAACCGTAGGATTAACGTCTGTGAGGCCGAGTAGTGGAGGCCCAATATGATTTATAATAGAATGGCCCATTAAGTTAAGGCCCATTAAGTTAAGGCCCATTAAATTTAGCCCATTATGTTAGGCCCACCGTCCATATTTGCCTTATCCCATAAGGTCACCCTACTCTCAATAAATCTCTACAAAAGTTTTTTTTTTTTTTCAAATCTCTTATATATATATTAGGGGCACCCATCAACTAAAATACATGTTAAAAAAATTAACTATATTTTTATTAAAAAGTCACCTCTTGTTAACCCTAATAGAAGTGAATTTTTAATAAAACAAATAGAGGCTTTACAGTAATAATAGAAAAAATATTTTTAAAAATAGAATTACATATTGCTCTGGTGTATATAAGACTATAATTATAAACAAAACACACCCTAAGTGTATTAAAATATTAATCAAGGGTATCAAAAGTTAAAATCAATAAAATCTATAATAATTATAACATAATATTATTGATCCAAAATATTTTATGCTTCTGATTTTTTATACTCCTAGTTAAATATTTAATGCTTTAAAACCGATTTATGATAAATTTATCACGAAATACTTTTGTACAAAATTATACCTCAATGGATATGAATATGACTAAATATGCATTTTTCCTAAAATTAAAAAAAAATGTATTCAACTATATACCCGCCAATTTTGATGGGTAATCCCTTCATCATGGAACCAGCTTGATTCTCAGCCATCCAATTCGACGCAAATAATTAATTGATTAATTCCATGCATCAAGACATTCTCTCTCTCTCTCTCTCTCTCTTTTTCACCTTGTCAATTTCTCAAATAATTGATTGGATAACCGAAAGAAAGGGGAAAAAAGATAAATTAAATTTGCAAGAGGAGAAGGGGCATTTGACAATTGAGAGCAATGTTGCCCAAATTGGTTTTCTTGTTGGCACTCTTTTTTGGCCTCAGCGCCGCCTCCACCTCCTCCACCGTGCCGCCCCACCTACACTTCTATCTCCGCCAGGGCCAGAAAATATCGAAGCTTTCCGGTGACCTTTTAATTAGGGCGGCATGCCAAGGCATCGGGGATAATGAGACGGAATGTGTATCTACCTTGCAATCTGCGCCGT
Source organism: Prunella vulgaris (assembly GCA_026898435.1). Lineage (NCBI taxonomy): Eukaryota > Viridiplantae > Streptophyta > Magnoliopsida > Lamiales > Lamiaceae > Prunella > Prunella vulgaris. The sequence continues at coordinate 242,832 of JAPKLY010000382.1, read as the reverse complement.
CGGATCAAAAGGTTGATGCTAATAGCCTCGCCCTGTACACCCTCAGGTATATAGTATAATTTTTGTTATTTGTGATTTAATTAATTGAAATTTTTAGCAGACAAAATTTATTTATTAAAAAAATTAATCAACTTACCATTCTCAATAATCATTTAATGAAGTGAGTACAAAAAATAAAGATTTCATCATGTCAACTTAAATTAAAAGGTCGTGATCAGTAAGGTCCACCTATTAAAAAATATATGTACGTAGAAAAAACTGATAAAAGAAATGGTAATAAAAATATAATAAAATATAACAGTATTTTTAAAAGAAAATGATAGTTATTTTTTAAAAAAATATTATCACTTTTAAAAAAATTGATGATAGATTTAGATTAAAATATGACAATATTTTTTTAAAAAGTAATAGTCATTTTTTACAAACATATTATATTTTTTGCGTTAAAATTTTATTATTTTTAAATGTGCATTATTTTAATTAATAATTAATATATTTTATATTAATTTTTTGTTAAGAGACGATCTCATATAATACATATTCGTGTATATATATCATGGATTTTAGCTAAATATTTTTTAGCCTCTTTAAACCCAACTCGTTTTGATATGAACATGTAACCTATAGCTCTCGATCCTTAATAAGTTAGGGTCAGGCTCTTTGTCAATTTATATTTACTTAATTTTTAATTAGTATAATTATAACAATTTATTTTAAGTATTAAATATGTTCTTTTAAGGTATTGATCATTTTGGGTTTTGGGCTAAATATTATAACTCATTCATGTATTCATGGATGGGCCCAACTATATACCCCTCCAACATTATTAGATACCCCATCCAAAATATTTTTATTTTATTTTTAACATATCTTTATCAAAATTTACTCATATTTCAACAAAAATGTGTTAAATATATGTTTAAAAAAATCTTTAAAAAATTCTGTGTCAGTAAATATCTGTCAAAATTTAATTCATTATTTATAAAATATAGCGAAAATAAAATATATACATTAAAAAAGTTATTTTATTTTTTATATATCTTTATCAAAATTTAATTGATATTTCAACAAAAATGTGTAATATATATGTTTGGAAAAAACTTAAAAATATTTTGTCAGTAAATATCTGTCGAACTTTAATTAATTTTTTGATAAAATATAATAAAAATAAAATATATACATTAAAAAGGTGTGTATCTAATAATTATGGAGGGGTATATAGTCTGGGCCTTCATGGATTTGGGTTAACTATTTGTTAGCCTCTTTAAACCCAACTCGTTTTGATATGATTGTGTAACCTAAAGCTCTTTAGAATCGTCGCTTAATAAGTTTAGGTTCCCGCTTTATTATATTCTCGGTATATTCTTTCTTTTTTTTTTTAATTTAAGCGACTTAAAAAAATTAATTTTTTTAAAATTAGTAGTTTTTAATATTTATGAATTTTAAAATGTGGTAATTATATAGAGAGGCAGTTTGTATAGTGTTTTACAAAGAGCGGCAAACGTGCAATTTTTATAATATTTGCATGTTCATTTTGAGTGTGCATTTCTATAATTTTTCACACTTACTTCTCTTTGTATTTTCGGGGTAAAGTGTGTCCTCTCTTGTATTTTTTCCTTTTAAAATCTATGTTTTTTTTAAAAATTTTGAGGAAGTGGGTATTAACTTTATGAAGTAAGAGAAAGTAAAAGTAAAATAAATATTGGATGGAGAATTTTTTTTTATATATTTTATAGGTTAATTTATAAAAGGGTTAAGTTGGAATTTTAAAAATTTATTTTTAAAACTCAAATTAGAATGGGTTTTGAGTTTTAAAAACTAGTGAATATTTAGTTTTTCAAAATTTTTATTGATGTGATCATATACAAAAATAAATTAGTCATCATATGCATCTAGGTTGAAAAACACCATAACCATGTAATGCCTAATTAATTTGGAGCGACTATTGTTTGCATGTGCACTTGAATTTTAAAAATTAATTATAAAAAACATGCAGTTCGATATATATTGTGAATTTTAATCAACGATACTCCAAGCAGCAACCAACAACACTCCAACCAGTAATCCACAGTATATATACTTCAATATTCTAGTGATAATCAACAATACCTCAAATAGTAATTAACAATTATATTTTAGTCGGTAATTAATACTATCCCAAATTCTAATATACTTATTTTCTTAAAAAATATTTAAATTTCAAATGTGAATATTAACTTCACTTCTTGATGACATATTTTTCCTTAGATATGTAGAAAACCATGCAGAAACCATAGTCGCAGGAATAAAGAATTTCTCAACAGTTGCAGATGTTGCTCCAATGCTCACATCTGCATTAACTGATTGTACGGAGCAGTACAACTCGATTGATGACTTGATTGAGACAGCAAGCGAAGCACTCGAAGGAAGCAACTATGCAGATGCTCAGAAATTCATCATCGCTGCAATTTCGAGCATTGATGTGTGCGATTCTCAGCTTCAGGCGAGCAGTGCTGAGGAAGCCGCGGAAAATCGAGAAGGCGAAAGCGTCGACATGGAGAAGGGACTGAAGAACTATAATCTTCTTCACAAGAATTTGTTGCGCGCAGCTTTGAACATGCTTACTGTGGATTAATTAATTAATTAGTTGATTAATATATCAAAATATTAACTGTCATCATGTGCTTATGATCAATATAAAATATATTTTTTAATTTACAGTTGGACATACGAATTAATTATTTATTACAATTCAGAGTGCCTAATTGATTTTTTTGGTGTAAGAGCATCCACAATGAGAGTGAGAAATTCCAAGTGGAATGCTACTCCTCACCCAAATTGTAGGATGAAGTGATTGGGAGGGGGTGATGTGGCATGAGTAATAGCACATATATAATTTTTTAAATTTACTAAATCAAAAAATTAATGAATAAAATATAATATATAATTTGACAGTGAATCTTATAAATAATTAATATTGGGATAGGATACATTAGCAAGAGTGGAATATTTTTGAGGTAAAGGCATGAAAGTTCTGAAGAAGCACACATGTATCAAAATTTTCACCAAAATTGCTCAATTCTATATAGATGATATGATAGCAGGAGCAATCTTCAACTCGTATATAATTATAGTTCTAAAATAAATTTTATATTTAAAACATTTAACCACCATATTTATATTATTTAGGTGAAAAAGAGTTATGTAACTTATAATGGTGAAGTAAATGAGTAGATAGAAAAAATGGGAGAGGTACTAAAATAGTTTAAAAGAAATTCTCAAATTCAAGCTCTTGTTTATCCTCACTGAATAATTACGAATATTCATTTATAAGTGTCCATTGTAATCAATTCTAATTGTTAAGTAAAAACAAATTTAAAAATAAATTTAAATTGCACGATGCACCTAATGTATATAAGTCATTGGGTACATATCAATAGTCTTGTAGGTAATCACGTGAATCATGCAATTTAAGTGTATTTTTTAAATTATGAATTATTTTTACTAACCAGTCATTTATTTTCACTTTTCACTAAAATATACTCCCTCCGTCCCAACATTTTCTTCATATGTGGAGTTTCACGCATATTAAGAAAAAGTGAAGTATGTGAGTGTAAAGTTAAATAATAAAATATAAAAAATGTACTTTATTGACTTTTGTGAGTGTAAGTTGTTTCCTTTTTTGGGGTGTGAAGAAAGAGTTGGGACATCCATATAAGAAAAGTGTGAAATTTATCTTGGGACAGAGGGAGTAATAAATAAAATTATTGAGTGAAACCAACTCAATATTATTTTAAAGTATATTAATATCATGGGAAGATATTGTTTTTATGGAAAATGACAAAAAAAAGAGAGAGAGAGAGAGATTATTTTCAACAAAATTATATTAAAACACATAATTTATAGAATAATAAATTTTTATTTTAATATCCCAAAGTGAAGTCTCAAAGATAAGGAGAAAGCTAGTTGAGAGGGACTAGTAGTAGGAGAGAGACACACAATGGCTGTTCATTTGAAACACCACCACCACCACCACCACCACCACATATTCACCTTAACCCACCGTAAACACCACCACCAAGCACCGTTGTCCGCCACTCCTCGGCGGCGCTCCGCCTCTGTACGAGTTGATGCAGTTTTAGGCAGGAGAGCACAGGAGCTGATACAATCCGGTGCCATCACTCCCATATCACCAAAAGATGCAGCCTCGGCAATTGAGTCCCGAGGGTACACATTGCTCGACATCAGGCCTGAGTGGGAGAGAGAGAAGGCACGTGTTTCAGGGTCACTGCACGTGCCGTTGTTCATGGAGGATAAGGATAACAGCCCCATCACACTGCTGAAGAAATGGGTGCATTTTGGTTATATTGGCCTCTGGACTGGCCAATTGTTTACTGTGATAAATCCTAATTTTCTTCAGCAAGTGGAAAAATCTGTCCCTGATAAAGAATCTAAGCTGCTTGTAGCCTGTGGAGAAGGCCTAAGGTACAAACAATTCACACACATTGTTCATATGTTAGATGATTTTTCTTGATTTAACGAGTCATATCCAATAAAATGAATCATGGGTCTACAATCCAATATTGAGTAAAAAAGAAAATTTTGACACAAATGTATATTGCTAATCTGTTTGATCACTTTGTGTTGACATGTACATGAAGATCTATGATGGCTGTTACAAAGTTGTACGGAGGAGGGTACAAGAACTTGGGGTGGCTGGCCGGAGGGTTCAACCGGTCGACCGGCGATGATTTTCCGAGAGTGGAAGGTAGTGAGAAGCTGCAGTATGCCACAATTGGAGGTGTATCATATATCTTCCTTAAGTTGCTTCTTTTATTACAAGCCGCACCAGGGAAACAAACTTGATCCCATAACAGCAACATCTCTGAATTTTGCTATTTGTATGTAGATGCCTAAACCTTGATTTTTTATTTCTTAGGGTGGAGATTGATTTCTTCCTTATAATTTCAGTATTGTGCCTTTTATTGATTGAAATATGAAGTGTGATTCTTACGTTCACAATATACATGATTTCGGTTCTACTGTCAAAAAAGAATTGGTCCTCACTTTAACCAATATAAAAACCATATAATCGTGGGTAAATAATTTTGGTGTGGGTGAATAATGTGGAACAAAGGGAGTACAAAGTTTTGGATATACGTGTAATTGGCAGCATCATTTTGCTCATCTACAAGTACCATCTCATTTGAACAACATGTGTAACAAGATAATGCAGGGAAAAACAGAGAATCTCCTGGCCTTTCTACCTAGAAAAAAAAATCTAATGACGTGTACAATATATTTACTTGATCATCAAAACAAACGGTAAATTTAAGTATTTTACACTAGTAAAATCAACCAAGCACAGGCAATGCAAGTGTGATGCTCAAGCTGTGAATATCTTCCTCACTTCTTTGACATTTCCCCGGCAAATAGGGCAAACTCCTGAAGTTTCCAGTATCCTGCAAAGCTCATTGTAAGGCGACACAAGAATAATATTTAACTACTATTGGCTACTTTTCACACCCCTCCACTATTCATAGAATAAGATGATAAGTTCGCCAAGAGTAAAACTTGAGTTTCACCACCTCAAATTAGATTACTCAGTTTTCAATGTATACATTTTATGACTCCATATGAAGATAGAGACCGGGAAAAAAAGGTTCTGCAGTCATCTGAATACTTTACGATACACACACAGTATGTTAAAAATGGATGACTAGAATTTTACCTTGTTGAACATCCAAAACAAGCCATGCAGTGCCCGCACGGAATAAAGAAACTATTCTTCGGAGCTTCAAAGCAAATTGCACAAAGATGCTGGCTCTCGTCATCTTTAACTGGCTTCCCTCCCTGTGAATATTCTTCATGCCCTGGGAGAGAGGAATAGGAGGAACCCCGACTAATAGTATTGTCATCTTTCTGTGAAAGCAAAGGGTTTCTCTCAGATCCCATGTCCCCACACTGATTTCTTGGTGTGTCTTGCTCAGTGCGTCGAAAATGGTTCATGAAGTAATTAACGAGTACCAGAAGAAAAATCACTCCACCTAAGGGTAAAAAAGTTCAATGAAAATATAGTTATTCCATAAAACTTAATTTAGTTTTAGCGTACCAGTACTAACGATGTATGCAAGCCATCGAGGTCCATACGAGATATTAACATGCCATTCACCACTGACCATGCCCTACAGAATGCAGAGAAGCATGAAAAGAAAGCCAACTGTGTTAACTTTTAGCACATCTCATTAACAAGGGGAAAAAGAAGAAGCCAGTTGTCTGAGTCTCAACTTCCAGTACACAACTGATTTTCATCTTGGAACTTATAAATGGAATTGTGAAAAGGCTTTGGCAGGAAAGCTTATTCATACCACTTAGTCATTACATACTCCTTGAGATTTTTTTCTCTGAGCTAAAACTAACATAATAGGGAGACTTAAACCAATTCACTGGATTGGTAGCAACAATTATATCTGTTGCCATAAAAGTTAAACTTTCTGAGAAATGAAAATTATGTTTGCACAATGTTGTTTATGAAACAGAATCTTCAGATTTGGATATCCAGAGTGGTTTTTGGAATCATGCTTTTGATAACATTTGAAATGATTGCAATATATATTCAGCTATTTCAGCCTCAGGCCCTCTATTTTCTTGACTGACTCAGTTGCACTATATTCGGGCGAATGCATAGCAATAGTGTAACTTCTATTCAAACACCATCAGTAATGGACTTACATGAACTAGACCAGGAGAGGTAAGAACAGCTGCATTTCCACCCAGCAAAAACAGTTGAAAATTACATTGGCCTTCTGCAGGTATACACTCATAATATGGTTCTGTTGTATTGTAAAGTAAAGCATTTATTCCAACATCCAAATGCACCTATTTACATATAAGATAAAAAATGTGAGAAAAAAATACACAGAATAATGAATAATCAAATTTGAACAGGGAAAAGTGATAAACAAGTACTTGCACAATTCTAAATGGTGAAAAGATGATTTCTATTGATTAACTTACTTAACTACTGTATCAAGTTGTGCACGCCAGAAAACGTATTTTCGCAGCCAGTGGAATTAAAGGTTGATTTTTCAAATAACGAGAAAATAAGGCATAATGGAATGCTTGCCTTGACAATTTCACGATTCAAATTGCCCACTCCAATGTAATAGATAGAAGACTCGGTGATAGACTTCTGAATTGAACCATTTCCTGCAACAAGAAATTAAGTAGTTTCAATAAACTACAGAACAAAGTTATAAAGTGGTTAGAACAAATAAAACAGAGAACAAGGTTAAAGAATGGTTAGAACCATTAAACAGAACAAGTTAAAGAAGTTTCTTTAATTTTATTTAATCCCACCATAAATAATATTCCATGAAAAGTTTGGATTTGGATGTAATGGATCCTTAAGCCACTCATCAAGACCAGTTTTCCCTGCCAGCATTTAAGAAAATATCTTAGGATAGCACATATTATACCATAGCCAATCATGTTATACAAGCAACATGAAACACCTAAAATGCAAAAACAAATCACAAATCCACTAACTAGAGTTATGCTTTCTAGGATAAAAGTGATATAGAAAGGCAGTCAGGGAATCCCGCAACATAACTACTGGTGCTCATTCCTGAAATGTAATTTTAATTAGAGAAAATCTGGAAATAGCAGGATAGACATTGCACTTACCAACATATAACTACATTATATTAGCAAATACTTCTGGAAGTCGAGTCACTTCAGTATATTAAAATAATCTTAGATCTTCAACCACTAGTTTATTAAGGTAGGCAGCTATGTACAGTTTTATGCACCCACATCATCTGAAAAAGGCTTTGGCAGGCAGCTCCAAATTGCTGGTGTATGCATAGAAACTTCATTTCATGTTGATACCAAGCATGGACACATAGGTAGTAGCGAAGGATTAAAATAACATAAGACCCAAGGACACTATGCCTATAGTGTACCTGATCTATGTAAATCTGTGTGAAAAATGTAATTACTTCCCATTCTATCATGCTACATTGATATCAACCATCACCTCGACATGCTGCAACACTCCCAACGCGTAAACAACCACCAATTCCAGAACTCAACTGGCGCATATCATAGTGGAGACATGAAGCTATTATATTGCTAGTTCAGTAGTGTATTCCTGATCTTTATTTCAAGAGTTACCAACACACCCCATCCGTGGAAAGTTAGATAGTAAATTAAACTCCAGGAAATAAGTCTCATTTCAAATCCAGAAGTCCTCAAAGTACATATTTCAACTTAAGGTAACTTCGCATATGTTTCCAAGAACAAGTTATTAATCCAATTATTTATGCTACATTTGCATCTACCATCAGGACATGTTTGCATACCATCAGATCTTCAATGCACATGGAAGCAATAAATTCTATGGGCAATGGCAAAAAATGTACAATCACACCCAATTCAGGAAATAATACAATAAAGCTCATTTTGGGGGAGGAGGGGTACCTTGTCTTGTTTCTATCTTCAGAAATTACACTAACAGCTATAAGTGTAAATATGAACTAAGCAGCACATGCTACAGTCTTAAGCCACAGGTTAAAAATATTTAATGTCTCCTGTTCATATTCATTCGCAAAGGTAAACTCATTTTGCATGTTCCCTCCTAAAGAAAATTCTTCCTTCACTTCTACCACAAGTTAAGGTCAACGAATGCATCTTTTTTTTTTATATATAATATAGGCTAAGAATTCCAGAGAACTGAAAATTACCTTCCACAATTACAAGAACAAGAGAAGACGAACTCGGGTATGTGGATATCACACTGTAAGATATGTTTATTTGAGATCCTTCATTCAAATAGTATACCCAATCCTGCAATATGAGGAACATGAAAAAATAAACTAAAGAACCAGTCACTTAGTCCGAATGAACATGTTTTACAATCCATGAAACAGAACAACAAGACCAATAAATTAAAGTTTAGATCTTCAGTGCATAAACTTTCATTATATAGCTCACCTTGTGGGTGCTGAAAGGGAGAGAGATCTTGTGAGTCTCTGGCCATGCAATTATAGCATCACGGGGTGGACGTCTATAAAAACCATACATTGTTAAGCCTTTGGCAGCACTGACATCTACCACCTAGTACAAGCTACAAATAACTTAGATCGTAATGTCAAGGAGTTGTTAATTCAGATTAAAGGTGACACTAAAAACAAAATAAAGGAAATTAAATGTGTGGCAAATATCAAAATACCTTTACAGACTCCACAAATAAGTGGTTGGGTTCTATCAACATTGATGTATTAGGTCCAAGTGACAAAGTCTCAGATCCGTACAGCCCAAAGGCCATAGTCAAAGCAGCTGAAATCAGAAACATTTCAAAATATGAAAAAAAATATACCCCAGCATTTATGGCGCTCATTATGTAGAATCCATGAACAAACTATATCTAATTGAAATCATGAGTACAGTTGATAAAGAAATAGTTCCACAAATTTTTGTAACTAAGTAAATTCCCATAATATTAGGAAATACCCACTCCAAGTGTATATCTAAATTGGACACGGGATGTTCATTTTGGACTTAATAATGGAAGTACAATTAATTCCCAAATCCAAAAGTACGGAGGGTAAGCTTTCCCTAGTTATCGTGCATCCAGTTCCAATTAAAAAAACTATAGTTGGTTATCAGAATTTAGAATAAAACAAACAAGAAATTCACTTAAACCACAATTTCACCATGGGATTGATGGTCTACATCATATTTGAATGCTGGCACAGATGTCCTTGCCTACTGATTCTTTACGTTCTCTCACCAGTATTGATAGTTCATAACAAAGCAAGCATTGCCAATGAGTGCAGAGGAGAAAGGACCGATACAAACATACATTGTGACCCCGAGTCACTTCCACTGTGGGTGTCACTCCAACTACCAAATATCAGAATCTATCCACAAGAGCAATAACAATGCTTCCAATAAAAGGAAAGCTGTGCATCTCATATCATAATTTTAGATCAAAAGAAAGAATTTCATTTAGGTTTTAAAAATTCCGACATCGATGAAATTTAGTTGAGCATTCTCGCATGTAGTTTAGTACCTCGTACTTTTCTTCTAGTATTTCAATCCACAGAAAACTACTAAAAACCACCGTCAAAAGAACCTCGCATACGAGAAACTTACTAACCAAATCGGGAAAAAAACTGCGGTACTGAATAAATATACCGAATAACGAGAACGCAGTCGAAGCAACAAAGCAAGACTTAGGATCATCCCTGCCTGCATAGGAACCCCCGTTGTTAATCAAAGGACCCTGATTATTCATTCCCGCGAAACGATCTTCGTGATGAAAATCATGCGAGAACTCCGGAAACCTCTGGGGAAATGGCAACGGCGGTGATTCTCTAGAATCGTCCCACGTCGCCGACGCGGAAGCATCGCCGGAAAATCCTCCAGCAGCCTGTGCCATTCTATCAAAGGAAGGGGGTGAAAATTCCTGAAAACAATTGAGAAATTTCGGGCGCGAGATTATGAGCAGAAAATGGCAAATCGGAGATTGTGTGATGATTTGGATTTATTGGGAATGTAAATTGGATGGCGGTTGATTTTGATTTTGACCGTGGACGGGCCGCCGATTTTTTTTTTTTTTTAATTACAACTGTCGCATTCAATAATTGTTATCCCGATTTTAATCCTATCCATCTTAGTCTTTTTACACGACAAACACGGCCTAGTTGCAATTCAGTTTCCTAAAACGTCTCAACTCTACTGCACAACGGAACGAGTAAAGATGGTTCAAATCTCAATGCCGATTCCCACTCACACAGCAGCAAAATTCTGCGTCGTTCGTCTCCTCTGAGCATAACATGGCTATGAGTCCGGTATCACCGGATTTATCTTTCCAAAACAAGCGATCAGGGATTCCGGTGCTATTCCTGGTGCTGTTTGCGGCGGTTGCTGTCTCCTGCTTATTCCTCCAAAGAGCCGCCGACTTCGGATTCTCTCCCGGAACTCACTTATTCCCCATTTTCGACGGCGGAGGGTATCCTGCCTTGGTCGGTGCCACTCGTATTCACATCTCTAGTTAATTTCTGTTTTTCTCTCTATTAATTCGGTTTTTTTCTATATATTTTTCTGTAATTGATATGGATGCACCAATTGCTAGAGAAGATGTTAGGAAGTACAGGCAGCGCATACCGGTAGCTTTTAGCCTTTTACATGTTTGATTATGGAAGTTCTCAGTACTGTCATCAGAGCATCTCTTCACTCACACATGGATCAAAACCGGAACCACTTAGGGTTAATTTGCTTTATTGGATTAGGAGGGATTAGTACTTTTATCCCGTTTATTCTATGTTAAATTCATGTGATTCCGGCGTAGATTGTCAGCCCAGTAAAAGGAACTCTATTTATCCATGATGAGAGAGAATTTGTCACATGGGGGAGGAGTTGGACTAGTTGTTCTATGATGGAGAGATATTACTTATCTATCCAATCCACCAATGCTAATGAACCCTTAACGTATAATTAATTTTACATAGGTGTTATAATACTCCTTAACAATGAAGACAGAAAAATAATAACAACAATGTAGACTATTTTGTATGTACGAGTAATGATTATAATATTTTCACAAATATGTATATATCAATGCTAAAGTCTAGATTTCTTTCCTTTCATATACATTAGATGGATATGTGCTTAAATTCATATAGGCTTACCTGAAGTTAAATTGGATAAGTTATTAGGATGACTGAGATTTGTGGCATAAAGACACGGCATATATGATATATAGACATAAACATGATGTTGACATTTCAGGAGATTGACCAATTCCCTTAATGAGAGAATAAGCATGACCGCAATGTAGGTCTGAAAATTCATAAGTTCCAAGTTTATTTCTAGTTGTGGATTTGGTGGGGTATTGTTAAGTGAATTGCATTGGGAGGTTTGATAATGCCGGTTTGCTTGTTCTTCTGGAAAAAGAAGAGAAATGAATCCATTCCAACTCCTCATATGCATAACTGGTCATAGTTGATAGTGCAAGTTTATCTCTAGGTTTTATCTATCTTAAGATTTATAACTATTGATTTCTAGGTTCATTTGTGAGGTTTTCTGAATTTGTGATGTTATATATAGCTGTTTGTAAGGATTATTTTAGTTTTCTTCATCTTTTGATGCTACAGGTCGCGTGATGTTATTGTATACAGTCAAGGGTATTATTATATGTTATTGCTTTTTACTAACTCTGGGTGTTCTTGGTTTTATTTTAAGAACTCTCTCATCTCGCCAATGGCACATGATATTTCACGTATAAGATTCTGTGGCATTGTGTAGATTATGACATTATCATACTTCATCTCCTAATTATTTCATGGTTGTTGTAGGACAGCAAGAAGTATAGTCTTGAAAAAGTTTTGAAGGATGCTTCTATGCAAGATAACACAGTGATCTTAACAACCCTCAATGAAGCATGGGCAGCTCCAAATTCAGTTATTGATCTCTTTCTTGAGAGTTTCAGAATTGGAGAACGAACCCGCTGGTTACTGAATCACTTGGTGATTGTTTGTTTAGATCAAAAGGCATTTTCTCGCTGTATGGTTCTACACTTCCATTGTTTTGCCCTTGTCACTGAAGGAGTTGACTTTTCACGTGAGGCTTATTTCATGACCCCAGAGTACTTGAGGATGATGTGGAGACGGATTGATTTCCTTCGGTCTGTTCTTGAAATGGGATACAACTTTGTTTTCACAGTATGCTATCTATCTCTCTATCTGCTATCAATCTACACACTCAAGTTTGATCATATACATATAACAACTCTATTTTTTTTTGGACCTAAAAACTGGAATGGAGCTTTGTTGCCAAAAAAGAAGTATTAATCTTACTGTTACCCAAAAATTTAAGTTTGATAGACGAAACTTAATGATTTTTGGATATAATACTTGTTTCTTTCAATTTTGTCATGAACATTATTTTCATATTTAATATTTCCACATATATATATATATATATATATTTTCTTACCAGTGCATGATGTCATTCTATTAGAAAATTGCTGTATTTTGATGGTGCCATCCCATGGCAACCCATTAATCAACCCACTCTAAAGTACTTCTGCAGTGGTATGTTGGGTTCTAAATTTATGTAAACTTTCTGGAAAGTTCTTTTATGTTCGTCCTTCTTATCTCTAGGATGCAGATGTTATGTGGTTTAGAGATCCATTTCCTCATTTCCATCCAGATGCAGACTTTCAGATAGCATGCGATCATTTCTCTGGCAGATCTGATGATATAAGAAATAAACCTAATGGAGGATTCAAGTTTGTGAGATCAAATTATAAGTCTATAGAGTTTTACAAGTTCTGGCATTCTGCACACAATATATATACTGGATTGCACGATCAAGATGTTCTTAATAGAATTAAGAACAATTCCTTTATAACCGAGCTGGGGCTACAGTTGATATTCTTGGATACTACTTACTTCGGTGGGTTTTGTGAACCTAGTAAAGATCTAACTCGAGTTTGCACGATGCATGCAAACTGTTGTTTTGGGTTGAACAGTAAGCTTCATGACCTAAGAATTTTGCTTGATGACTGGAGATTCTTTTTGTCTTTACCACCACATTCGAATTCATTTGGTTGGAGGGTTCCACATAATTGTAGGTAAGCGTAGTGTTGTGCTAATCTGCTTAGTTGAATTTGTTTCTGTGGGTAAATAACACTTTTGACATCAGAACTATGCACGCTTTTCCATTTTAGTGAAATCTAAAAAGGAGAAATAAATATGTCTGTTCAATTGCAAAAATATGCATAATTCAATTGTCAAAGTGTAATTTACCCTTTGTTTCACCCCATTACCTGACTGATTATCGCTAATTTTGAACATGTTAAATTATCTATTTCCAGCCTTCATGTGTTCCACCTGGATGTGAAACCTCATGAGCCAGCACGTACAGAGATTTTGAATGCATAATCCTTCCCTCAACTGTGCGAGCATCCTTGAGAGCTGGATACTATATATCACTTGAGGAAGACAAACTTCGCCTCTCCAGCCATTGATGGTTGGATTTCCCTGTCAAATTGAGGCTTCTTGTACTATAAAACTCATCCGCATATTGAAAAAGGAAAACAAACTTTAGGAGACAACTTTTTTTAGTGAAACTGTTTTGTAGGGTATATATATCTCCTTCCCTGAAGAATCTTTATCTTAGTTTAGGCAATTCTAATGCCATACTCGGTTTGAGTCATCGATTGCAGGATTCATTTGAAAGTAAGGCTAATTTCCCAAAGGCAAGTGTGTGTTTAGCAGGTAAAAAGTGGTGAAGGATAGATAATTGTACTGCACAATGCTGTCTCCAGACTGTGAACGTGGTTAATCAAAATCACATTTGCAAAACTTGGACAAGGAACACACTGAAATATATCAGCTTCTTGAGTAAGAAACTTGGAATTAAGATGTGGTGCTTAAACTTGCCATATTTTTTGTGCAGATCTGATTATCTGAAGTTGATCATGATGTAGATTGATTATTCTTTCTTTTCCGTTTTTCTTTACACTGTTCAGACATACACATATCTAGGAGTGAAAAGAGATTGAATCATCCATACTTTAAAGAAGAGATCAAGCATCAACTCTCAACCTAGACATATTTTAAGTCTTATTATTTATTGTTTTGTTCTGGCAAGATGGGTTGGGACAGCATTGGAGATGACGAAATATAGTTGAACAGTTAAATTCCAATACTTGTTATGTATGTATGTTTAGCGGAGCACCCGAAAAGTATCGAGCTGGCTGGCATCATTGTGAGCTGTGACAGCCTGTGTGCACCACTGCCATGTTGCCCAACATAATCTACTCACTAAAATATTTGCTAATTCTCATAACATCCCCCAAATGATTTTTCAGTAACATAATTAATTATAAAAAAAAGTATGCAAACTATTTTTTACTCTTTGTTGTTAGAGTAGATATTATTATGAAATTATTTTAAAGTATCAAATATTTAATTAAAAATATTATAAAAAATTCAGAAATATAAAGAATTTTGAGTCATAAAAATTACTCTATCCGTCTCACTATAAGTTGCTCATTTTGCCATTTTCATCCGTCCCATTATATGTTGTTAATTTACTTTTTTGCCTTTTTTGGAAACTACTATTCAATTTATTATTATTATTTTCAATACTTTTTACACTATTTTCATTATTTTTTCATTTTTTTTCCATCACATCACTTATATTTTTCAC
The DNA here is from genome assembly GCA_026898435.1 of Prunella vulgaris. Classification (NCBI taxonomy): domain Eukaryota; kingdom Viridiplantae; phylum Streptophyta; class Magnoliopsida; order Lamiales; family Lamiaceae; genus Prunella; species Prunella vulgaris. The sequence goes on along the minus strand of JAPKLY010000382.1, from coordinate 227,628 downwards.
TTTTATCTTAATTCGTGAGTCTAAAAGCAACGAGCAATTTATACCGGGACGAAGGGAGTAATAATTAAAATATAAAACTAATGATTTTATTTTTGATATATCTAATAAAATTTTAAATATTTTTAATAAAATTTATATTTTATATTTTAAAATAATTTCATAACAAATTTATAATAAACGATTTCTATTCAAAAAAAAATTCATAATAACATACTTCAAACACGTAATTTAAGTCGCAAGGCTAATACGGTAATTTGCCTCACTCGTCAAATCCCATCCTTCACTTTACCAAAATCCTTCATCGTCACCGGAGCAAACTCTCCTTCTCTCTCCTCTTTTCAAATTGAAGAATTTTTTTTTAAAATAAAAATAAAAAATAAAAGAAATCCTCCACAACCAGATCTATTTCCCCCAATCTGTGAAACTTATTCGGATCAAATCCCTAGAACTCCTACACATTGATTCGAAAGGGGAGAGGCTCCCTCATTTTCTACCCGCCCAGAAATGGGGGATTTCAATTTAGCCCTAGTGATTGTGGCGATAATCGTGTGCGTTCTGGTGTTCATATTCAACCTCTACCTCCTCGTCAATTACCAGCACCCTGATGACGCAAACCAGGCTTACTTCCCCAAATTCGTCGTCGTTTTGGGCCTCTCCATTGCCGCCATCTCCATTCTCATGCTACCAGCTGATGTGGCCAACCGGCAGGCTTGTCGCCACGCAATTTATAATGGCGCCTGCAACCTTACGCTACCCATGAAGGATTTGTGGCTCGCTATTTACATCGTAGATGCAATCCTTGTGTTCTTCGTCATTCCTTTTGCTATGTTCTATTACGAAGGCGATCAAGACAAGTAACGGTTTCTCATTATCTTGTTTGTTTGCTGTTTCCGACATTTCGTTGCCTTTTTATGTGTAGTTTTAAATAATTGCTGCTGTTGTTTTTGTGTTTCCAGGAGTTTGTGGAAGAGAGCGAAAAGTGCGCTCCTGTGGGTGATTGCTACATGTGTTATTTGTGCTCTCCTTCTGGGAATTTTATATGGTAATTTTTTTAAGATAAGTTTGATTAATTGCTTGACTAGTTTAATTACTGCTTGAAGTAGCTGTTATATGGTTTCAGTAGGGCGTAGGACTGTAGGAATGGGAGGGGCAATATTGGATAACGATGGCTCAGCTTACATAGTACATTTACCGTAATCGTATAGCTATTTATCACGTGTAGATTGGTTTCTAGTAATTATTCTCTGGGTGAAGAAAGGCTCCTTTATGAAGTTGATTTTGCTCTTGATGCTGATTAATCGTACCTGAATAACCATGTAACTAAATAGGACTATTTCTGTTTTCAAGTAAAATTCATTTGCCAACATGACTTGCTTGACCTGTTTCTAAATCATCATAATATTAGCGCTCAAGTTTATAAACTAAAAAAAGTTGATGGGATCTGTAATTTTGTATAACCAACAAAACCTATGTAACATGTCTAGTAGATTGATTATTTAGGTGATTAGGTCGACACTGTTTATCTCATTTTGGGGTTGAACTACTTATGAATCAACAGTTTGGTTTTAGTCGGCAGGTTTTTAGTGAATGTCTTGTCTTAACTTGACATGCAACCCCAAGCCCACTCATGTGCTATCCCTGCTGTCAAGCAGAACCTACTTTCTTGTATAAATCTTCAGTAGTTTTGCTCTGCTCTAGGATTTGTTGGCAAGGTGGAGTGCCTACTTTGGTTTAACATATATTTTCTGTCTTAGGGCTTTTGGGTAAGGTAGATTTCACTGTTAGGCACCTTTCCTCGTCCACTAAGGCATTCCCATCATCATGGGACTTCTCAAGTGGTCAACAATGTATAAATGGAGCTAAACAGGTCAGATAAAATACTTTTCTGTTAAATTTCGTGTTAGTTGCTGCCTAATTCTTTCAACATTTATCATTTTTATTTTCAGTGCTCTGCATATGTTGCCAGTGCTTCATCTGAGACAACATGGACCATGCGAACTACCTTCCCAGAATATGTTGTTGCTCTCGCTACAATAGTTGGATCTGTGCTTTTCACTGTATGGTTCCCTCTGCCTCTTGCATCTTTCTCAGTTCAAGCCTCTTGTGACAATAATAGGAATCCTCCAGTCTCCGGTTGGGTTTATATGTGCAAACTATTATGATGTTGCATATGGTTTTTTGCTCAATTTCTAGTATTCATGGTTAGATATTTTACATTTGTGCTTGCTTACCTATTTTACTGCATTCAAGTACTTGGTGATGTCGTATACTTGTGGAGTTGTTGTTACCAGCATGGTTTCTGGACTCATCATTATTTTGCTGCATAGGCTTTGTAAATTTTATCTTTCAAGTGTATATACACACCATTTTCAATCTCTTTGCTCAAGTTTTTTGTGTGTTGCATTATCCAGATTTTTGGTGGTGTTGGCATAGCTTGCCTTCCACTGGGTCTTATATTTTCATTTGTCCGGCGCCCAAAGGCTGTTATCACGCGTTCCCAGTATATCAAGGTATTTATGTTTGCTTGTTCATTTAGATTTTTTTGTGCTGGCCTATGTGGATACATATTTATTCTTCTGCCAATTGGGTTCTATATGCACCATTCAAATGCAAATCATGATTTTTCATTTCACTTAGGAAGCAACTGAACTGGCAAAGAAGGCAAGAGAACTGAAAAAAGCAGCCGATTCACTTCATCAGGAAGAAAGGAGTGGCAGCAAAGGAAGAAAATGGCGTAAAAATGTGAAAAGTGTAGAAAAGGTTTGTCGTGTTATCTTTGCAGTCTTTCTATTGTCTTTTGCATTAAGTTATGTGTCCCTATATTTGGGATGGAATATTGCAGTTAACTTGTTTGACTGAATACTTCAGATGTCTTTTGTATTTACTGCTCTTATCACCAGCTTGAGACGACATCCTTTATATTTTAACAGCTGGCCTTTTCTAGCCTTATTTGATGACAAATGGAATCTTTACTGCATGTGACAACTATCGTTGACAATGAACTTCTTACCTTGCTTCATGCATGTGTCATAATGAATATACCAGTAGACATTTTATTTTTTATTAGAGATGTGCATTTATTTAATGAATAATTTGATTGGCTTGGTGCTGCATTGTTCTACTTTATTTTTTTATTGCTTTTTCTGTTATATACTTCCAGTGCTAATAAGATATCTTATCTGTTGCTGTCATATACATTCTCAAATCTCAATTCTTGGATTTTCTTCTCAACGATTACCCATATAAATTTTTTTGACTTGCAGGAGGTACTTCTTCTGGAAGAGGATGTGAAGGCTTTGGAAGAGATGTATCCCCAAGGTGAAAAGGTGATAAACAAAACCTGAATTGATATATATATATATATATATATATATATATATATATATAAATCATTTTCATTGTACCAGTTTTGCCTTGTAATTGATGTAGTCATCCGTTAAGTCTAAATGATTGTATTCAGGGGAAGGGATCTCTCATCCCGTGCCTTCGTTACCTTATTAATAAAAGGGCACAGCTATTCACCACCTGGGTGTTTGCTTAATACACCAATATGTAGAACAAACACATTTTAGCACCATCAAACACAACTACAAAGTGGACGTATTGAGTAATATTCAGCGTGTGAATAGCCATGCCCTTAGTTTAAAAAAAAAAAAATTATAAAAGAAAACATGAAAGGAATATAAAACTGAAGCTTATGACATAGTTGCCTATTTTTTCAGGCTGAAGCAACTTGGGCTATGACTATTCTTGGCTACCTTGCCAAACTTATACTTGGAGTTCTAGGGTAGTGTTCTTTTTGCTTAGCCGACAGGCTCATTTTGGATCTGTGTCATTTTCAAATCTTATCTTGATTTCTTGTCGTACTATTAAGCAATTGGACTGAACAGGTTGATTGTTTCGGTGGCTTGGATTGCGCATATAGTGATATATTTACTGATTGACCCTCCTCTTTCTGCGTTTCTTAATGAGATCTTCATCAAATTGGATGATATATGGGGTAATTGGAAAATTCTATATGTGGTTGCTTTATTTACCATATAATGATACTGGTTTTGAAGGTATGCTGGTTCCTTCTTCTTCCAGGTCTTCTCGGAACTGCAGCATTTGCATTCTTCTGCTTCTACCTTCTGGTTTCTGTAATTGCTGGGGCAATGATGATTGGCTTGAAGTTGGTTTTTGTTACGATCCATCCTATGAAGTATGCATCTTTATTTTTGTTTCAGTTTCCTGTTTAAAATTTATTTATTTTCATCGCATTTGATGTTTCTGGCATTAGACTTGGAGCCTGACCTTTAATCTGCCCACAGATGGGGAGCTACACTTATGAACTCATTTCTTTTTAATGTTGGCCTCATTCTTCTTTGCTCAATCAGGTAATTGTCTTAAATATGGTGCTTCAGTTGTATAAACATCTGATGTTATAGTCGTTGAAATAAATATAGTTGATAGTGTGTAGATATGTTGATCTTTTGTGTCTAAAGACACTCTTATGACCCAAAACTGATATGACACTATTTGCTGAGACAGTGTGATTCAGTTCTGTGCCACTGCATTTGCATACTATGCCCAAGCTACTGCAGCTCAAGAAATATTTGGTCATACATTGCAATCTCTTCGTGGAATCAAATATTTGTACAAGTGAGTCAATGCTCTCTATATTCATTCATTAGAATTTGATAATTGGAATCGTGTTACTAGAAATGTTCCATATTTTGCAGGTATAATGTGTTCCAAATTGTGTTCATTGTTCTAGCAGGGCTCACATTTGTATATTATGCTGCTTTTGTAAGACCTCTTAACCTTTGATTCTGTTCTATTAATCTTTTCTTCTTCACGCATTGAGCTTAAAGCTGTTGTACCATACAACCTCAGGGATGGAGAAGAAAAAAGCCTAGCGGCAGATTCCAACTTTCTACGTGAACATGGGCGGATTTCTTGGTTTATCATATATATAGGGAGATTTTCTTATCTCGGATGCACGTTGCTCAGTTTTGTTTTAATGTCATTGTTTGGAGAAAAGAGTAACGTTATTGGAGATGGCCAATTAAGTTGCAGCTGTGGAATTCAAATACCGTTCTTTAGGCATTGCTGGTGGTGGTATTGCCTTTATATTTATTTTCTGCCTGATGTATGTATCAGTTTGATTTTATATTGTAACATATTTGCTTCCTTATGAATTAGGGAACTATCATTGTTGTAATATGTAATCACGCAACTATTTGTACGGTATTCGTTACTATGCATTATATTTCATTGTTTTCAACAGCTTTGACAGAGTAAATTGCATCTTTTCGGAAAGTTCAAATATGCCTCTAATTTTTCTGAGGTAATGAGCCATTGAAGTATTTTTAGGCCCAAGCACTGTCTTAGTGCTGGAAAATACTAGCATTCAGATTTCAACTTCTCTATATTTTCCCTGTTTGGTTTTGAAGTAGATATGCTATGATAGACATGTTTAAATTAATGTATTGAACAAATTTCACCATGTTCATATTATATATTCTCTTTAAATGTAATTTATCAACTTGATCACTTATTTGAGTTGAATATTTTTTTTCTTTTTTCTAGACCATTTTATAAGAGTGTGTTTTCAGGGGGGGTGTTCTTTTTTAGTTTTAAGTAATTTTAAAAATTTAGTGATTTTTTTAAAATCTAGAGAATTTTAAAATTTGTGTTTTTCTTTTAATATTTTAGTAGGGTAGATTTTAACTTTATGATGTAAGAAAAAGTTATTGGATGAAGAAAAAATGTAATACTTCCTCCGTCTCACAGTTCCTTACTTAATGTTTACATTTTTCTCAAAAATGTGTTCCTGTAGGAAGCAATTTCTACAAAACAGAGGATGTAATAATTGACAAATATGTTTATAATTTTATATCGGTCATTTATAGGAGGCTAGGTTAGAATTTTAAAATTTCAAATTAAATTAAATTTTAGATTTTAAAATTCATATCCAAATAAAAAAAAGAAAAAAAGAAACGTACCCTTTAAAGTTTGCATCACCTTATTTGTCATCTCCAATGCACTGAATTAGTGGGGACCATCAGTCCAAGATTTGTTACTGAATATGACTTTAAGCCCATGTCTTAAAAGTTTGTAAAAACACAGAGACGTGCAAGAATGCCAGTGCAAATCAACATTAATATATTGAATAAACTATCTTGGAGAGAACACTAGGAATGTGTTTAATCATTCAACATGAATATTAATCTTGAATTTGAACCTAAAATAATGATAACAAAATGAAGGGACATCTCAATTCTATATCTTTTGTATTTGCATTGGTTGCAAACTAAATATTGAGCCACCCTCTTTGCCAAGTACAGACATGAGAAGAGACATTAAGAGTGGTTTTACCATCAGGACCAACAACGTAGTAGAGTGAATCTTCAGGGTACTCAGATGCCATTTCCAACCAGTAGAGATTTGGATCCCAATCAACTCTTTTGAGGACTTTGAGTATTTCCTTCACGACGACTTCGGACCCTTGTGCTGATAAATGGATTCCATCTCTGCGTACAATTTCACGAACAATCCACAGTGAGTCTCAATCAATGTGGGGTCATAAACGAAAAAAACCTCTCGTGAAGTACTCATTTTAGAATATTCGAAAATCTGCATTTACCATCTAGTAGGGTTCTAAATGAGAGGAGCACTTACATAAAGCAAGTCTTGGCCCAGTCATCTCTTTGTTGAATTGCAGTATAAAGGTTGATGGCCTCAACACCCATTTCTTTGCACAACTCTACCAAAGCTTCTGAATATATACGACAGCCCTCGTTTGTCCGGGATTGATTATCAAATGCACCCCTGAATAGGGGGAAGAATAAGCATTAGATAAGATGACACATTTGTCAACAGATTACCCCTTAAAGCCACTAGTTTTAGTTTTGTGCCCCCCAATTACTTATATAGTACACACACCCACTGGTCAAACTTGTTTTAAATTGTTAAATATACCCATCAAATGACTTTCATCTTAAAAATTAACAGAGTTTAAAATGAAAGAGAGAATTTTTTTAAAACATAGGAGTACTTTTGTATATAAATTTATTCAGGGTACTTTTGAAGCAAGTTTGACTAAGTGGTGGGTGCACTAAGTAATTTGTGGGTGCACTAAGTAATTTGTGGGCGCAAATAGTGTCACGCATCATTAAAACAAGACATTTTTCAGCTTAGATTACCCAAAAATTGCACGAATTTGTGCTTCGTTCACTGGAGGAGAAGTAAGACATATTATCCGCGTCTTATCTGAAAGAGACTGGAATTGATGAACGACATTGTTAAAATAGATGTTCTATTGTCAAGGAACATAAGAAAGAAGTGAGTTCACAGAATCACAGAAAAACAATTTGATTTAATTAAAAAAAATCTCGTAATACTTCTTAATATTGCAAGGATAGAAGACTATGTCTAATCTTTAACAAGATCATCACAAGTTTCACATATACTAAATATTTACAATGCATTATTGATCAACCGGAGCAGAACGGACCTGGATATGAAGTATCATTCTCTTCATGTTCTCCAAAAATTCAGGAAGAGGAACATGACAACCGTTGCCACTTGGGTGAGGGCCTGTCGAGTCATTACCGCCGAAGTATAATATAACCAAAGAAGGCTGAATAGGTTCATCCTGAAAGAATACAATGAGTAAGTAGATATATATAGCCGAATTCAAATAAATTATTCTACATAATCCAAACAACTACACTCATTATGTAGCATCTATGATCTACCTTCGGGAAAACCTCATCCAAGATTCCAAGAGCCATCCTTGTGTTCCAACCAGAGTATCCTCTCAGTATTACATCTGCCTGTAAATTTTTTAGAAATAAGTAACAAAATCATATAATAAGCCTTTGAAGGCAACTTCGTTCCTATGCTTAAATAGACCGTTTCTTCGATTATCCAAAGCTGCTATCTATAACCACACAAACAAGAATTCTTTTTCTTTCATTCATCACACTGTTTTAAAACTTAAAACTCAGAAATATATGCTCTCTTTACACATTTCTAAAGTTTGTGGTAGGAGTCTACATTCTTTATTTGTTCACTAAAGTACGTTTACCTTTTCATTAATCACATTGTTTAAGGACTTAAAAACACAGAAACATATTCTCTTTTTGGACATTACTAAAATACTTCTACTTTTAGACATTTTTAAATACTTCCGCTTCTCCTTTATCCTTGCGGAAGAGTAAACAATACCCTAAATTGGAATCTACGATAAAACAAACACAAAGCCATTACTGCAATTTAAGATTGATCTCCCACAAACAGAACAAGAACTTGCAAATCTTGATTCCAAATCTATGACTAAACCCCACAAACAGAAAAGCACAACAACCTGATTCAGATATCATTACAAAAAACCCATAAAAAAATTCTACATCTTTAACCAAAATTTAGGATTATTGACCAAATAAATAGCAGCAGCAAAATGGGTACCTTTCGAGCGTATAGATCGGCAAGAATAGCACCCCAACCTCCGACGTTGAAGGACATCTGAACAATGGATGACCCGAATAGCACAAACTCGGGGCGACGCGGACCCACCATTTTTCTTATTCTTTTGAGATAGTTTTCTGTGAATTTAGAGGATTAGGGTTGGGTTTTATACGAATCGGGGGTTGGTGAAGGACATTTGTTTAATTATTTAGGTTGGAATATTAATCAACATTTCCATCTACTAATCCCACTTGAGTTGACTTGCCAATAATGCACTTTCCTGGCTGCCGGCCATTTTCTTTGCTGAGGAGAGGAGGTTGGAACTTAATAGTCAAAACTGAATGTCAATTCTTCTTTGCTGCTGTTTTGTTTACTAGTCTATTTTGTCAGCAATTTGGTTTGGTAGATTTCATGGTTTGGACTTTAGACTACCAGGTTGAGTCAACGCTTCATATGCCTTTTTTTTTTTTTTAACTAGTAATTCTCTCGTGCGTTGCACGGAGTGCAAATTATAATTTTTTTTAAATAATAAATTATAATAAATATTTAAATAAAATAAAATATTAATTTTAATTAGAATTGAGTATACTATATCCATGTTATCCAATTCTTTTGAATAAAATATTTTTACCAACTAAAATAAATATAAACTAAATTTATTTTATCAATTTACCTATTAATTTTATTAAATTTTTTACCGTTATTATTTTTTAATATGTGAAGATTATATTGTATATGAGTGTATTAAAATGTCAATCAATCATATAAATTTTAATCATGCTCTAAAATTCGTAAAAAATAATTTATTTTTTACGCAACTTAAATATTAATCTAAGTAAGAGTATTTAAATTTCAACCGTATAATTAAAGTGAATAAATAATCACTTTTAAAATAAGAACATATATATTTAGAATTTAAATTTATTTTTTATGTGCTATATTTTAAATTAAATATCTTAGAGGACAAATAGTTTGATATATATTGTGTTGAAAATAAATTTAAAATTAAAAATATAAATAAAATTGAAATTATTGGCATAAAGTAAAAAATAATATTTTTTTAACAAAATTAGCGCACTCTCTTTAGTAGAGAGTGAGCCTTACTATTGCACCATGAAGCAAGTGCATTATACTTGCTCAAATAAACACATTTTTTTTTCTCTCTCTCTTTACTTCTACTTTTATATAACTATAATAGACATTTGAATTAAATAAAATGTAAAAAACAATAAATTTGTGTATGTCTGACCCAACACTTTTGAATAAAACACTGCTTTACCGACAAAAAAAAATTAAATTTATTTTATCAATCCATCTATTAAATTTATTTTATCAATCTACCTATTAAATTTATTAAATTTCTTTTATCATTATTATTTTTTTAATATTAAAAAATTATAATGTATATGAGTATATTAAAATATTTAATCAATCATACAATTTTTATTATGTACTTAAATTCATATAACGATCTTATTTTAATGTAACTTACATAATCTACCACATATATGATGCACTTGATATGTAATTTACACACTCTAAACCCCGAGTGTGTGTAGTAATAATATCATCTACTGTTTTCAATGTATAATACTCCAATTCCAAACCATATATATGATACATCTGACATATATATGATAAACATGTTCATATAATTCACACACATTATACCCGAGTGAGTGTAACTTGTTCATAAATTTACCTAGTGTGAGTATTATACACATAATACCTAGGGGTGGAGAAAATATCGAAAATATAACCGCAATTATCGTATCGAAAAATATCGAATTTATCAAAATTTTTGGTATACCAAAATTTTCGGTACGGTATGATATCGTATCGAAAATTTCGATACGGTAACGGTATATAAATATAGAAATTTCGGTATACCGCGATATACCGAAATATTTTCGGTATATTGAAATATTTCGGTATACCGAAAATATTTTGGTATATCGCGATATACCGAAAATTTCATATTAAAAATATTTCGGTATACCAAAAAAATTTTGGTATATCGAAATATTTCGGTATATCACGGTATATCGAAAAAATTAAAATTTTTGGTATACCAAAAATTTCGGTATACCGTTGTTTCGGTATGAAAACGGTATGATTTTTTTCGGTATTGAAATTTTGGTATATCAAAGTTCGGTATACCGAAATTTTCGGTATGACAACGGTATGATATTTTTCGATATCAAAAATTTCGGTACGGTAACGGTATGACGAAAAAAATTTCGGTATGCCGTACCGTCCACCCCTAATAATACCTACTCATAAAATATATATTTACGATTTAAATTTTATTTTTATATGTGCAATATATATGTTAAATTAAATATTTTAGAAGATATTTATAATTTAATATATGTTGAAAATAAATTCAAAATAAAAATATTTTAAAAATTAAAATTATTGACGTATAGTAAAAAAAAAATTTTATATAAAATTAACTCACTCTCTTTAGTGAAGAGGAACCTTATTAATAAACTATAAAGTAAATGTACTTCACTTGTTCAAATAATACATTTTTTTCTCTATTGATTTATAATTTTATAAATACAAATTAGGCTTCCAAAAAGAAATAATCCTCAAATTAAAATATGAATATTAGGAATTTTATTTCCATGGTCTAATTTCCCCCAAAAATAGAAATATTAGGGTTTATCCAATAAAATCATTTGAAGTTGTTGGCGGCATGTGTTAATATCCTTGTCCTTGATCCACACACATAAAAAAAGTGATGAAAAAAATATTCAAGATTAACTAAAAGTGCCCACGCAATGAATCTCCGTGTGTACTGCACGAAGGCATGGAAAGGCGAGTGTTATAATACTCGCTCAAATATAGCCTCTAAAATTAGACAGTGCTGCTACTTTTATATATTTATAGATATTAAAAAGAATAACCTTTTTTTTTTATATATATAAATGACGGAATAATTCTGAGCCCTTCTGTTACTAGGGCTCTCAATTGAAGTTTTGTATGGACTTCAACTCACCGGTAGGGTTGGGCAATGGGTTTCGGATTTTGGGTATCCGAAAAGAACTCCTAGAAAATTACTTAATTAGTTTGGATAATTTATTAAAAATTTGGGTTTCTGTAATTCGAACTCAAATTTTAAAAATCGATGTCGACAATTAAAATTAATTGTCAAAAAATAATAATATGTAGAAATTGCGTGTTAAAATAATTTATTATTGAGAATTGAATAAATTTAATTCCTAAATAATAAATCAAATTGCGCTTCGAAAGCTTAATAAATTGAATTGGGTCTCATAAGTTTAATAAATTAAATTGGATCTCGAACGTCTAATAATCAAATTGAGCCTTTAAAGTCCAATTAAATATTTTGGGCCTATAAAATTCAATTAATTCTTTTGAATATTTAAAGTCCAAGATACCTAGCCGATATAAAAAAAACCCAAGAAATCAAATATATCTTTGAAAATTATCAAATCTGACATCTTTTGGGAATATTCCTCAAATCAAATCTTCCGGCCCATAAAATGTGGCCTGCAGATCTGGAATTCTACACATATAAATATGGTCCCATTCTAATTATTTTTCATTCTCAAGAACTCAAGAAAATCAAGAAGACCAGAGCTTGGGGAGAAGCATCAAGATCCATGACTTTGGGCATCCTTGAAGATTCAAATGCGTTCTTCGCAGCTTCAAGAGCGTTATTCGAGTTCTTCATCAACAAAGACATTTTGATCCGGGATTACAGTGTGAAGCCTCCGGTCAGCGTTCTTCATCAACAACGACATTTGATTCGAGAAACATAGTGTCAAACCTCTCAAATCAACGACCATCTACAAGTCCTCAATGACAATCAACACCGCTAATCTACAACGATATCCCCAAAAGGAGTCCAAAGGTGAACACTCAACAAAGTCCTTCCAAATTCCAACAAGATAATATTAATTTGAAATAAGACTTAACGCCCTCAAATTAATATCAACTTCAAGATCGAATTCGGACAAACTCCAATAAATCAACAAATCCTCCTAAAAGCAACGTTAATTTGGAATATGGCTCAATGTCCTCGAATTAACGTCCAACTCCAAAGCTTACTCCGGACCAACTCCGACAAATCAACAAAGTCCTTCTAAAGACAACATTAATTCGAAATAAAGCTCAACGTCCTTAAATTAACGTTCAACCCAAAGTCAACTCCGGACCAGCTTCAACAAATCAACAAAGTGATTCTAAAGGCAACGTTAATTCGAAATAAGGCTCAACATCCTCGAATTAACGTCCAACTCCAAAGTCAACTCCAGACCAGCTCTAAAAAACTTGTAAATCAAGTCAAGACTCAAAGAGAATAATCAGATAATTTCATAGAGATTGGACCTGAGACAATTTCACTTATTTTTAATTAAAATGTTCTTTGTAATTTCAATTTTCACATTATTAATAAAAATGTATTAATTTTTTTGAAAAAAATCACAGGTTAAAATCGGGTTTGGGATCGAGTATTAACCCAATTCTCCCAATCGAGTACCCGAGATAATTTTTTTTAATTAATATATTATTTAATTTTAATTACAAGAATTAAGATTTGCGTGTTTTACTCATTCTCTCACGGTCCCATGATTGTTGAAAACTTGAATTTAGTATATGATGCAAGATAATTTAGATTATTATATTGGTCATTAGTGTTTGAATTGACTAGAAAAAATGCACTTGTAATTTTATATTATATGTTGCAATTTTTCGTCTATCGCAATTATTAACTGAATTTTTTTCATTTAAGGCAAAAAAAAAGGTGTTGATGTTATTTAGGTTGTTAATTGTTAAGTAATACAAAAAAATCGGGTTGAGAAGATCGATCCTAAGAAGAAACAATCATGAGGAAGACCACTGATAGTGTTTCTACTGAGTGCACTTAGCGCACTCAGGACAGAACATATTAAGTGAACGCGGAAGTAACTTGAGGTCTTGAGCAATCTGACTGATTGCTCTTTTACTGACACTTGTAAGTCCTGACAGAAAAGGTTTACTGACGTTTGGGACTTATCATTATGCTAAACGACTGGGACAAAGAGAATGTCAGAACTCCAATAAAGACAAACATTTTACTTGAGTTAAAGTGCAACTTACTCGGAGTAATTAATGTATATGAAGTATAAAATCACGTCAACAACTAGCCGTTTGAAAAGCAGCCAATGAGACGATGACACATGTGTACATAGCTGACTTTCACTTAATGCTCACAGTCTGCAAGCGGCGCCAAAAGATTTTCACCAAAACAAGTATGGTGAAAAAGTAAATGTACAACCCTAGGATGCCACCTACCTAAAATAGGAAGATTTGTTTTGATCTCCTCCAACGGATCTATTACAAGTCTTCACTATAAATACAGAAGGTCTTGCACCCAAACAAGGTTACGGGAAATTTCGAATTCGAGATTAACCAAGATTCAAGCACTTAAAGTATTCAAGCTCTCAACACTCTGCAGTACAAATTTCCCTAGTGTTGATATGAATATTTCTGTATTTAGCTTAGAGTGATAACTCAATCTTTAGCATAGATTTGTTTGTAATGGTTATCACACAATATTTGGAAAACTGAAAGCTAAACCACACAAGTTTGCGAGTTGGTGAAGTGGGAAGGACTCAAACTTGTAAAATCACCCATAGATTGAATTCCTTAGAGAGGAAGGATA
>JAPKLY010000382.1:175865-213490 GCA_026898435.1 Prunella vulgaris | reverse complement strand
GAGCTTGAGTCTCTGAACCACGTAAAAATTCTTGTGTGCTGATTTACTTGTCTTGCATATTTAACTGACATATTCATTAGTTCAGAAAATCATTCAACATGAAACTCAAGAAGATCTTCCTAAACCTGAATACTGAGTACATTCCCTTAGCCACTATTTCAGTAACTAAGCTAAAACACTTTTAGGAAAACACTAAAACGAGTATAATCTAGGGTTCACACTTCCGCAATGAATAACATGATTTGATAGCTATCCAACTGACCAGTTTCTCAGCAGTCAGTAGGTGAGTTATCTTTTCTGAGCTCACTCTAAGCACATTTCAGGATTCAGGTTTTCTGGTTTCTGAGCCTTTCAGTCCTCAGGACTAATTCTTAGCGAGCACTCTCAGCTTTCAGCTGACTTAATCCTAAGAGGTTATTTCATGAGAAAGGAAAAATTGATATCAGTGTATTCCCCCATACCCTAATTCAGACTCGTTTCAGGACTAACACATGTACTCAAATATTGTACTCGAAATTTTGAATACCCAAAATATTGGTCCCAAACCCAAACCAATGCCCACCTCTAACCACAAGAATTGATTGCACTTGAGGGTTCAAGAGAAGGATCCTACTCACAAGGCAATATCGTTATGTCAATTCCTAGATCTTAAGTTGGTAAATTATGCAATTTAAATTGATATTAGTTATTTTAGGGGCATTTGCATACTGGTTCAAAAAAATAATTATATTTATAATTTAATGCATAATATTTTGCACAGAAGTATAATTTTTTTATTGTACAAAAGTATATTTTTTTCTGCATATAACTAATTTATAATTAATATCAATTTTGTAATAATATGAAAGTGATAACATGTTAATTCAATTTCTTTCATATTTAAGGGATATGGGAATTAATATGTTATCACTTTCAATTAATGTTAATGTTTAATAAAAAAGAGTATATTTGAAAGACTATAGGTAAAATTCATAAATTAGACATAATTGATGGTATTTTAATTAAGCAAAGGACTCGTATGCAATTGGTGTATGGTACACTTATTCAACAGTTGACATTTTTTATACTGAAAAGTGAGTTTATTATACTAAAAAATTTACATTGTTCTTAATTTTTGGAGTAAATTTTTCAGTGTAATCAACTTACATTTTTCAGTATAATAAAACTAACCTTTTAATGTAAACAAAGTGAGTGTACTGAGCACCAAGTGCATATTCATTGTACCTAAGTCTTGTATGCACCAGATGCACCGTGCAATTCAAGTTCATTTTTAAAAAGTTACGCAAGAACTACTGAAAAATCATGCATGTTGTTACTGAAAAAATATATTTCTAATGGTATAACTGTTCAGTAATAATTTGTGTAACCTTTTAATAATAAATAATATAACTTTTTAAAAATACATTTGAATTACACGGCGCACCTGATACATAAGAGACTTACTCATATATTGTTTATTCACCAGCATTTCAAATCGGCTTCTGAGTCCTATCCTAAGTTGAGATCATCATTTTATTCCCTCACTCAATTTTAGTTTTTTTTTTTTTTTTACTTGAGAATTTTTAGGGTCAATTTATTTCGGAATTCACATGTTTAGAATTAGAACGTTCTGATCCTTGTCTCATTCAATTAGAGATTTAAAATCTTGATTTCACATCTAAAATTCTAACAACACCTAAAATACCTATAAATCTATTACTACCCTTCCTAAAATATTTTACTTTACACTATCATAATTTTTTCATTCTCTTTCCTACTTTACTCTATCATAATTTTTTTTATACTCATCTCATTCACTTTCCTATTTTACTCTTACAAAATATATTTAAAAAATTTTAAACTCAATCAATATCAAAGATTAATTTGACATAAATTTAAATCCCACCTACCAAAATTTCTAAATAAATACATATTTTTATTATTTATTAAAAATTTATATTCAATAAATTTAAAAACATCTTACCACCAAAACAAACGAACCCTTAAAGTTTAGATTTCTTTTTGAGTTGAGAATTTTGATTTCTCTTCTCAATTGAAAGCCCTTAAAGTTTAGATTTCTTTTTGAGTTGAGAATTTTGATTTCTCTTCTCAATTGAAAGCCTTCAGAATTTTTATTTTTGGCGGTGCAACCAAGATTGATGGAATATGGGTCAAAATTGAAGGAGTATACCATTCAACCGAATTTTTGTCTTATAATAAATAAAAAATATGTAGGTTCAAGAAAATCACTATATTTACAAATATGTTCAAAATATTTGCACATAAGTATTTTTTTTCTGCACAAAAGCATATTTTTTTTTCTGCACAACACTTATTTGTAAATATAGTAACTTTTTTTAACTTATATGTAAGTCACCCAAAAAAATACATAAAAATTAAAATAGTAAACTATTGCACATAACCAGGTGAGTTAGCTCACCAGGCCACCGGGCTCCTCACTTGAGTGAGTGACCTGAGTTCGATTCCCTTTGGGAACGAATAGGAGGGAGTTATAAGGTTGGCTTGGAGATATGGGTGTATGAGGACTTGGTTACACATAAAACATGCAACTCTTGAATGATGGTATATATAGGAACTGAGTCAAGGAGAAAAAAAAACAGCAATTAATGTCCCAAAGAAGAATAATGCTATTCTTTAATTTTTGGGGAAATGATTTTTTTCGCTTAATACAATAGGTGAAAGATAAAGGATTAAAAAAATCATTTTCCCTTAATTTTTCATCTGTAAGATATTAGAAGGGAACTGGAACAGAAGATTTCGAGGCCAAAGCTTCGACTTCTTCTCCTTCCATCCACTGGATTTTCCATTGAGCAATATTATGCGAGACACTAAAGGTGGTTTTGCCATCAAGACCAACTGTGTAATACGGTGAGTCGTCTGAAAATTCAGACGGCATTGACAACCAATACAAGCTCGGCTCCCACTCTGCCCCTCTAAGTACCTTAAGTATCTCCTTCACTACTAGTTTGCTCCCTCCAGACGACAAATGAATGCCGTCCCTGTATAAAACATGCTTTCGTCGTCAAAAAAATGGCATAGGAAAGACAGATGATACTAGGAACAGTATAGTGAAGATTAAATAACATTATAGTTGATAGGCTGTAAACTATTTATTTACCATAAGTAAGCTGCACTCCAATCATCTCTATGCTGGAATGCTGTCCATAGATTGATGACTTTTACATCAATTTGATTGCCCAACTCCACCAAAGCCTCAGAGTATATACGGCACGCTTCATTTGTGCGTTTTTGCTTGTCAAACATATTGCTGATTTTGGAGAAGAAACCACATTTTTACGATAACTATACATGGTAAGGTAAAAAATCCAACATTAGGTAGGCTCACCCAAAATGTTGGAGAATCATTGCTTCGTCTACAGGTGGGGAGGTAAGAAAGATCATCCGGATATCCTCGGAAAGACTCTACAAATGGTGGCAATCTGTGTAAGAAGAGAATCTAAGTGGATATAGGCATAACTACATGTACATCTTGAACTGAATTTTCCACATAATATGCAGCTGTATCATCCAAATCTCAGCTTCGACGAGCAAGTTCGGATTAAACCTAAATCCTGATTACTACTCATCAAATAAATGCAACTCCTCGTATGGATTTGTTTTGGAACATAGATAAAAACACAAGAAGCCATAAGAAATCAGGAGATGTATGGCATTATTACAATACAATTGTGTTATTACCCTGATATGAAGAGCAATCTTTTTCATGTTTTCGACGTATTCTTGAAGAGGGACATGAGGACCTAGGCCACTCGGGTGTGGCTGCATTGCATCATTACCACCAAAATATACTATAACCAGAGAAGGGTGATCAGTAGCATCCTGAGAACCCATCAGTGAAAATGGTGTGTAAGTAATACTCTGATGATCATGAAGTTTAAACCGTAAGAACAGACCGAAGACTTTACTCGATGACGAATAATTACCATTGTGTACCTGTGGGAACACCTGATTCAAGACTTCAAGAGCGTTCCTAGAATTCCAACCACCGTATCCTCGTACTATAATGTCTGCCTATCGGAAAAAATCAAAGAGTCGAAAACATTTAAGTGGAAACTAGACTTGAAACAACTTAGAGCCCGCTTGGAGAATGGGAATGGATGATGATTCATTCTCATTAATAGTGTTTGGTATTATTTATTACAC
Source organism: Prunella vulgaris (assembly GCA_026898435.1). NCBI lineage: Eukaryota > Viridiplantae > Streptophyta > Magnoliopsida > Lamiales > Lamiaceae > Prunella > Prunella vulgaris. The sequence continues at coordinate 209,326 of JAPKLY010000382.1, read as the reverse complement.
AATCACTAACTCCACAGTGATTAACCCCTTAATAATACACATTATCATTTTCATCTTAAATTGGTACCAAGCTCTCCCCTTAGTGAATATCAGAATTGGTAAGAACTTATGGGGTTCGTTTCTTCTTTCTTTCAACTCTATCCTCTCTATTCACTTTTCTTTAGGACATTCCAAATCCTCCTATTACATTTCAATTGCTCTAATCTAGGCATACTAAGTTGTAAATACTAAATCTAAGAGTTCAATCATCCCACATTTGAGATGACCTAAATAAACCGATTGGCAAGAATCCATATACAAATGTCAAGTATATATAAAGCAAAGGGCGATCATCAATTATCATCACAATCGCAATAGCAGCAGTACACATCATCAAGAATCAGAGCAAAAAAAAAAGAGTATGCAGTTGAATGATGAGGGAGATGAAAGAGCATAATGATACCTTGGTATCGTAGAGGTCAGTGAGAATAGAGGCCCAGCCTCCAGCAATGAGGGACATCTGAACTATTGACGAACCAAACAACACAAACTCTGGTCGACCACACCCCATTATTCTCTCTCTACTCTCACTCTGTTGACTCTGCGTTTTTTGTTACGCCAAAGATTGCTTTCTTATCCTCTCTTGGAAGGCAAATTTATTAATATAGGGATATTTTCAAAAAAAATTTGCAAAATAGGAAATGAAAAAAAAGGTTTAGTAAATTAAAATCAGTATTTTTCAAAATAAATACATGCAATCAATACCAATCAAGAATGGGACATCATGTCATGTCGTTGCATGCATTTTAAATTCTTGAAGGCGTGTAAACCAATTGATGATATTAATGATTAATGTGTGTATATTATATCCTAAGTTTCCATTCCATTCCAAAAACCCATTAGTGACATTAATCATAATTTATTTTTTAATTAAATCGCACATTGATTCTTATATTTATAAAGATGATAGCATGAATATTTCGTGTTCAAATCATTTATGGTTGTTTTGTTGTTTTTATTTTTCATTTAATAAAATTGTTAATTTTATTATTTTGATAATGAATTGATTTAACGCATATTTAATTTTTTGATCGGCAGTGTATTTTTTTCAATAGTATAATTTTTACTAAGTTTTTCTATATTAAAAAAAGCATTTATATATAAATAATTTTTAATTTATTTTAGAATTTAACACACATTTCTCAATTTTAATTTGAACAAATTTGCTCCTAACTCATCTATACACGTTAATGGCCTACCGCATTTTATTGACTTGTTGTTTTTTTTTTTTTTTGTAAAAAATGCATTTTGGTATTAATTATATTTTAAATTTATAATTTATTGTATAATGTACATTTTTATTAATATATGTTTAGAAAAAAATTTAAAAAATAAAAAAAATCTTGGCCCCGTCTACGCCTCCTTGGCACTTGGCCGCACTCGACCGTCCGATGACCGCCAAACGCCATTTACACCCTTAGTTTTAGTAGAGTTGAATTGAATTGTATATTAAATTATTGTGTAAGGATAAATGGTATGGGGAAAAAAAGTAAAATAATAATTACATTGCTAGTAATTAATAAGTTTAATATTTTTAACTGAATTTTTTAAAAGAAAATTATCAAATGATTTATAAAATTGACAGTAATTATAATTTGCTTATGTGTAGAAAAAAAATATTTTTCTATGTAGAAAAAAGTTATATTTCTATACAAATATTATGAATTAATTTATAAATATAATTATTTTTTCAACTAATGGAAATATCCATTCTTTTAAAACTTTTCCAGTTCATGTTAATCTGAAAGTAACTACTCATAAGTCATATCCCACTATCCCAGTCTATCAAATCATACTGTCCCTCATCTGATAACTATTTTACACTTATTTGAACATTAAACACTCTTAAAAAATTAATCTACACTTAAAAAATTAATAAAATATTTTATTTCACACCAACATACATTTTTATCTTAAAAAAATATATCGTTCACTGTTATGAAAGAAACCGGAGAATTTAAAGTATCATAATTTATTAAATAAAATAAAAAATACTTTTTCCTTAAAGATTATGTATGTTATATTTTTCCTTTAAAATGTAATGTTTAAATTTAGAGTAATTTAAATAAATTTGAATATTTTATTTTAAATTTTTGTTTAAATCTTTTTATTTTTATATTGTTAATATATATATATATATATATATATATATTACTTATGTATTTAAATATAATAAAATATTTATTTATTTTTTATACAATATAATGTTTAATTTATTATTTCTAATTTTAATTTATTTATGAAATATATTCAAACTCTTAAATTTTAAAAAAAAAACTCTAATTTTTTAAATTATGTGTTTTTTTTATATTTATAATATTAATAATTATATATATTTTTGTTTAGAAATTTAATAATGTGGATATTTATTGGGATGATAAATGTGCATTTATTTGTCCACGTCATATTTGGGCAAGCGACAAAGTGTCCGAAATTTAAATTGCAAAAAATATGAAAAATGGTGATTTATTTTGCCAAAATTCAAAAATTCAGATTAAATTGCAATTCGCGTAGATTTAATGAGAATTTCTTTATTTTTAATGAGAAGTTCTTTATTTTTTTGAACAAAAGGAGTATAAAAAAATAAGGAGTATTAAATAACATGGGTAAATACATGAATAACACGATGGTGAAATTTAATGAGAAGTTCTTTATTTTTTTGGCTGAAAGAAATATTCTAAGACTCCATTTGGATGGATAAATTTGAAATTCGTAGATTTCACACTCAAATAACTATTTTTTTCAAATAAATTGTGAATTTAAAAATACTTAAATTTGAGTTTATATTCAAAAGAGTGAATTTCTAAATTCTCATCAAAACCATATCATTTGTGAAATTTCTCTTTCTTACCCTTTTTATCTCTATGTTTTCTCCATTTTTCCATTCTCTCCCGCATCTTTATAATTTGTGATTGAAATACATATTTTTTAAAAGTCATCCATCTAAATGGAGCATAAATGCCTTGATGACATTTAATTATTTAAAGGATATTGAAATTAAGAGATGAGATAATATTATTGTAGCAAAAAATATTCGTTAATCATCAACAAAGAAACATTCTTTAATTATCAGCTTTTTTTTTATAACAGTGAAAACACGACTTGAAAAAATAAATATGTGAATGTAAAATAAAAAAAAAATTAATTTTTAAAAAGTGAAAAGAGAATTAACGTTGTAAATACAAAAAAGAAAAAAGAAAAAGGAACTAGGGTGGTGGAATACAAAATTTAGGGGTGAGCATGGTTCGGTTCGGTTACCGAACCGAATCGAATAACCAAAACCGAAATAACCGAACTACTCAATATAAAAAACCGAAACCGAGCCATATTTATGCAAAACCGAAAAAACTTAAACCAAAAATTTCGGTTCGGTTTCGATTTTATACCAAAATATTTTTAAAACAATAAAATTTTAAATTTTAAAATATATAATATTAGTATATATTACTATTAGTATATATAATTATATAATATATAATATTATATATACATAACCAAAATCTAATATACATCTAATTTAACTAAGTGTTTTTTTATATATAAAATATATATAATTATATCTATTCTCAAATATATATAATTATATATATATATAATATTTTATTTCGGTTCAGTTTTTGGTATTACGGTATTTTTGCCACGAAAACCGAAACTAAAACCGAATACCAAAAATCTGAAAATCTAAAACCAAAACCGAACCGAATACCAAATTAATCGAACCGAATTTCTATTTCGGTTCAATTTTTTTATTTTTCCCGAATAGTGTTCACCCCTAACAAAATTTGGTCATATATGAGAGAAGCTTGGGCAAAACAATTATACATGGAACTACAAAGCCACAAGCAAATTATTCAACACCTAACGTACTCCCACTTCCAACCAAATTTATGCACTATGTTCTTTTCTATCCATCCACAAAAAATATGCACTTTCTTTCTATAAAAATCATCATCTCTATAATCACTCCCACAATCAATTATTTTATTTATAAATAAATCCCAAGATACACTCACAAGTCACTATACCTTTACTTTGTCTTCTTTTCTTTAAAATCCGTGTAAACGCTGTGGTGCATATATTTAGTGGACAGGGAGGGTATAACGAAACACACACCGGCACACACGCGCATGTAACACATCCTTTATAAACCTATAAGCCAAATACACTCGTACGTTCATAACAAGTGACTTGAGAGATTCGTTAAAATCAAAGTTCACTTAAAGCTTATAAGTACACCAAATTCCACCTATTGAACTCGAACGCTTTGAACAATTATGTATATACGTGTTCATAAATGCGTTAGTCTGGGTGGGTTTTGAACCTAGAGCCCTCCAAGTTCAATATTTCGACTTAATGCCACTCATCGTCCACTTAATTTTCCATCGAGAAATGCCAACAGAGGAGTTGAAGGTGGATTTACCATCAGGACGAACCAAATAATACGGTGAATCTCCCGCAAACTCAGTCGACATTGATGTCCAAAACAGGCTTGGTTCCCAATCAGCCTCTATGATAACCTTCAATATCTCCTTCGCCACAATTTGGCTCCCTTCACGTGTAAAGTGGATTCCATCTCTACATAAACGAATGAATAATTGCAAGTAAATGTCTGTGTTTTAGGACAAAATTTGAAATCATAGATAGAAACTTACCTTAAGCAAGTTGTTGCCCAATCTTCTCTTTGCTGAATTGCTGTCCAAAGGTTGACAACTTTAATGTTCAATTGTTTGCCCAACTCGACCAAGGCTTCTGCATATCTACGGCAGGTCTCATTTTTCCGGTCTTGATTATCATGCACATTACTGAGTTTCAAAAGACAAAAGAAGAACCCCAATATTGTGTTCAAAAAAGTCGTAAAAATTATATTACATGGAGAAACATAAAGGTGTAATGAATTTAAGATCAGATTACCCGAAGTGTTTGCGAATCATTGCCTCGTTGACAGGAGGCGACGTAAGAAAAATCAGCCGTATCTTGTCTGAAAGACTCTGCAAACAGTGCTTATGAATGTAAAGTTGTTGGAAATCAGGGAAAGGAAACTCACTCTTTTATGGCTAAATGTTTCAATCAAGTACCAAAAATCGAAACAGCACTATTAGTAAGTTCACAAACAATAACCATACATAACTTCTATCTTACTAAGGCTGCAGGCTATCGGTCCATATTAATTGATTCACTAGTCCTTTCTGAACAAGATGCACTGGCTGAACAAGCTTCACACCTATATTTGCATTTAAGTTTTCTTCAAGTGGGTCGAAATGAGTCTCCATATAAGTATAAAGCTTGAAATAGGTTTCATCAATTCTCAACCAATTAAAAAGCATCAATATTGACAATTATACGCGAATGGCAAATCATGCAAACACTTAGGGGTCATTTGTTATGATTGATTAAATTTGCAATGATGTAAAATTATGGAAAATATTTGACTTGTGATGTGATATTATAGTTAGTTAGTTTGTTTGTTAAGGAGAAAAATAATATGGGAGCTCGTTTGTTACGGTTCAAAAGGAAGGAAAGTGGGAAATAATTGGTGGTATATGTAATACCACCTCTCATGTGGTATGCAATATCCCTCGAATAAGGGAAACGACATCTTGGACTTTCCTTTATTGCGGCCTTCAGTAAACTAGTCAAGAATAACAAAAGCATGAAATTAAGTGAAAAGGGATCAATTCCCTCCTCTTTCCACCGTAACAAACGGGCCCTTATAGTACTTTTGCTTATTAATCATGCCACAATTATCCTAATCCTAATTCGCGCCACTATAACCTTATTTTCCCAAGAGATAGAGAGCATTATTTACCTTGAGATGAAAATAAATCTTTTTCATGTTCTCAATATACTCTGGCAGAGGAACATGAGCACCTAAGCCACTGGGATGAGGGTGCAGTGCATCATTACCACCAAAGTATACTATAACCAGAGAAGGTTGAACCTCTGCCTCCTAAACCCAATGAAAAATAAAATGATTTAAGTTCAAAATCACAGTAGCATGAAAACTGCAAAACAATGAGCATCAAACATAAAATGTTTTAAATTCCAAATATATATTTGTACCAACCAGGCATCAGAGCTTCCCACAAGAGATGAACAATGTTCTCACACCAAAACGACTTATAATTTCATGATGTGTGTGTGTGATTTCATATTCAATCATTAAGGATCGTCATTCGAGCAGATTACCTTGGGGAAAACTAGGTCCAAGACTTGAAGAGCGAGCCTCGAATTCCATCCAGAATATCCTCGCAGAATTATGTCCGCCTGTTAATCCATTAAACACAAACTCGCACAACTCCAGATTAGATCATTCCTTTGTTGTTGTTTTTTTAAATTACTGAACATTAAATCGAAAAAATCAGCAGTCTAAGGCAAAACCACACATAGAATTCCCCTGATATATACATAAACACATACGATAGCGAGAGAATTAGGTTAGGTACCTTGCGGTCGTAGAGATCAGCAAGGATAGCTCCCCATCCTTCATCTTCAAAACACTGCTGAACAATGGACGACCCAAATAGCACAAACTGTGGTCGACCCGGCCCGATCATGTCTAGTCTCGCACAGTCGCACTTCACACATTCAGTGTGTCCGCTGTTTTTCAATATGTTTCAGACATCTTCTTCGTATAAAAGGGAAGTTGCTTAATTGGGCTACTCAACCGAAGCCCACTAATTGGGCTTTCTCTATCCGTTAGAGCCCGTAACATTCCAAGGCCCGTATATTTGAGGCCAGTGTGATTCTCGTGGCATAATTTTGTTTATTAAATTCAACTGTGTGAGATGCACATTATCTAATTAGATTTATTTGTGAAATGATAGAGGAAAAAATAAAATTAATACAACAATGTTTCTTTTTTTGAAGAAAATTAATACAACAATGTTGAAAGATAGATGGATGGAACGAATAGAGATGCACCGTATAATTTAAATATAGTTTTAAAAAATTATTTTTGTAATTACTGAAAAGTTATTATGATATTATTTAATAAGAATGAGGGCAATTTTTCAGTAATAATAGAATAATTATTTAATAATACTAATTGTATAGTGTACTTGGTGTCCAAAAATTAACTAAGGTTAAAATAGCCGAATCAATAAATTCACATTTTTTAGTGTCATTATTATACGTACAAAATATCAGTATTTTTTAAAATACTTTATTTTAAAAAAAAATACGTGAATTCGGGTTTGGGTAATTTTTTTTCCCAATATCTTGATCTAATATAGTATATAAAAATACTAAGATACAAGATTGTGACAATGGATTTCAGGTACTTGAATTGAACTCAGAAAAATAGTTGATTAGTTCAGGTAATTTTATAAAAAAAATTGGGTTTCGGTAACACATTCTCAAAACTTAAAAATTAGGTTTGAGAACTGGTATGTGGACATAATTCAATTCTCTCGATCGAAATTTTGAATTTTTAAAAAATAAATAATACTACTATTTTTATTTCTAATAAATAAACTTCTTTGAGTGGTTTGAAAATTTTACTAATTTGAGTATTTTTAAATACCATTTATTTATTACTAATATTTTAAAAAAATCTAATTACAAGAGATATATAGTTTATGTCCATCATTGCACTTGAATTGAAATATTGATAGTTTATTGTTTTCAGTTTATATATTACTTTCGTCTTAGGCTCTGCTTTTGTCTGTATTAAAAATATCCAAAGAGTATAAGCAATACCCACTCCTTTACTTACAACAAGAATATATATAAAAAAAAAAATTGAAAAGTGTTTGACTAAATTTATAATCTCTTAAAATAATTTATAAAATATTTAAAAGTTTATAAATTTTCATAAAATATATGATAAAATAAGATATTGATAATTTAAAAAAATTTAAATAAATTTTATACACCTTATAAGCTGCACCATCTCCATTGTCCCATCCATTCCACCCCGGATCTCTCCATTACTCCACCACTTCTGCTCAACATTAAATATAAAATAAATTTCATTAAGAAAGCATTTGACTAAATTTATTTCAAATATCTTTTGAGTTCTTATATTTTATAAATTATATTAAGAACTTATAAAATATTATATTTAAATAGTTTATAAGATGTAAATTGTTTGACTAATATACAACTAATCTAGCTAACACCCTAAATAATTCCATGAAATTCAAAATTCAATAAAAATTATTTTGTAAATTTAGAGTAGGTATATCATGAACCACTTTTTAATTAACAAGGAAAAAAAATAAATTTATAAATATAAATTATGATAGGCGAACTAAAGCGAACTACTAATGAAAGATTACAATGATAAATAACCAAGGCAGAGAAGTTGGCCAGCATGAAGGCTGAGAAGCTAGCTAACATGGAGGAGCTCGTCAGGAGCAGGCTAGCAAGGAGGCTGAAGGGAAGCTCGCCCAGACGAAGGTAAGCTCGCCCAGACGAAGGTAAGCTAGCCCAGAAGAAGGGAAGCTCGCCCTAATGAAGGGAAGCTAGCCCAAACGAAGGGAAGCTCGCCAAGAAGCTCGCCCATACGCGAGAGACCAAGCTGAAGTCCACCACCACACTACCTCGAGATGGCACAAGGCAATGGAGCTCGCAAAGGAGCTCGCCCATACTCATAGGGACCCAGCAAGAGTCCACCACTACATTGCTCTCGAAACAATACAAGACATCGAAGCTCGCCGAGACTAGGGATGTTAGGCAACGTGTATGTAAGAAGCAAATAGGTATGTAGTAGGACAAGCATTGTAAAGGTAGCATGGTGGTCAACCAAGACAGGTGTTAAGGACACTTGTCGACACCTAAGGCCAAATAGGCCCACAAGGTACCACCACATACATGCACACCTATAAATATGTCTCTCTTATATCATTCTCTCTCCAACTTAATCATAATACACATTACTTTCTCTCTCTAAGCTCTCTACTTTCTCTCTCTATATTATCCATTCAAGAACATATTTCTTGAGTGATTGTTTGATAGGATTATATGTTGCATTAAGCAATAAAAACATCGTTGGTAAATTCCATCAACAATTTGGCGCTAGAAGGAGGGTCCGAACCTTCGATTTGATGTTCTTGAGAAAATATATACAAATTCAAGATGTATTTTCATGTATACCAGGAGAAGCTTGAAGACTGAATTTCCGCAACATATGGCATAAAAAAGAATTTATTTTAAAATTTTGATAGCGGACGTGAAGTTGCAGGGAAGATGCATGTGTTTTGCTACAATTCAAAAATTGCTACGCATCAATCGGAGGCTGGATCCGACCCGGCGGAGCGTCGCCACTGACCTCTATTCCTTTCCTTTCATTCATTTGGGCTGCCGGCGTAACTAATCGGATATGGATCCGAGACAGGCGAGGCAACGCCTCCTCCCGCCATCCGGTCCGGCGCACGCAATCAAGCAGACGAAACAACGCCGGCAGACACAGGATTGACCCAGACAGAGCAGTGCCACCTTCGCGCGGGAATCGCGTGATATGCGCCATTGCGTGATATGCGCCATCGCTGGAGTATCGAAGCCGGAAACTGTCGCGAATCTCGCCAGAAATCAGCCCCCCTATTACGTTTCGCACACACATCAACCGATTAAATGGCTGCCTCCTTGAAAAATGTGTAGTAGACCGGTCAAAGTCGGTGGTCCACGGTCAAAGTCGGTGGTCCAAAGCTATTTTAGAGGCGGTGGAAGGTTATCATCTGGAAATCAAGAGTTGTCCGCCCCCAAAATTGTGAAAGCTATTCGCTGAGCCTGCTGCTCGCCGTGACTTCTGTCCGCCGCGACTCTTGCTCGCCAGATGCTCACGCAAGGAGAGGTGTTCGCCTTCTAGAGGGAGCTAGTCGCCAATATTGGTACCTGTTCGCCCATTTTCAGAAGTTATTCGCAGTTCACCACCAAAGCGAGTTGTTCCCCCACGCACCTGCTTGCTGGATGAGGATGTTGCTGTTCGCCCAGAAGTAAAGAAACGAAGGGTTGTTCGCCAAAATCCAAATGAAGTAACAACACCCTGCTGCTCGCCGCGAAGAGTTGCTCGCCTTCAAAAACTGCTCGCCGGTGTTCGCGTACGTACCTGCTCGCCTCTCCTTGGTGCTCGCCTATAGTGAGTTGTTCGCCAAGTGGAGCTGCTCGCCGCTCATCGACAAAGGAATATGTTTGCTCCAGGAGATGCTCGCCTTAGAGCTATTCGCCGCAAATGAACCTGATCGCTTAAAGGGCTGTTCGCCCGAGAAAGCTGCTCGCCGTGGAATTACCTGCTAACATACTTGTTCATCATGAGTACCTGTTCGCATCTGAAAGAAGTTGTTCGTCCGAAAATCAAAGGGAGATGTTCGCCATAGCCCATAGGTGGCTGCTCGCCTAAAGCCAAAACGGGTTGCCCGCCTAGAGTAGCTGATCGCCCGCAAGAGTAGTTCGCCGGCACGACTGCTCGCCCGCGTCCGCGCACGCAGCCTGTCCTGCTCGCCGATGTCCGCGCACACAGCCTGACCTGCTCGCCTGCGTCGCACACAGCCTGCTCGCCGCCCGGGAGACCTGCTCGCCGCGAGAGCTGCTCGTCTATACGAGATGCTCGCCACGCCACTCAAGAGATGTTCGCGTAAAAGTAGTTGTTCGCTTGTGAAGCTCATCGCGCGCGGAGTTGTTCGCCCGCATAGATGCTCGCGCATGGGGAGATGTTTGCCGTGTTGTCGCTCGATAAGGAGTTGTTCGCCCCTTCTACCTGTTCGCCGAAAGGGGCTGCTCGCGCCCTGCTCATCGGTCAGGCTGTGCGCGCCTAGTCGCGGCTTGGGTATTTGTTCGCTGATATGTAGTAATTGTTCATCCGTGAGTGCAACTATTGAAGAAAGCATGGAAGAGTTCTCGTCCATTTTCTTAGTGGGGTTGACCAATTCAAGCTATTCTATCAATCTGGGATTTAAGATCCCACGCTAAGTCCAACTGCTTCTAAAAAAATATAAAAAAATAAAAAAAAGAGGGAGGAGGCGTGGATTTGGTTATTGATTGAAATCTTATATTTTGATTAATTCCACAGGCACTGACGCGTCCATGATAATTTGAGGTGGTTAATCAAATTGGTTGGCGAATGACCTATTCAAACAAGCTGATTGCCTATAAAAGAAAAATAAAAGAAAACCCATATCAGGTATTTATTGTTCCAATATTTAAGACCCATTACCATTACATGTTTCTTTGGGCTATTAAAGAATAATTGGGCAGGTTATATCTTAAGAGAATAAATTAATTTTGCATATATAAAAATTAATTGTTTGCAGGATTAATTTAAGAGAATAAAAAATTACTTCTTAAAGTAATTAAACTCTCTGCGGAAAAAATTGCAAATAAATAAATTAATCCTGCAAATTAAGCCCAATAGGAGAACACACGACTCCCCCTCTTCTCTACTTATGAACTGCTTTTATTATATTAGGATACTATGACTATGAGTAATGATCTTTATTTCTTTTTTACTTTATGTTTGAATTTGTGATTTCAGTTCTATTTTATATTTGTGTTGTTGGTTTGTGGATTGTAAAAGTATAAATTAATAGATAGTGCAACAATGATTATAGTATAATTTTTAAAATTATTATTTTAAATAAATGGGTCGGGCTGGCCCGTTAGCCCGTGGGCTATATTGGGCTGGGCTGGGCTGGACTCAATTTTTATAGGCCCGACTGAAAAATGGGCCGGCCCGTGAACATCAGTTGGCCCGGTGGGCTGGGCTGGCCCGGCCCGTTTGCTATCTCTAGTTGTTAGTAATTTGTTACATCAAGTCACCAAACACTCCAAGAATAAACTCCTAGTCAATCTTATATCTCCCATCTCCAATTCGTTCCCAGAGGGAATCGAACCCGGGTCACTCACTTAAGTGAGGAGCCCGGTGACCAGGTGGGCTAACCCACCTGGTTTCAAATATCTTAATCAATTGAAAAGCAGACACCTTTATTAGAATGGATTTTCAATTTTCAATGCTTGCAATAATCCTATTTTTGAGCGAAAGAATATACAAATATTTTGTTTTCTTGTTCTATAATATTGTGATCATATTTTCAATGAATTTATGAGGAAAATAAAATAATCCCAGAAATAGGCAAAGCGTATATTTTGTTGTTTTTCTCTGAAGTTCGAGATGATACCCATCACTTTTGTTTTCTTGTGAGAAATTTCCACGAAGTTTCAATAATAGTATGCCGTTCACAAACACAAGTTTAAATCATATCTGCGTCAAAAACAATTCATAATAAGTTTATTATAATAGAGTTTAAATTTTTTTAAGTATATTATTTGATTAAGAATACTAAAGAGTATCAATAAATTATTTAAATAAGGATATCAATTATTCACAAAAATTTTTATGGACAAGTTTTATAGTATGAAACTTATACTATAAGATATATTAACTGATCCTATTAGTTGTATTTATTGATATCATACACATTTTACACTACGTGTAATGATAACAGTAAGTAAATATATATGGGGATATCAGTAAATACATCTTGTAAAATAAATTTTATACTATAAATAAGTTTCACATAAAACTACTCTAAATTATTTGAACAAAAATATGAAATTTTTTAAAAGGTTCATGAAATTAAGAAGTGATTCATATGAAATATATTATTTCTTTTATGATTGGTATCGTGTGAATACCTTACTCGGTTCATTCCAGTTTTATTTTCCCATTTGGGTTTCAACGCTTTTTAATGGAGTTAATTTGAAATATTTAAATCGAAAAAATAATTTTTCTAATAAAAATATTAATAAATTTAAATGAATGAAACTACATGAATATATTTTTATGTATAATTATTAGTAGAATAAGATGTAATCTAGGGTATGTTTGTTTTGGGACTCACTCGGATGGACGTAGGACTTTGCGATCACGCTTCACACGAGTTTGAGATTTAACATCCGGTTTCCAACATTAAGACTCATAAAATACATATTATACCTATAATATCAATTATATATTATCATACTCTTATTTGACATAAAGTAACATCCTATCCTACCAAAATTTCAAAACAAACACATATTTTTACTGTTCATTAAAATTTTCACATCCCATAATTTCAAAATCATGATTTACTACGCGCACCTAAATTTCAAAACAAACATATGTCCCAGGCCACTCACTCAAGTGACGAGTCTGGTGGTCAGGTGAGCTAAGTCACCTGGTTGATTTTCAATGTAATAAATCTAAGCTTTTCAAGGTAATCAATTTATACTTTTTAGTGTAAAAAATCTCAATTATCATACAAATATAGTTTAGTGAATGATTAACACTTTTAAAATAAGTTTAACATTGAATTTTATTCACACAAATTCATTTTCTTCTTTCACGGAATATATTAATACACAGCTACGTGCTACACTATCGTGTGTGTATTAATAACAATGCAACTAAATATATCTAAACATTTGATAAAAGAATATTGTAGTTTTAAAATAAATACTCCTATTTGTTGGTAAAATAAAACATTAATAACAAATAGAAATTTTTTATATACCAGATATGATAAGTGGTTAGTTGGTCTGCCTCATATGACATTTAATTCTAATTCTATCATAAATATGAGAATGAAAATATTACCGCATAAGAGAAAGAACGAGGAAAAATAATTTGAAGGTAATTAATCAAATTAGATAATGATAATTTTATTTAAAAAGCAAATTTGTTATCATTTGTTCTTATTAACCATTATTATTACCACCATAAATTTTTTCTCTAAAATTTCCAAGCAAACATCTCCAATCAATTATGACATTTCAATGCTAAAATAGTATTATATGTAAATATTGCGTGAACAAATTTCATCATGAAACTTATTTTAAAAATATGAATTGTTTTATTAGAAGAAATGAGTTATTTTAGATTACTACAAATAATTTTCGACCATTTTTTGGTAGCTTTTCTTCCAAATATGAATTGTTTGGCTGAAAAGTTAATGTTTTGATATCAAAAGAATCACAATCGATAAAGTTTAAAAAAAAAAAAAAAACCACACGTGCAGTCTGGGAGAGCTGCAGTGCTATTTAAAAAATTAGGGACATTTGCATATTGATTAAGAAAGTGAGTATATTTATAAATTAATTCATAGTATTTACTATTTACACAAAAGTATAATTTCAAAGCATAAATTCAGTTTGTAATTAATATTAATTTTGTGAATAATTTTGTAATTTTACCTAAAATTTTCTTCCATCGCATCTATGTTTTCTTTATAGTAATGAATAACACAAATTTTAAGAGAAAAAGAGTATGTTAGTAAACTTAAATGAAAAGAAAGTATATTTTTAAAAAAATGTGTAAAAAAAATAAATTTGGAGCATTCTAAATAAAAAAATACAAAAAAGAGTTAGAATGGAAGCAGTGTCCCAAAAATTTTGGTATTGATTTTATATTAGAATAGTACTAAATTAATGTCAGAGTAGTGTTATAATTAGAAAGTTGAACATGAATATTAATAATTGACAAAATGAGACTAATTAGATATGTTTTTTTTTTAATGTGATGTTTAGAACGTAATAATTATTATTGAGAAAGTCTGTTGTGCATTTAGTGTACTGTATAATTTAAGTGTATTTTTTTTAAATATTTTTATTATTATTAAAAAACCACCTTTATTTTTACTCAAAATTACCAGATTTCACATATTTAACTCGACTTTGACTTTCGAGGAATTTGCTTTTTTACTTTCACTACTTCAACACACATGCCAAATTTCATAAAAGAGATACTTTTATTCTTGGGGTATAAGTGATAGCCCAAAAGTGTTAAATCCAGTAATACAAAGAGATGTTATCCACACATAACTAACAAAACACCCAGCCTTTTCTTATCCATACAAGAATTACTAATCAGGATTGGAAGTAAAATTACAACAATGATTACTCATCCAACATCTATATGAAATATGACGGTAATTCGACTTCTTTACTTGATGTCAATTCCACACTCTCATTTTTAACTCCTCCAGTAATTCCAAGGTATGCGACTTCTTATTATGAAAAATCATTAAGTTTCTTGCCTTCCATAATAACCACACTCCAAATTCCCAAATAACTCCAAGTACTTTTCCATCATTTCCTTTCAGTACACTCCACATGCCAAATTTCATTTGACTTTAATTTTATCAATACTTGATTAGATTTGCAATTCAATTAGGATCCGTCGATGTCAAACTAGTTCTTATGCTCAACTCTCATCACCTGGCCACCTTTTACCTCATTTTCTTACAAAATCAACATTTGGAACACAAGAGGTTAGATAGCAAATTAATACTCTCTCCATCCATGATAAATAGTCCATGTTGTCTTAAATGATTGTTCACAATAAATAGTCTAATTACCTAAAATAAAAATATTACAATCATTATTTTCATTCTAAATACACATACACTCATTTTTATACATTATATTAAATATCTTTTTAATAAATAAGTATTTTTTTAATACTAATACTCTCACTTTTACATAGTGCACAACAAAAAATGATTCAATTATCATAGACGAATGTAGTAATAATTAACATAACAAATGCATGAAAAACCTTATAAAAAAGCAAGCAATTGAACATAAAAATAATGCAAGCATTATATTAATCAGTGATTTATTGTAAAAATAAAAATATTTTTTCTATAATTATGAATATAATCTTTTTAAAATATATTTAAATTTCAAGGTATACTACGTGCATAAAACACTAATAATTTACTATTTAACTACTCGTCTCACTTGGTTGACCAAAGATTTATATATATATATATATTTATGAAATAATCATAATTTGGTACAAAGTAATACACTATTTTTAAATAAATATAAATTTTTTTGCATAATAGTGTGAACATAAATTGAATAATAAAATTATATTTATATATTATACCTATTTAAAAATAATACTCTATTTTTGACCTACCATATATATATATATCACATGTAGTGAAACAGTAGTATATACTTAGTTGTTATGAGCCGGTCGCCCAAAATGGTTCGGTTGCTCTGTTTTGTGCTGTTGGAACATAATGATATATTTAGATTTAAAATAAATTTATGTGAGAATTTTGTGTCACAAAATTACTTATAAATTTTTACGATTTGTAATTTTTTTTTAGTTCTTATTTTGACAATAAAAGAAAACGCCGAAAAGTGTAAATATTTCAGATTGTTTTTGGACCGAAAAGTCCACATGATTTTGGCACAATCTTTTTTATTAATATATATATATATATATATATATATATATATATATATATATATTATTTTTCTTTTGCAAAAATTAGGAACAATGTTTTCGAAAATTAAAATTTGCTAAATTTTAATTTTAAGAAAACTTAAAGCGATGGACACCATACTTGTTTTCTCCTTTAAAAGCCCGATTGGTGATGGTGGTGGTAAATACAAATCTCAAATAATAACCATTTAGAATTAATATACCCTATAAATTCTTGAAAAAAGATTTGCAAATAACTTTTATCGCCCTCAATATGGGTATATTGTTTGTACTAAAAGTGATTTGGGGAAGGTAGAAAAGTTAAATTGAAGAAGGGTACTATAGGTAATTTAGGGCGAGTGTATATACTAATATGGGAGATGGAATATTAAATTTTAATAACGGGCTTGCATGGCCACCGCAGAGGAATGCATGATTTACGGTGTCTGATATTTAAAACAAACATTTTAAACTGAAAATTAGCATCGAGTTGGGTCCATTATTTTTTAAAATCGGTTGAACCGGTCGGACAGTGAACCAGCCATAGAATCGGTCCGGTTGCCTCATAAACACCGTTTTTACGGTTTAACCAGAAAAAATCGGTCAAATCGGCAAAAACTGTTGAACTGGTTTAACCGGTCTACTTTTATATTTTAATTTTTTATAATTCTTTTATTAAATTAAATCGTGAAACATGTCTCAATCCCAAAATTAATTTATTCTATAATTTATATATTTTAAATTTTCATAATAATATTTTAATTTGAGATTTTACTTATACATGAATTATGAAACATATCATGGATTATAATCTAGTATTATACCTTGAACTTTTAATTTCGATTGTATGTGATTCTATTATTTTATTACTTTATTTCAATATGTGATATATACTTTATTAAAAAAAATTGAGAATATTTAATTTATTTTATTTTTAATATAACATATATAATATTTAAAAATGTAAGTTAAAATAAATTTAACGGTTGGACCGGTTGAACCGTGAACCGGTGCTCTATCCGGTTTAGTTACTGGTCCGGTTATGAAAACACTGATTGGGTCGAGTCCAAGGAAAATGTGCTAATTTTAATTTCTGGATGCCACAGGGCTAAATAAGTCTTTTCAACTGCTCAGTGGATCAAAGTTGGTAAGTCCGGATGCTCCCCCAACAACTTTCAGATTGTGTTTGTGTTTGTATATATGATATACTAGTACGTAAACCACTTATTAAGCGAGATTATTAAAAATATATTTTTAATATAAATTATATTATGTGAATCAATAAATTTTAATTTATTGTATATTTATATATAGATTTATTTGATAATACATCTATACTTATATAATTCATTATTTTGAAACTATCTTACACAATATTTAAAATATGAATGTGCTAACATCCACCTAATTATGTAAGATTTGAATTATAAAATGTTCTTATTGTAAAAATATGTTAAAAGAAAATCAAGAACATATCAAAATATATGAATAAAAAAAATCAAGAACATAATATTTTATAATATAAATTTTTATTATTATATAAGTATGTTAAAAGAAAATCAAGAATATATCAAAAAATATATTATTAAAATAATCAAGAACATAATATTTTATAAGATTTGTTTTGTTAAGATTTATTGAATTTATATATGTGTGTATTAATGAGTTATAATATGTGTGTGTGTGTGATTTCTTGAATCTAGCATATACGTATATCAATGATTTACAACGTATATACAATATTCGGTAAATAAATTAAGTACTTAAAAAATATGCACACATGCACAACACGTATACAATATTATATTCTATAAGATCTTTGGTTCTAGAATTATAAATAACTTACGGTGTAAAATAACTTACGGTATGTATGGTGCAGACACAATTATTTAATACGAATATAAAAAAATAATATTAGAATATTAAGAACATGATAAAAAAAATTAAAAAGACAAATAAACAATTCAAACATCAAAATTTTAAATGAAATAAATCTGCAATTGTAGCAATTAAACATTACCTAAAAAAACCATGAAATTGTGTAACAACAGGAAAGAAAACAATTTAAACATCAAAATTTTAAATCAAATAGATATGTAATTATAGCAATTAATCACTACCTCCAAAAGAAAACCACAAAAATTGTGTAGCAATAGAAAAAAAAATTATTTCAACAAATTATTAGATGTAAAATATGAACTTGCAAAAACAAAAATTTGAACATAAAAAGATTAATAAATAATTTCAATATCAGAATACGATAAATAAGAACATCAAAAGAGAAATAAGAAGAAGCAATGAGACGCAAGAAAAAATAAGATTAAAAGATGAGAATAATAATGTTTATGGAGTTGAAATTTATAAAAGTATAGAAATTAAGATGAACGGTTTAAATTAAAAAAATAGATAATAGGATTTGATATTATGAATATATTTATAAGATTTACATAAGATATATATATATTTATCAAATATCAAAATGTATGGTCAAGATTAAAACACTTAAATTATAAGGTCGAGATTAATTCTTAATTCTAGAATTAATGAGAATAGAGGAATTTCGAAATCGAGCATTCTGGTTGATTTCATAACTTCGTCTTTATATAATATTAAGATTTGTGTTTCTATATATGTTATATATTTTTGTATAACATTTTGGATATATCCTTATTGATAATTTTATCAAATATGCAAGTGTTGATACATATTTATAAGATTAAAAAATATATATTTTGCTATGCTCTAGAATGTTATTTTCGACGCTCACACTTTGAATTCGCCCGTGCATATTAATAAATTGAATAAATTATGTATGTGATTGTCTCAAATATGAAAATAATATATATAAAAAATATTATTAACTAAATTAAAAAAAAATTATTTTTAAAATATATTAAAATTTTAGAATAAAAGTATACTATTTTTTTTTTGAAAGTTATTTATCAGAAATTACTATCAAATTTTACTAAAAACTTATTGACGATATTTTTAAAAAATAGTACTAATATTTTTATTATAAAGTACTATCATTTTTTAAAAAGTATTATCATATTTATTATAATCTTATTATTTTCTTGATCAATTTACATCATCATCTCATACAATTTCTTTTCTAATGCGTTTATACGAATGTCAAAGACCGCATCAGTTTTTTTTTGCATCAGTTCTTGAGAGAGGAATCATATACTACTATATATTACATGCAAGGCGCCCAGTTCAGACAGCTGGCCTTTGTTAAGGTTTATCCACATACGTGTGGCACCTGCTTTTACGGTTATTATTCCCATCTCCAAAATCCAAAAAGCTGTCCACTGTTATCTCACCATATATATATTTTTTATTTCTAAATTTGCAACACTACATTATTGCTTATGAGATTAATGCTAATTAATTAATTATTTATTTATTTTACCCGTTAAATTAACTTTGACTCACAAAATTAATGATTCAAAATATAGTAGTAATTGTAATTTACCCTCTATTTATTGTAAGAGAACCCCCAAACCTCATACGCCAAATTTCGACCACATTTTTAAGGAAAAATGATTGTACATATGAAAACTATATATACAACCAAAACTACGCACCTTCGCGGAAGATTCCTTTTATTTCATTTTTTTGCATAATATATATTTCTCAGGTGCATAAATATATTAATAAATAATTCCGTATATATATATCCGATAACCTGAATAGCACAGAGCAGTCATTTTTGCTTAGGAAGAATCGCGTTTGTCGGAGGTAATGGCGTCAATAGATGCAAGCGCGCTTTTAGAAAACGGGAGTGGAAGTATTAAGCCTTTGGGCAGGGAACTGAGGCACGGCGGCGGGGCCCGCACGGCGCACAACATGTCGGCTAATTCCCTCCGCAAGAAATCGGATCTTTCTCTAGTGTCGAAGATTCGGGTCGGGTTCTTGAGGAGTTTTTTGGGTAATTTGCAGGAGGTTTTGCTAGGGACGAAGCTTTGTGTTCTCTTTATTACTATCCCTTTCGCCATTGCTGCACATTACTACAATTTTAGAGAGGTGAGTGACTTCTTTTTTAATTTTAATATTTGCTATTTAATTTTATTTTAATTAATGCATGCACTACACCTGTCTAATATACGTGTTACTTTATTTGCATTTGCATGTCGATAAATGCCACCGTTTTAATTTAATTATATATATTTAATGGCAATTATTCAATGCGTATTAATGAGGGCATGTTTGGAAATTAACAGGCGTGGGTGTTTTCATTGAGCTTGCTGGGTCTCATTCCTCTTGCAGAACGAGTCAGTTTTCTGACGGAGTAAGAAATTATCATGTTTTTTTTTTTAATTTAAAATTCTATGAATTAATTATAAGTAGTTAATTAACGTTAATAATAATTCATTTGAATAATGCAGGCAAATTGCTGTCTACACGGGGCCAACAGGTAATTAATTAATTAATTTCAATATAAAATTTGGCTTTTACACAAACGTCAGAAGCAACGTTTTTTTAGTGTTTTTAGTTTTTTTAATTATTTGTCAACGCATTCATATTGATTTTTAATGATTTTTTAAGATGGGTCCCAATCAAGAACTCAAGTATATGCTCGACTGATCTCGATGGAAGAAATTTAAATATTCTAAAAAAAAAAACATCATTAATTACACAATTAATTATAATATTCACACACATATATATATATATATATTAAAACAATTATTACTTTTACCCACCATCCAATTAATTTGTAATTACTTTTACAACAAACTCCACTTATATATAGTATGTGTGGCATAAAATATGTGAAAGCTATCGTAGAGAATAGAAGGATTTTCTTGTCAATATATACTTGAGAAAAAGACAAATGCCTCAAGATAATTATTTATTGCTTGAATTTTTATTTTTAATTATTTAGTCGACATTGGCCATGTATATTCTCGTATGTATACAAATTTTGTAGGGTATATTAAAAGTTGACAAGACCATCGTCTACCGAACAACAACTTAAAAATATCATCCATGGAGTCATTTAATTAAATCAATCCTTAATTATGTATTTATTTCAAAATTTTAATTTATTAACTTAAATTTTTTATTTTCAGTTGGAGGCCTTCTAAATGCGACTTGTGGAAATGCAACGGAATTGATAATATCAATTTTTGCCATAATTCACAACAAAATAGACGTTGTCAAATACTCACTGTTGGGCTCCATTCTCTCTAACCTTCTTTTAGTTCTTGGGTCCTCTCTCTTCTGTGGTGGCATTGCAAACATTTCCAAAGAACAAAAATTTGATAGGGTAAGTATTTATTCACCTCAATTATATACTCCCTCTGTCCACCAAATATATGCATATTTCTTTACATGTGGTTTAATGCAATATATATCGGAGGACGTTTTGGGGTATTGTAAGGTCCGTTTATGAATAAAAATCATATTTTTGGAAAGTATATCATATGCTCTTTCAAAAAATATTAACTTTATTCATAAACGGATCTTACAATATCCAAAATATCCCCCGACATATTGCATTAAACCACATGCAAAGAAATGTGCATATATTTGGTGGATAGGGGAGTACTTCCTCCTCTCTCCTTCAAATTATCTATCATGAACATTTTATTCGCGTTATTATTATTGTATGACAGAAATTAGTTTTTCTAACTAAAAAACTTTAATAATTGATGACAATTTTTAATGTTAAGATTTTAATTATAATTACAAGTCAATTTTATTATAGTGCAAGCAATGTAACATGACAAAATGTAGTTTAATATATAATAGCTAGCTCTTGAAAAATAAATTGAGATTGTAAGGAACTCTAATTCAAACATTTTTTTTATTTCGTCTTGTCGTTGTACCGTAATGCAATTAATGAACACGAAATGAAAGTTAATTTTATCTCACTCATTCTCCAAAAATGTGTTTGATAGTGTAATTAGGAATATTGTATCACATCAATTTTCCATTTTTAGGAATACTATCTCACATAAATTCTGCATTTTTCGTATCTTATTACACTCTCATTGTCAATGTCATTACTATAGGTTGGTACTATGTAACACGAGATGAAATATTACTTTGTAATAACTGACTCTGGTAATTAATTCGTGGACAGAAACAAGCGGATGTGAACTCGCTACTGTTGTTGTTGGGACTGTTGTGCCATGTTCTACCCTTGATGTTTAAGTATGCCGGAAAATCCCCCGAATTAACTGCACTAGGGATACTCGAGTTGTCCCGGGCAAGCAGCATTATCATGCTTCTTGCCTACTTCGCTTATCTCGTTTTCCAGCTCTTCACTCCTGGACAGCTCTTCCAAACACAACCGGTATGCATATACATACCGATTATTTAATTAATCTATTTCAATATCGTATTTAATTAATTGCGTGATATAATTAATTAATTAATTAATGCTTTTATTTAAGGTCGAAGAAGATGACGATGATGACAATGTATCCGAAGAAGAAATGGCATCAATTGGCTTCTTAAGTGCCTTCATTTGGCTAACTCTCATGACTGGCATTGTAGCTCTTCTTTCTGAATACGTGGTTGCCACAATTGAAGTACGTAATAAAAGTAGGGGTGAAATTATAAATATGAAATGTTTCGATTTTCTAATTAGCTCCATAAATTCACATGAATATATTATATTGTGGTCCACCAGAAAAAGTAATATCTAATTTAATCTCTTGTGCAGGCTGCATCGGATTCTTGGGGCTTATCTGTCATCTTTATTAGTGTTATTTTGCTTCCAATTGTGGGAAATGCTGTTGAACATGCTGGCGCGATCATTTTTGCTTTTAGGAACAAATTGGTTAGTCGTCATTCATTAAATATATATATAGTTTTGAGGGAAAATTACAAAATAATTTAAAAAATTGACATTAATTACAAATTGGTTCTGTGCAGAAAAAAATATGCTTCTATGCAGAAAAAATTTGTACTTCTGTGCATAAATTGTGGATCAATTTGTAAATATAGTTTTTTTTTTAATCGATATGTAAGTGATCCTAGTTTTAATTATAAGTCTCTTAATTTTTTATTCTTTTTTTGGTGCAGGATATAACTTTAGGTGTTGCTCTGGGTTCAGCAACTCAAATTGCCATGTTTGTGGTAAGACTGATGTTTATAAATTGTACACATTAAAATTTTTTTTTAATATTGTTCAATTTCGTGTGCTTTTTTTTTTTTTTTTAATTATGTTCCTGTCCATTCACTATTGACAATAATCACCCACAACTTTTCTCTATATCATTCCAACTTTTTCCAGCTATATTTGGACGATATTTTAGTTAATTTGGGGAAATTTTTAATTTTGTATAATTTAAAGAAGAAGAAAAAGGGACTTTGGACCCTTCAAATTTCAAGCATTTTTTACATTTTCTCATTATATATGCATGATTCATTTTTTTAGAAAATCAATACTCAGCATGATAATTTTTATTTTTCAAAAATTTAATTAGGTACCTTTAAGTATAATAGTTTCTTGGACGGTTGGTGTGAAAATGGATCTTGATTTGAATCTGCTGGAAACAAGCACCCTCGCCCTGTCCATACTGGTAACAACGTTTGCATTGCAGGTAATAAATTAATTATAATTAACTCTAATTTTTTAATTTGTGAAAAGGGCATGATTAATAATTTTTTGATTAAATGGTCATATTTTTACAGGATGGAACATCTCATTATGTAAAGGGACTGGTTCTTCTCTTGTGCTACTTTGTCATCGGGTCTTGCTTTTTTGTGTGTAGGGGCCCACATAGTAAACATATTTCTTAATTAATTATTAATTTTTATTACATAACATTTTATCATAATCAAGCTTTAATTATTTATTAAAATGTTAATCTTTTGCCGCAGCCTAAATTTTAAATCCTCACGTACAATATCAAGGGGTGGTGAAATGGAATTCATTGGTATGTAATTAAGTTCTCTTATAAATCAATTTTATCATATATAATGCAAAATAATATTCATTATTTTTGTTATACGATATCATTATCAAAATCATATTTTTAATGAACAAACTGACATTTAAAAAAAAAAAAAAATGCACATGAAATGTAAATAATAATTCTTTTAATTTCTTATTTCTTTATGTACTTAATTTGCAGTGATTTTTTTTTCTTTTTTTTTTTTTCTAGCTCTTCTCCTAAAGTCTCATTTCATCGTTATAAACATCATGAAAAGATAGCTATTTCGAGCTGTAATTAACTTTTTTTTAAGACCAGTTGTAAACGACTTTTTAATAATGTTTTATGTAGGCTTGTCTGCTGGATTGGAAATCAAGATATGTAATTTTCTTTCAGAGGAAAAAAAAAAATGTAGCACAGATCGAGTACTGTTCATATGAATTTGTTGAAATTTTAACGAATACCTATATGGTATATATAGAGATCATTTTGGTATCCACGTGGTGTCGATGCTACCAATTGATATAATTTAACGTTATATCAATTTTCCTGTCAAAAAATAAAAATAAAAAAAATTCATCACACTCAATTTATATTTAGCGTTTTTATCAGTAAATAAAAATAATTATATATATATATATATAGCTGGATTATAATTTTATTTTATTTTAAAAGGTAAGAATTGTCATAAAAAGATACGTCGGATTGACAAAAAGTCGCGGGATGATCAATTAATTAATTTGCTAACCAATTATTCTTTTCTTTCCACAAAAATAGTCATAAATATTTGTACATATATTAAAAAATACAAGTTATTATAATTAAAATATTAAATATTTGCTTTACGGGATGATCAATTGATTAATTTGCTAACCAATTATTCTTTTCTGTCCACAAAAATAGTCAGAAATATTTGTACATAAATTAAAAAATACAAGTTATTATAATTAAAATATTAAATATTTGCTATATTTTTTTATTTAACCCTGTAACTATTCATTCTTCAAGACATTATTTTTAACTAGAGATATTAAATAAGAATTACAATTTGATTCACATTGTTTACTCTCTCCCTCCCTCTCTCTAAGCGGAGGCCATGGTTGTGGAGGTTCAGGCGGTGGTGCCTTGCATCGACAGTGGCTTCAAAGGGGATTTTTATCGAAGAACACTCTTAAAGCAAAGCAACAATTAATCTAGGGATGATTTTCGTTGGTCATTCCTTGTATCAACAAGAAACAATCAGAATAGGATTTTCGATTTGGATGATGTTTTTTATTATTTATTTATTTGTGAAGAGGGGTCGATTTGGGTTTTGTTTGTAATGAAGAACATATAATTTAGATGAGATTTTCGATTTTGATTTTTTTTTTCTGTGAGGAGGGATCGATTTGATTTTTTTTTTTTTTTTTATTTGATTGGGACTAGCTCCACCAAAACAAGGTTTTCGATTTGAGTTTTGATTTTTTTTTTTTGGAGAGGGGTCGACTTGGATGAGATTTTATTTTGTAATGAAGTACATATATTTTTTGTGCAAAGTTTAATTTGTAAATTCTATTTGGATTTTGTTTTATTTGCGCATAATGCGTAGAGTATTGTGCTTTATGCAAAAGTTTTTTTTTTTTTTTTTTGTGTGCGCGCAAAGTTTTTTTTTATTTGTGCAAATTTTGTTAAAAAAATATCGCTTGTAAGAAAATTAGATTGTATCCAAAATAAATAGGTTCAAAAATTATAATATAATAAATTTGTGCAAATAAAATATTATTAAATAATAAATTATGCAAATAAAAAGAAAAATATGTATTGTGCAAAATATATTTGTCTAGTTGTGCAAAATATTTTATGATTGTGTACAAAAAATAAAATGTAAACTTATTTGTAAGTTGAGTTTTTTAGTGAAGCTATTTTAAAATTATCCTAAAGTGCATCCATGTGTAAGTTTCCTCAATATTTGTTTTCTTATTTGTACAAAAAAATAAAATTTTATTTTGTAAAAATTTGTGTGGGACAGTCGTATAGCATGAGACTACCATTTTAAAAAAAAAAAAAAGAATGATAATAAAATTTGAAAATATTTTTAAAGAAAAGTGATAGGTTTCTTTTTACAAAATTATTCTTTATTTTATTTTATGGGTGATTTATATATTGATTTAAAAAATTACTATATTTACAAATTGGTTCATAATATTTACACAGAAGCATATTTTTTTTCTGCATAGAAATATTTTTTTTTCTGTATAGAAACATATTTTTTTCCTGCACAAAATCAATTTGTAATTAATGTCAATTTTGTGAACTATTTTATAATTTTTTCTTATTTTATTACTTTTTAAAAATAATATTTTTTATTAATAAATAATATATTTTACATAAAAAATAAAACAAATAGTATTAATTTTATATTATAAAATAATCTCGTACAAAACTAATTATTTAAATAGTTCCTAAAAGAAAAGGATGTCAGAATGAAGGTAAACTCATTAATCTTGGAATAATAAGCTAAAAAAAGGTATTAAAGTAAGAGTCATTTTTGTTATTGATGAAATTAGTTTCGTTTTAGTTTGAATTGCATTTATTAGTGTAGTTAGGAAATTAGCATTCAATTGTGTTTAACAGTTTAACTTAAAATGGGATTTCTCCGTGTAATTTATTAGGGTCATATTTGTATCAATTTGTATTTATTTATAGGCTAATTTTTAAAATTTTATATATATTTAGGGTCTTAATTGTTATCTATTTCATTGTTCATTCACTGTGCAAAGAGATTGTTCTGCTATTGATTTATTGAGCTTAAATGTGAACTGCTTATGCTACAATGTTAATTGAAATTGTGAATAAAATTGATAATTTGTTGCAAGCAATTATGTGCAGGATGAAGTGGGACCGTCTCTATTACCAAAATTCAACAAGAAACATGGATTTTCAATTTCACAACAATTCACAATTGAGGAGAGAGAGTGGTGGGCCCACTATTGGAACTTCTTTTCTGCTCACAACAACCACCACGCTGTTGCACCACTACAATTCAACCCACTGCTGCCACCGCCCTGTTCGCACCCATCTCCACCGCTGTACTCAGCCCACACCAGGCCGCTGCTCTCCTCGCCGAATGAAGACACAGCGGCCATTACCGCGTCTGAAACCAGCAAGCAGCGCCGCCGCGCCTGGAAACGGCGAGAACCGCCTCTGTTCTCGATCGTCTTCAACCGCCACACCACTCCAATCGTGCCGGAATCGCGAATCCCTGCCGCCGACGCAAAGCGGAAACTGCTCTGTCCGCCGTGATAGTCCACCAGCAACCACCGCTGTTCTTGCTCGTATCGAAGCCCAGGCTAATCGCCGTTGCAACCGTCGGCTACTCCACTGAAATCCGCCGTTGTTCACTGGAATCGGATTCAATCGTCCGTTGCACAATCGGAAACCGCTCCACAGTCTGTTCCTCACACATACCAACCACCGCCGCGTCTGAACATCTCGACGCCGGAATTCGACTGCCGATTACCTCTGCATCGCCTGAAACTGAAATCCACGCACTCGGCCGAATCGTACACTGCCGTCTCCATTTGCTGGTAAGGATGATGAGAGTTTTGGGCCCAAATTTCATTTTGATTGTCAAAGCCCATTTATAATGTTGGGCCCATTCAGCATGGTTATATATTTTGAGATTGTTTACGAAAAAAATCACTCACGCCATTGGGGCTAGTAGGCAGTAGATTAGGAGTAGAAGAGTATTAAACAAAACTTTCGTTAATTTTAATTTATTAGGATTAGATTCAGTTCTTATTTTGGAATTTGCAGAGATTATTTGGATTATTCGTACTTTCATTTCAATTTTAACATTTAATTAGGTTTTATGTTATTTTAATTGTTTAATTTAATTAATTTGTAGTAATTTCGTGATCATTCTTTTCGTATCGATGTTAATTTATTTAATGCGAATTGTCTCATTTGTTTTTGTTTATTCATTAGTCATGAGTTAGGTCTTTTGCTTTGGGTGAAGGAAATTATGCATCGTTATAGTCATTGCCTTTAATTTCTTTTTGAAGGTTTACTGATGAGATGAGTCCTTTTAGTAGGTCACTGAGATACTTAGGGTTTTAATTTTTATTGATGAATAATTGAGTCATAATCACGACAAAATGAGAGTTGAGTGAGAATGATAAGATTATTTACTTGATATTAATGGATTCTATGATTGAGTTAAGATTCCTTTGATATTGAGAGATGCTTTGAAACTGAGAACAAGACTATTAGGGTGTTGAGATATGAATGAGAGTTCTATTTCAACAGGACATTAATGTCTGACTTATTCATTAGATAATCTTTATAAAGGAATTTTAGACTTGATTGTAATTGGTACATAACGGAATTCGCCCGAAACATCTTTGTTTCTGCACGTTTTAGTTTAGGTTTTTATTTTCATATTATCGATTCATTTAAATTATCTGATTTAGTTAGTAATTAGATAGAAACTCAAACTTTCCTTTTTATTCTTGTTTATTTGATTTCAAGACTCACACACAATTCTTAGGATTAGACTTGTCTCATTGCTTCTCGTGGATTCGATATTTATAATTTGGTCAGCTTACCACTACACGATCCTATACATTTGTAGGAAAATGCATTTGTGTGCGAATACAAATCGCTAGTCAGTAATTTAATGGATTTCTATATGTAATTTAATACTATTACTCACAATTGATGTTGATATATAATATTTTAAAATTTATTTAATTTTAAGTGAAATGTGATTTTTTTAATGAAAAATGAATTAATTTTTTTTATTGGCCTGTTATTTAATTTAATGATCGACTAATTAGAATAACTAATAATCCACAATCTACCAGCAGAGAGATATATTTTAAGTCACAAAATATAGGGTGCATTCAAGTGCATAATATACATTTGGAATTTAGGCTAAAATTTAATTTTGACTTGCCCAATTTCAAATATGGATTAGTCAAAATTAACTTTAAAATTGAAGCTTAATTAAAGGTTCATGGTTGCATCCAAACACACTCAAAACATACTCATTTTAAGTTAGATCAAAATTCGGTATAAACTAACACATTTCAATAATATACTCTTGAGTCTCAAGTACTCATTATCATACCAACCTATGGGGTTAATGTGACACTTAGTCTTAATTAAAATGAATAAGCTATTTAATTGGAACATGATACTGAATTTGACTGAAAATATAAAATGAAAGGTGACATTAATTTTGACATAAATATTAATTCCCTCCATCCCAATTTAGATTGTTCAAATAAAAATAATATAAATTTTAGTGAGAATGTTGTTTATTACTACCTCTGTTCAAACTCATTTTTTTTCTTCATATTTTCCCTTTTGAGATGTCCCGACTATTTTTTTCCCTTTTGAGATGTTCCGACTATTTTTTTACACCTTAAAAAAGAAATATTTTATACTTACAAAAATTAATAAAACACATTTTTTATATTTTATTATTTAATTTCACATTCACATGCTCAATTTTTAAAATGATATGTCTGTCTCCCTACAAAAAAAAAACCAGAGATAGAGAAAATAATATTAAAAAATATAAAATTGAAGGTACATTTATTCTTTTAACTCTATGAAAGTGAAATTTAAAGGTGCATTAAAAAATGTAATTGCATGAAGTATAAATACCTAAAAAAATTGCAAAATAATTTATAGAATTGACTTAAATTACAAATTAATTCTATATGAAAAATATATTTCTATAAATATTATAAACTAATTTATAAATATAATAACTAACATGCAAATGTCGTAATATAAAATGTTTATAAAATTTTAGTTGAGAGTTTTTTTTTTATCACAATCAAACAATATAGAATAAACCCCAAAACCTTCTCTCCTCTTGAATCCCCCTTATCTGAACGAAGCCCAACCCTGTTCAGAAATGGGCGATAACTCTCGAGCTACATTAGTTTGGCGGGAAATTCCGGGTCTCGATCCGAACAATTCTACCGGGCTTCATCAATGCCAACCCAAATTGTTCGCTCATCGTGGCAATGTCAACGGCAGAAAGCCGAATTTCTCGTGTATTTCGCTTGCGGAGAAGACGGAGGAAAAGGAATTCGCACCGACGTTCGATCAGCTTTTGAACCATCCGTTGGCTGCAGTTGCATTGGTTCCCAAAGAAGCCGCGCTTTTCGCCGCAGGCGCAATAGCCGGCGCGGCAGCCAAAACTGTCACTGCGCCGCTCGATCGCATTAAGATTCTTATGCAGGTTACTAGAACCTTCTCTTGAAACAAGAACTTGGTTGATTGCTTTTGCCCATTGTTTCAATTTTTCTGTTGATGTTTTTTTTTTTTCTCCCATGTTACCCATTTTTTAATTTTTCTGTGTTTTCAGATTTTTGAAATTGAACATTCTCTGCTAGCTGTGCATTCACGGTGCAAGTGTGTGTACTGAATCCAATCAATAATATCAGCTTAAAGCAATATTCTATTATGGCTTTAACTCTACTAGAATATAAATCCTAACAAATTGATATAAGCTAATTAAAGCAAGATTCTGAATTTTTTTATACTATTTATTTTCTTTCCATAATTATGGCTAAACGGTGTTGATTTAATAATTTTGTTCTCTTATTTTATGCAGACTCATGGACTTAGGGCTGGACAAGTGGGTTTGAAGAAGGGAGTTGGATTCATAGAGGTATTTCAATTGCATCCTTTTGCAGTGATATGAATCTGACTTCAGATAATGTAGAAGTAACTTCTTTCCATGCTTACAACATCTTGATATGCACTGATCTTTTGTAATCTTTCCATGATCATTTAGGCCTTTACAATGATTGGGAAGGAAGAAGGACTGAAAGGGTACTGGAAAGGGAACCTCCCCCAGGTTTGACACTCCGTTTATTTTCTAAATATCTGATAACAGCCGCTCTCTGCAGATCAATTTTTTTTTTATATGATAGAATGCTTTATTTAGTTTTTTTTTTTTTAAACTCCTATAATCAGGATATCATGTTTCACATTTTTTTTCAATGTTGTAGGTGATACGAATCATACCTTACAGTGCAGTACAACTTTTTGCGTATGAAACATACAAGGTGATGGTCAAAACTGCGTCGCAGTACAGTTGTGGCATCAGATCATTCTTCCATTTTAACTATAAAATTGTTGATTTTTTCCATTTTCAGAAACTTTTTCGGGGACCAGATGGAGATCTCTCTGTAATTGGAAGATTAGCAGCAGGTGCTTGTGCTGGCATGACTTCAACTTTTGTAAGTTGAAAAGGAAATGGACAAACTAGAAACTTAGCATCTGATGAATTTATTCTCTGGCCACCCCATCAATGGTTCCTCCAGAGTGCAAATGTTTGTGTACATTTTCTGGAATAGAGTCAGGTGGCCCATGGAACTACTTATTGTTTTTGACCCAATATGCATGACTCAATTATCTGTATTTACTCAGGTCACCTACCCACTAGACATCCTTAGGTTGAGGTTAGCTGTCGATCCTGGATACAAGACAATGACAGAGGTAAAGCTATTTCATCTATTTTAGCTTTCGAAAGAGGGCTCTCTGCGTGTGATTACAAAGTTCTGCATACATCTTCTATGCTTTGCAGGTTGCTGTAAACATGTTGAGAGAGGAAGGCTTTGCATCATTTTATAATGGCTTAGGACCTTCGCTTATTGGAATTGCGCCTTATATTGCAGTTAATTTTTGTGTTTTTGACTTGTGAGTTTACCTATTTTAATCAGTAGTTCTCCAATTTAAAGCTGTTCAGGCAGAATAAGGTAAGCATACAGACTTAACTCCTCTGAATTGTATCTGAATGATAGGGTGAAAAAGGCTCTGCCAGAAAAATATCAGAAGAGGACTGAAGCATCCCTCGCAACAGCATTGGTATCAGCCACTGTAGCCACACTCATGTGTTATCCATTGGACACAGTTAGACGACAAATGCAAATGAAGGGATCTCCTTATATGACAATTTTGGATGCCTTTCAAGGTAATATGATTGTACTTGGATTACAAGCTAACTAGATTCTGGTGGAAGTTTAGAAGACTTTTCCTGTGATTCATTTTATCTAATGTAAAGGAACCCACTAGTTTAAACCTTGAAGCTGTCAATGGAAAACGGAATTGTGATATTCAAAGTTGGTGAAAAAGTAGATTTGAGAAGACAAATATAAGCACATAACCTCTTTTTATCACACCGTCGTTATTCAAGGACATAATGACTAACAATTTTTTCAACTTTATACTATTTGGTTGGACTATTTTTTCTCCAGTGTCTGAAGCTGCTAATTATCTCGATGAAAATTTTGAATCAGGGATTGTTGCTCGTGATGGATTAGTGGGACTCTACAGGGGTTTCCTCCCCAATGCATTAAAGACCCTACCTAATAGCAGGTTCTTGTTTTTCCCTTGTCACGTGTTCTTAAAACAACTGAAAAGAATGTTGGACACTTCTGTAAACTCATCCACTACCAAATCTTTTAAACTTTTACAAAAATTGATTTTATTGAAGACAATGTTTTCAGAATCTTGTTTCCTTGTGCACAAATCACTCTGTGGTGTGTTATAATTATGCCTCCTTGAGATAATCCTCTTGTTCCCACAAATACGTGCAAAATTCCGACAAAATCCTTATATTTTTCTGTTGCAGCATAAGGCTTACGACCTTCGACTCTGTGAAGCATATCATAGCAACTGCAGAAAAAGAATTTCAGAGCATTACGGAGGAGAATCGCAAGAAAGAAGATCAAAGCTGTTGTGAAAACGGATCTAGCTTTTAGTTAGCTCTCAACAGTGCTCTCTCATAGCATTCGTTTTTGTAGAAAATAGACATGCAAGCTTGGATGAAATATGAGATTGAGATGTAG
This sequence comes from Prunella vulgaris, assembly GCA_026898435.1. Classification (NCBI taxonomy): domain Eukaryota; kingdom Viridiplantae; phylum Streptophyta; class Magnoliopsida; order Lamiales; family Lamiaceae; genus Prunella; species Prunella vulgaris. The sequence continues at coordinate 176,345 of JAPKLY010000382.1, read as the reverse complement.
GTGATGTATCTTACAATTTTGTACGTTTTATTTGTGATACTACTATCAACAGTACGAAAGAAAATAGAACATTATTGGCGTATATGAAGATCATGTTCTTTTTTTAAGCAATCCAAGCATTTGTTTTCTGTTATCATAATATTCCTCCAATATGCATAGTGCAATATACTCGTCTCATGTGATTTATGAGCTACTGTATGATTGTATCAAAACGTAACTTATACCATGAACATTTTCAAAAATCTGTTGTGGAATTTTGTTTTTATTTTTTATAATAAAATAAGCGAAAGCATTTTACTCTTCTTGGTCATCTTCTTGTTTTTCAGCAAATACAGGCCCAGTATTAGGCTTACATTAAATCATCGCAGTCTTTTTAAGGGCCCATAATTATAAGCCTTCTATCATGATTCATATATCATGAGTCTGACCCACATTGGGGATGTAGCTCAGATGGTAGAGCGCTCGCTTAGCATGCGAGAG
>JAPKLY010000382.1:151890-169162 GCA_026898435.1 Prunella vulgaris | reverse complement strand
ATGTTATTAACATCATAAATTTATTTTGTAAATTAAGATCTTAATTTATTTTAAAAAATATAAAAATAGAGTGTCGCCTATGTACTAGGCCTAGGGTGTATCCTATGCACTTGGATTTCAATTTAATTTTGATCAAGTCATCTATGCTTTCCTTTCTTCGCGCAACTGTCATCATCTTCTTCGCTAAACCTCCATCAAAGTAGCAGGTATGCAATTCTTATAAAAGAACAAAGGAACTTTAAAATAATGATAAAAAATTAAAATATGCAATCTTCTCCAATGATTTTCCAGTTCATCGTCTAGATTCTTCTGATAATTTTTTTTTTTTTAATCTGGAGAGGATGATCCATGTGTGATGGAAATAGAATTTGATATGACTTAGAATTTTTATGAACTTCTTAATGTGTGTATATTTAATAACTTCATTTTTTTCCATTAAAGTGTCAAATTGATTTGGGGTATTATTTCATTATTCTACGGGTATTATTGAATTGTTCTTAGGGTGTTATTGAGTTGGTCTTGGGATATTGGTGTGTTGTAGGCCAATTCAATAATACCAGTGATGCAGAAATCGGCCTAGGCACTAGACGACCTCTTGCCGACCTAATTTCTGCAAAATTGGCAATTTTAGGCATTTTCGGGCCTAGGCGATCCATAATTTGTATTTTATATATTAAAGAAAATTAGGTGACCCTAGGTGGTCAAAAATCGTCCGATTACCAATTTTCGACTTCTACAACCTTGAATAATACCCTAAGAACAATTCAATACTACCCATAGACTAATTCAATAATACCCCAAATCATTTTGAGTGATTCTTGGTGTGATAGAATTTAAATTTGTTTTTACTAGAAATTTTGGGAGAATTGAACATTCCAGTATTATAGACAAATTCAAGATTTGTTGTTGTGCCAATTATTATAAATATCTTTTGTGTTAATGTTCCAGAAATTGAATTAAAAATCGATGAACACAGAGGCTGTTATGCTAAAACTTACATGAGGTAGTATTAGAATACTCTATTTAATAATTACCACTAATACTTTTAAATATATAAATAAATAATATTCAAAGAATAATGTGTTAATACCCCTGGAACAAATTATAACATACAAAAATCAACTTACAATACCCCAAGAATAAATCTTAGTAAATACCCCAAGAACAATTCACAATAACACGAGACCAATTAATAATACCTGAAGATAAAATCTCTAATACCCTAATTGCAAATATATATATATATATATATAATACGGTATATAGTGTGTGTTTTCAAAATTAAAATACAATTGCACAGTGTGTACTTTGGTACACATTAGAATTTGCTATAAAAATATATTACATATTATTATTATAATATAAAATTTTAATTTAAAATGCGTTGGCCCGCCAAGGTCGATTCGACCCGATTCATTTTCATCCATGTTCACGAATTAAGAACGTAAGTAAATATTTAGGGATGGAGTAGTACGTGGTTATTGTAACAGACAACGGCTATCTGTACTGTGGATTAGATGATGGATGACGCGTTGGACTGCTCAACTCATAGGCTCCGTTCAAAATATCCTACTCATTCCCTCCCTTCAATTTTAGAAATCCAGAAACCCGCCAATGGTCTCTCTCCAGCTCCATCTCTCCTTCACCCAGTCGCCGCTCAACCTTCTCAAGCTGCCATCGTTCCCGCCGCCTCACGTATTTTCTTCAGCCAACAGAGCCGCCACAGCAAATGGATATCCCGGTAAAGATGCCTTGCTCAATGGAGCTCCCTCACCGCCAGCTCACTACGCAAATGAAGACTCGGTTGCGCTTCCTGCGGGATTGCATAGACAGTTGATGCCGAGGCACGTGGCAATTATCATGGATGGGAATAGGAGGTGGGCCCGGTCGAGAGGATTGCCCATCGGGTTGGGTTACGAGGCCGGATATCGGGCCCTGCGGAGGACCGTGGATCTCTGTTGCGAGTGGGGGATAAGGGTTCTTACGGTGTTCGCCTTTTCTACTGACAATTGGCTTCGTCCCAAAGTAAGCAACGCTTTAACCTAATTTCTCAATATATATAGTATAGTTTTTGAATGATTCGTTAGCTTTTGTGTTAATTTGATGTAGGCGGAGACAGATTTCTTAATAGGATTGTTTGAGAGAGCACTGAGAGATGAACTCCAAAGATTATTGAGGTACGTAAAGATGCTCACAAGCTAATTCAACATGTTGAACTACTAAAATCAGTAATATTATTTGTCTGATGCTCATTTTCAAGGTGTAGTTTCCTTATGAATCTGTTAAATGTGCCATTTTTCATAATATCAACGGTACTATCTGAACAAATGATACTGATTAAAAGGGATTTCTGTTGTTAAAAATTTGCTAGTTCGCCACTATGTAATCTCCTTGTTCAAACTCTGAATTGCAGCACATTGGTCCCTGAGTATTCCCCATTAACATGTAATTCGTTCAACATTTATTGCTGAAATATGAAACTGAAGTCCTAAGATACTAAACTATTTAATAGCTAAAGCATAGTTGTTGATAGCCCTCTTGGCCCGTTGTTTAACCGTAAACTAGACTGTATCTGTTGTATCCGCTTCTTATGATGTGTATGTTGATGGCCGCCCTGGTCTGATATTGCAGTATATTTGTTCTTTGTTTGAACAGTGAGGATGTTCGGATTTCTCTCATTGGAGACTCCTCTAAACTTGTAAAGCCTTTACAAGTATTGCTAGCTGATGCAATGGTAACTACAGAAAGCAACTCAAGATTGCACCTTATACTTGCAGTTAATTACAGTGGCCAGAGCGATGTCGTGCAAGCTTGCCAAAAACTCGCAGTCAAAGTTAAGGATGGGCTCATTGAACCAGAGGATATCGATGAGGTTTTAGTTGAAAAGGAACTTTGTACAAATTGTACTGATTTTCCATACCCCGATCTGCTAATACGGACTAGTGGGGAGCTACGAATCAGTAACTTCTTACTTTGGCAACTGGCTCACACTGAGCTATACTTTTCACATTCACTTTGGCCTGATTTTGGAGAAGAAGAATTTCTCAAGGCATTATGTTCCTTCCAAGAAAGACAGAGACGCTTTGGCTATTGAGATTATTTGGTGTCCTGCACTGCACCATCTTGCAAAGATTTGTTTCTTATAGCCCAATTATGAAGGTGTGATAGATCCTCGAAAAATTCTGGGTATGCCTTCCATTCAAGGAAAGTAAACGAAAGGCACATTGTGTGGATAACAGATAAAACATGATTATTGGTCATTAATGGTCCTCATGGAAGAGACTAATAATCACTGCTTGATCCAAGACACTGCTGCCATATAGCAAATCTTCATTGCTTCAGCTCGAATACATGAGCATGCTTTGTGCTTCTTATGGCAATTATCTTGTAGCAAGGTCCCGATTCATCCATATTATGCTCCTTTGCATGGACTGCATATGAAAATCTTCATAGATTATAAATGCTTGATGAGCTTCATCAATCATATACTTCCTCCTTATAGTTCCAGGAATTAGGATATAAAATCTACTTTGTTTGGTACCTACATTTTAATTCAGGTGCCCCGTTTTTTGTACCCGATTTAGGTCTTTGCTGAAAGTTCTCATTGAAATGAGAGGAATGCAATGATGAAATGAGATGTTGATTTATCTAAACCCATGTCATTGATGAAAGTATTCTTTATATTTTGCTGCTCACTGTCTCTCATGTCTCAAATCCTTAGCATAAGTTTGAAGGCATGTCTTCACTAGTTATTCCTTATGTTCCTTTATTTGCAACTTTGTGCTATCTTTTCACAATTTTGAACTATGATAGCCTTGGCCGGTCGACTTTATGTTTCTTGGGACTTCCACTTCTAGTTTTTATTACCTAATGTAATTTTAAAAGCCTAATCTCTCTAAATCTTTTGATATTTTTGTTCTTTCCGTTTACGTTGTTCAGGTTTATTATTTATAATGCTGCTGTTGGGGGCTTTTTGTTTAGCAATTTGGGTGTTACAAAAACCAGGTTGAAGAACTCGATCGATGAAACAATTAGTTTTTATTTGGGACTCAATTAGGTTAGTATGTCTGTGTCATAACCACACCTAAGTAGCTTTACATTTTGGATAACCCACAGAGTAAAGCAATGATTATACCTCTTTACCTTCTATTCTTGATTTCTTGTAATGATTGAATTGGTATTGATACCAACATGAGTTGACCCTGTTTTGTTTATGGGGTGTAGGGTGCCAATTTTTTGTTAATAATGACACGCACTGGGATGTAGTAATTGATAAATTTCGTGACTGTATAATGCAGAGTTATATAGTAGTAGGAATTTGGGATTGTTACATGTTTTAAGAAAAATATATTTTATATATAAAACAGTTACATATGAGTAAATTGAGATAATTCTATATAAATACATCATTTTTTACTCAACTTTCAATTTAGTCCTGAACTTCACGATTTTTGTAAAAAATTCCAATCTTTTAAAAAGTTTTAATTCTATACACTTTTTTTTCCGGCTAGCAACTGATGACGTGTCTCGTTTGAGCGCGTGAAATGTTGTCACGCTGGTGTACACGTGTGAAATACTTTTCTGGTTAATTCTATATAACTACACCACCTTTTACTCAACTTTCAATTTAATTCTGAGTTCACGATTATTATAAAAAATCTCAACCTTTTAAAGAGTTTCAATTCGATACACCTTTTTTTTTCCGGCCAGCAACTAATGACGTGTCTCGCCGGAGCGCGTGAAATGTTGTCACGTTGGCGTACACGTGTGAAATTATTTTTTTATATTATATATTTTTTCCACATCATATATTATATATATATAAAATATAACAAAATTTTATATTAAAAATATTTTTTGAATGAGAAATACTTATGAAAAAAATAGTTTTCCACCATATTTAAGAGGGACTTGAAAAAACTGTGTTAATGATATTAAGTTGTGATATTCAGTATCATTAACACAGTTTTTTCAAGTCTCTCTTGAATATGGTGGAAAACGTTTTTTTCCATAGTATTTCTCATTCAAAAAATATTTTTTAATATAAAATTTTGTTATATTTTATATATATAATATATAATGTGGAAAAATATAAAATATAAAAAAAGTAATTTCATATGTGTACGCCAGCGTGACAACATTTCACGCGCTCCGGCGAGACACGTCATCAGTTGCTAGCCGGAAAAAAAAAAGTGTATCGAATTGAAACTCTTTAAAAGGTTGAGATTTTTTTATAAATCGTGAACTCATGATTAAATTGAAAGTTGAGTAAAATGTGGTGTATTTATATAGAATTAACCAAAAAAGTATTTCACATGTGTAAGCTAGTGTGACAACATTTTATGTGCTCTGTCGAGACACGTCACCGGTTGCTGGCCAGAAAAAAAAATGTGTATCGAATTGAAACTTTTTAAAAGATTGTGATTTTTAACAATAATCGTGAAGCTCAGGATTAAATTGAAAGTTGAGTAAAAGTTGGTGTATTTATATAGAATTAACCATGAGCAAATGTGTATAGGTTAATTTAGGGGTGGACGGCACGGCATACCGAATTTTTTTTCGCCATACCGTTACCGTACCGAAATTTTCGATATCGAAAAATATCATACCGTTGTCATACCGAAAATTTCGGTATACCGAAATTTCGATACCGAAAAAATCATACCGTTTTCATACCGAAAATTTCGGTATACCGAAATTTCAGTATGACAACGGTATATCGAAATTTTTGGTATACCGAAAATTTTGATTTTTTCGGTATACCGTGACATACCGAAATATTTCGATATATCGAAATATTTTCAATATGAAATTTTCGGTATATCGCGATATACCGAAATATTTCAATATACCGAAAATATTTCGATATATCGCGGTATACCGAAATTTCTATATTTATATACCGTTACCGTATCGAAATTTTCGATACGATACCATACCGTACCAAAAATTTCGGTATACCGAAAATTTTGATAAATTCGTTATTTTTCGATACGATAAGTGCGGTATACCGGTATTTTCGATATTTTCTCCACCCCTAGGTTAATTTGTGAGTGCACGTAAATAAATATTTTCTTTTTTAATAATGTGCAAATTTTTATGGAATGTTCAAAATAAAAAAAATGTATAAATTTCTATTGGACGTAAGTAATACTCCATTCTTTCCAAATTTATTTTTATATTTGTGCTTGATATACGGTAAAAAAAAAAGCTTACACAATCAAGAAACTTCATGTCGAAAAGACCTACAAACAAGACCTGCATGGCCGACACCTGTCCGTCATATTCAATGCTCCTGGTATTCCAATTTTATTAGTTATTTGCACCGCTACTTCTATTCTACAAAGAACTTATAAAAAAATACACATATTAAAGGAATAAAATAATATAAAGAATTTATTTTGAAAGGTAAATTTTATATATAAAATAAAGAAATTAATTGAATTGAGTACAGTGTTAATCCAAATAATAATAAAATATTTTATGTAAATATTATGATGATAGAATTTTTTAAAAAAAATCAAATTCATAAACTATTGTAGAACAATTCGAATTTTTTTTTTTAAATTCTTGTGGAATGAAGGGAGTACTCCTTAATACAGTTGCTTAGTTTCATTTCCCTCTCAGCTTTAATGACGGTTTTTGGGGTCATCTTTTTTTAAATTAATTTTTTTTATTATATAGTAGTATAATATTCCCTCCGTCCACGATAAATGGTCTACGTTATCTTAAACGGTCGTCCACAATACATGGTTCACTTACCTAAAATGAAAAAGTTTAAATAATTATTTTTATTTTTTATACACATATACTCACTTTTACATATCACATCAAATATTTTTTTAATAATTAAATATTTTTTATACTAATACACTCATTTTTACACATTAACATCTACTTTTCTTAATAACCGTGAATTGTCAAGATAGACCAATTTTTTTGAATGGAAGGAGTAATTTTTATTATTTATAATTTAAATTTATAAAATTTTATTATTTCATCCTCATTGAGACGTAATCTTAGATACTTCCTGTACTAATAAATAGCTAAATATAGGTAGGGATGACAAATGAAGCGGATCGGGGCGGATACCTCAATATCCATGCCTGTTCTGCGCTTGTGCCCCGCTGATCCGCCCTGCTCCATGCTACACTGCGGGACAGCATTTTGAGATCCATGTCTGCCCCGCTCCATTTATTAAATTCTCATAGTTTTACAAAATCAATATATTAAAAAAACTAAATGCAAAATATAAAAAATTCACAATTTAATCAACAATAATCCATCCAAATCACCAAATCATATCCAAGATTTGATTATTTTAAAAAATATATATATAATTATATATATTATATATAATTAATATTATATTGACCGGGACGGGGCGGATCAGGGCAAAAAATATGTAGATCCATGCCTATTCTGCTCCGCAAGCGGGGCGGAGGCTGATCTGCTCCATTCTCAAAACGTCAGATCGGGGCCGATCCAAACAGAGCGGGGCGGATTGGATCAACTGCGGGGCGGATCGTTTTGCCATCCCTAAATATAGGAAGTAATATTAAGGGATAATTCAATCATTTTTAAAATATTTGATACATACTACTGCCCAACTTTTCATGAGTAAGTCTCCTGTGCACTAATTACACGGTGCAACTCAAGTTCATTTTTAAAAAGTTATACAATTTATTATTGAAAAGTTGCACAAATTATTACTGAACAGTTACACTATAAAAGATATATTTTTCAGTAATAACATGTGTAACTTTTCAGTATTATTTTGTGTAACTTTTAAAAAATGAACTTGAGTTGCACTGTGTAACGGGTGTATACAATACTAATAATTTTTTTAATGGGTCACGTCGATATATGTAATAATGATGGGGTTTCTTTAAAAGGTAATTTATAATGCTTTTATTTTTTCTTAATTCGTGTGCCGGTCTTTTGAAGAAAAGATCCAGAAGGAGGGAATATTATTTATTTCAACAAATCCTACATACATCTTATCATAATATTAGTAATTTGGAGTCTGATGTTGAATTGCAAAATACACAGAAATAGTGAGTGGATTAGGAGGAGGGATTCAGTTATAGTATGATCGTTCAGGGGAAAGAGTGTTGCAGTATATTTGGGGCAATCTTTAGATTGCGGAAAATTAGGGAAAAGCAAACACCAAACTCCTATAACTATTAATTAAATAACATAACAATCAAACACGGCTTTAATTGAAGCGTGCGCTCCAAGCAATCAACTCTGATGCTACTCTCTCTCAAGCACTAACCCCAACTCTCCTGCTATTTTGCATAATCCTTTTCATCTCATAATTAAGGGTTTATATTCTTGTTTCCATGTTTTCTACATGAATTAGAGAGTTCGATCCAAAGCGAAAATTGAATGGGAGTGAGAGAAACAAAGTTAGGGTGCGATGAGGAAGTCCTTTAAAGATACGCTCAAAGCCCTTGAAGCTGACATCCAACATGCCAACACTCTGTTTGTTCTCTCTCTCTCTCCACTGTAGATTTTTCTGTCTGCATTATAGGATACTTTCGTCTCTGTGAAAGCAATATTTAGGAACAATTCTGTTTCTTAAATTATATGTACTCCATAATAATATGGCTTAAATATTATATTGGGATTCAGGGCATCAGATTACCGGAGAGATTATGATGGGGCTTGCCTTCAAATGAGACTATCATATAGCCCTTTTGCTCACTTTTTTATCTTCCTGGTTGATTGTCACCTTGCTGGTGCTCTGGGCCTGATTAGGGTCCTTATTTACAAGGTTGTTTTTATGCTTAATGTTTGCATATTGCTCCATTAATTGCATTATGATGAGGGCTTTCGTAATTAATTGTAGGCTTATGAGAATGGTAAATCAACCATGTCTATTCATGAAAGGAAGGCTACTATACGACAGTTCTACGGTGACGGATTGATTTCCTGCTTTAATTATTTGAATGTGTTGCTTTCTCCTTTCAAAGATTAGTTGTTGCTCAACCAATGATGACATATTGGATGGATTGTTTAGGAGTGATTTTCCCCTCTTTGCTGCAACTTCACAGTGGAATTTCGGATGCTGAGGAAAGGAAACAGAGAGAGATGTGTGCATTGAAGTACAAGAGGAGAGATGGTATGGGCGAAGGCGAGCTATCAGAAATTGAAATCGAGAGGGAGGAAGAGTGTGGGATTTGTATGGAGGTGAATGCCAAGGTTGTCCTTCCAAGTTGCAGCCATTCTTTGTGTATCAAGTGCTTCAGAGACTGGTAACTCGCTTCGATAAATCTTCTCCCTCATCTCACAATTTAACTTTGTACAGCTTCCTTTATCAATTTATGTAGTGATGGTAATATGTTACATCTAAGGTGGCTTATCATATATGAGGTATAATGTCTAGTAGTGTTAGTAAATGGTAGATGGTAAATCATCAGATAGCCTTGATGACACTTGGAAAGGACTAAAATACCCATCATGAAATGTTGTGCAGTATGATATTAGTTTTGATTTTGCAAAAAGCTCGAGCTTAATGTGGTGGGGGAAACCACTGTCTTCAGCTTCTTGTAGTGAGTTCTATAAACTAAGGATAGTAATGTCCATTCATGTATCATTTCTGCTATTCCTCATTTTCAGGAAAATGGGACTAAATCCATACCTTGAAAAAGCTCCCAACCTTGACTAGGACTGATCACTTAATAAAAACCTTTAAAACACTTTCTTTTTTGAAAGTAGTAACATTGTCTTGAATCTTGATGCTTTTTTGCTTTATGTTTGATACTTTGTCTTGAGCTCAATTAATCATGCAAATGCTTTATGATTCATTCAGGAGAGCGAGATCTCAGTCGTGTCCATTTTGTCGCGACAGTCTCCAGAGGATGAACTCCGGGGAGCTGTGGATGTACACCAGCGACTCAGACATCATTGACTTATCTTCTTCCATAAAGGAAAACCAGAAGAGGTTATTTATGTATGTTGAGAAATTGCCTCATATTGTTGCAGATGCAGTGGTGGTTTCTCATGATCCTCATTTTTGAAGGATCTCTTGGTCATTCATTGTACAGAATTTATCAGGTGATTGTTTGCATGATTCTATTTATACATTTCATTCTATATTTGTAAATGTAAATATTGCTTGCTGCAATTTCCAGCTGCCTAGGGTGTTTGATTGATTATTTGGTCTCTCAGATCATCCTCTTTTCTTTTTTCTTTTTAATCTCTGAAGTTTATTAATCATTGCATACAGTTGTTAATAAATATTCACTAAAATAGAGTCACAAATTCGTAGAATGACGATATTTATGTACTATTATTCGTAAAAAAATTATTTTCATTCAATTTTTTTTATCACTATTTATTTCAATGAATATCTCTGAATTATAATTTATTCCCTTAATAATCACAACACAAAATTATATTCATACGGTTTAATTCACTTAAATTTATTAATATTTTTTATAAAAAAATATTTTATTTATTTAAATATTATAAATCAATTTTATCAAGAAAATGTTGAAAAGTAAAAAACTTAAACGGAAGGAGTTATTGCTTATGATTGATAATGAAAACCACACATGAAGTGATTATTTGACTTGTTCATTGAGATCTCAGCATCAAACATCTTTAAAATGATCCGTCAAAAAAAAAAAAAAATCTTTAAAATGATTCGCTTATATTATTTTGAAATATTACCACATTTGCTTTTCCTCTCATATTTAATTTATACCGACATATCAAATGCATAAAATATTATGTATTAATTCACGTATTATAAGTTATAACACAGATTCCAGAAGAAAAATAAGATCAAACCAGCATCTCTGTTACATGGAATTTGGCAATTTGGATAATTGCTATATTAAAACTTTGCAGTAGCACATTTACCATTGACCTGCTGTTTTGGGAAATACTTCCTCAGTCAAAAAAAAAAAAAAATTGTCATCAAACATTTTCTCCTTTCTTTATTTGGAAAGGACAAATGCTCACAAATAAAAATTTGGATCCACAATACTCTCACTATTCTCTTATTTTATCTATCATTTCAACATAATACTACTAATTTTCATTAAATTTTGTATCACTTCTCTAACGGAAATTAATTTCTACAAGTTATGTTGTGGTTTAGATTCCAAGATGTAATATTAGCACATGAACATACGAAACGATTCGTGTATATTTACGTGTAGGTGAGTGACAGTTCCGCCCCGACGGATTTGAGCATGGGATTAATTATACAACTGAACGAGTGATTCGAACAAGCAGTGAGTACAAACATTAACGGAAACAGTGCCCTTCGAGGAGCTACATTACATGGGAAAACGTAGGCAAAAGGCGTCTTTAACATACAAAGACAGAACCCACATTATGAATCACCTGAAAGTTTTCACCAAAATATTTTCCATTTTCATTCATCATCATCATCGTCATCTTCGTCGTCCTCCTCATCCTCCTGCAGAAACAATTTTCATTACAATTGATCGAACGGAACTCTTATTTATTATTTTATCAAAACCATTTTGGAAATAAGACCATATGACAAGAGGAAAATGAGATCTTATTATGATATTGCAGCTTTTTGTCAAGGGTTTCACACAGATCACGACTCATGGGATTGCAAGACACGTTTTGCTTTTAGATTTCATTTCATTATATAGTGTTCTCTTCACATGCAACAAAAACATCCAATTTCACCCAATGTTCTTGAGACCAACTCCAAGAGCCACACCACCCAATCTTAAATTTTAAGCATGATTCATAATCATACCTGTACACTTTCCTCATCATCATGGACTACAGATGCCGATCTCTCAGACCCTTCGTCTTCCTCACCACCAGAGCTATCCTGCAAAGTGGATTGATAGATAATGTTTTATAGATACAACTCGTAGCAGAAGTCATAGGATTGGCTAATAGGGAAGTACAGAGAAAATATACAAGAAGGATATTCCACCTGTTTCTTGTTGTAGGCACTCATAAGTTTTTCATATTCTTGTTTCCTCTTGGCAGCTTTAGCTTCATATGGAGCTTTTTCCTGCCAACCAAATATGATTTCGCTTTCATCAATCAAATAAAACTACAACAAATATCAGGTATAAAATCTTCATTTGACATAAAATAAGCATGTTCCTTCAGGGAATAAGTGAACTTAGATTTTAATGTTGATATACACTGTCCAAGGCATATCGTGTTAGACCTTTATACACAACAGAACGAAGAACACCTAATTAATGCTACATGTCCAAAACAATCAACCCACTTTAAACATTTCCCAGTAAAAAGAAGACTATTTTTCGGTGGCATTAGCACTGGTACATGATAGGATCATATTTCAGATCTTGAACATGTCTCAGTATGAAGAGTTATGTAAAAAGACCATACATTAAACTGCCGGCTAAAATAGTGTGTACAGATACATTTCCTACTCAACTAACTACGATCAGATCATTTCAGTCATAATCATACTGTAAGCATGTTTTTAGCACTTACCGCACTGCTCAGGGATTTCCACTTCTCTCCACCAGCTTTTCCAACCTATAGGTAAACAAATAGAGCAAAAATTATAACCCTCAGAATCTACATACTAAAATTAACTATTAACAATGGCAGCAGAATTGGTTTCCGTACAGCAGAGACGGCCTTGACATTTGGATTTTCCTTTTTAAAAGTCTTGCGGAACTCCTCACTACAACAAAGACACAGAACTAAGCAAAGACAATAATAGCAGCACAAACAGAACACTAATATATAATGTCAGGATTAACAGTTGTTACAGGAAAACAAAGAAGGCACTAGGGGGCCGTTTGGGCTTGTTAGGGTCTTTCTTGGCCTTTTTGTCCTTAGCGGTCCGTTTTTCTGCCTTTGGAGCTGGAGCAGCCTTCCTTTTCCCAACTCTCCTAAAATAATAAACATGTTAATCAACAAAAACGATTCAATCCTCTACAATTATATGGAAGCATAGAAAGCATGTAGATAACCGTGACTCCACTATTACTCGTTCAATCAATGATTGGCAACATAAGCTCAAGCGAGTATAAATATTTGATGCATAGGCTACAATCAAAATAATACTTTTGAATACATAAATTCGAACCTATCATCCACAGGCTTCAACACTTCCTTAGTTTCCTTTTTCGTAGCACCCCTACTCCTGCTGCCAGTCTTCATATCTGTAGGACATTAGCTTCTGTTAAATGTATGAAATCTATAAACTCACAGAAATTATATATGTCCAGCTGTAGTCATTAAATGATAAACACAAACACATAATTAAGGATACAGGTTTTTTAAGATGAATAATACAGATAAAAGCATATTAATGAAGTCAAGAACTGTATATTCTCTCTCTCTCTCACCACACCAAGCAAAAAGTTCACTGTTAATCGATTCAGATATCAACAGGGATGCAGTGCAGCTGTGCTTAAGTAAAACAAAAAACAAACATAACCAAACAAAACCTACCCCAAAAAGGGGGAATTAAACAAAAACAGTCAAACCAAAAGACAAGTAAATTCCGGAGTTCATATCCATCTCCCCAACTTCCTCCGCAAAATAAGGAAGAAGAACATCCCCAAAGACGCATCAAACAGTAGGATTTACCCAGCTAAGAGAATGAACATATTTCCCAAACAGAAATTGAAAAAAATTACAAACACTTAGATATAGCAGATTAAGTAGTCATATGTTGAAACGGAGCAAAACATCAGCAAAATTTGCATACTATTTTCAAAAAAAAAAAACAAATCAAAATCGATATTGCGGCAACAATTTTCTGCAAAAGATTTGTTAATAAAATTTGAAGAAAATGAAAATAAAACAGAAGAAAAAGAATACCTAGAAGTAGAAGATAACAAGCGATCGGTGATCAGTCAATAGGAGAAGAATATCATATCAAAGAAATGAAAGAGAGAAGAAGAGGAGTCAGTGAGTGAGATAAAACGCATACTTTACTTGGCTTACCGGGTTAGCCGGTAAATAGCACCTTAGCTAAAATGTTATCGATCCTTCTTTTAATAAAAACATGGGCATTTGAAATAGGTTAAAAAAATGGGATTGATGAAAAGAACGGTAATTTTTTTAATTTTATTATAAAGAGCTATAAGTATATCAATTTTATAATATTTGTATATTTATTTTGACTATATTTTGAGTGTATATTTTTTTATAATTTTTACATCTTGTACTATTTGTTTTTTTCCCTAAAAAGTGGTTGTATCTGCAATAAATTAAAAATATTTGTGTAGATACAAAATTTTTATATGTAAATATTTTAAATTTATTTTTAAATAATGTTGTGGGTTGAATATAATCGCCAAACGGGTTAAGCCCAGATACTTTGTGACCGGGCCCAAATCCGGTGATCATGAAAGTGTTATCATGCTCAGGTGCTCAGAGAACATTCTCCCGAGTACTATCGGAGTCCAACGAGCATCTCATGCCTAGTTCCGAGCAAGGCCACCGACTTCAAAGAGTGATCGATTTGTCAACGTGGCCCCCGCGACTCCGCGAGGAATGAATGCAAAGAACCGAGCAGGTACCGGGCATGAGCAACCGACTTTCGAGCACTCAATAGCCCGATCGGCATGCAATGATGAAAATCTTGGAAGGGAATCGAATAAGCCTAGGTGCACCCTATAAACTTGACAAATGTGTGATTCTATTAAGATAATCATCCTACATGGCACGCTCCATTGGTCTCGTACAGGAGACAACGGCAAAATGCAATCTCCACAACGCAAAGCACGATCCGAGAATATAAATAGCCGAGGGGCCGCTATCGCGTGGCTCATGCATGCCATGTAATCCTCCTAAAACTATATACCAAGACAAAATAGCATGCATACACACAATACAATCTCAATCAATCAATCAATCTCTCTCTCAATATCACCATTGTACACTGTGAACAGCTTCCTTTAGCCAATAAAATAAAGAAATCTCTTAAAATTCTAATCCTTGTAATATAATGCTAAGCAAATCTTGGTGTTCTTATTGTTTTTATAGTGATTGTCCTGCTTGATCATTGTTGCTCGTTCAATAATATTCCTCAGGTTGTTATGTGACCAACAAATATGATCACTCTTGTGAATCTATTTATACTTGTTTTTATAAAAAAATATTATTGATGTAAAGAAATTGTTTTATTTTTCTTAGACGAAATTCTTGTTTTTAATGTCTAAGATTGGTTGTAGAGTATTTAAAAAATTAATTAAAGTGGTTGAAAATGTTTAAAATTTATATATACATATATATATATAATTCATATTAAATGTGCACTAAAATTCAATTGACATGTAAATAGATATAATACATAATTGCTAATTTATATGGATTTTTATGACAGAGTATTGTCAATTACAACATTTTAAACATATATTTTATGATACGCTGCTCATAGGAAATACAGATATTAAATGTGCACTAATTCTTGTTTTTATGATACGCTGCTCATAGGAAATACAGATATTTTAAACATACATATATATTATTTATAAATAATCAATTACAACATTTTTTTACAATTTTCACTAGAAGAGAATCACAATCGCACCCTAAGAGATCATTATATTAGAATACATTTTCTCTCTATGCCTTAAACACAAAACCTCAAGATTTTATATAGTGAAGTTTTAACTACTTGAATTATCCACACTTGATTATATATATATTTCATTGAATGATCAAAATAAGAAATTAAAGACTATTTTTTAACTACAAATCTTCTTGTTGACGGAGAACTTGTAGGAATATAGTGCACCTGATGGCTGAAAATAATAATAAAAATAATCGGAAAATCGAGGCTCGTGAGGAACACGATCTCCTTAAAACAAAATATGCCCCTCATTCTCTGGGTGCTTAGTGAATTTATGGGACACTTGTTTCCCAGGATACAACGATAAGAAGCAACGATATAGCACAATATCTTGCTTAAAACGAACCGAGATATTATTCGTAAATCACCGGAGTAAGAACGAAAAATAGCGGAAATTGGACAAAGGTAAGTGGCAGGTTGCCGAAAATTATCTGGATATTTTTCCACTCAAATATTGTATATTTTGTTATTCTTGTGTTTCTTGCAACACAAAAGAATACTATTTATAGTACTAAAAAATGACTGTTGGACCGAAACCGAAAAAACGTATGAATTAATTGCATTAAAATAGGTTTTTTAAGTTTCAAAAAGTGTTGTAACTGTAGAGATTTTGAAATCTCAGCAAGCCTGAAAAAACGCCTCTTAGGCTGACCCTGACTGAGGTCAGCATGACCCGGACTCAGGTCAGACAGCCACCAAATCGTTGCGACATTCGTGTCCGCGGGACGCGCCCGCTTCGAGATTTTTAGGCCAAATTCGGTCATGATTTGCACACCCCCTGCGCGCAGGTGTAGAGTGTAAAAGAGCATAACTCCATTACTTTCTTGCAAGCTAAGGATGAGTTTCTTCTTATAAACTCACTTCCTCAATAACGATTTTCCAATGTGGGACAATGCTCTTAGCCTTTCCCTTCATTTTTTATTTCCCTTCTTTCTCATCCTCAACAACAATTTTCAAATGTGGGACAAGACTTTAAATATTTCCCTTCATTTCTCATTTGTTAAACAAACTTAAAATTTCAATTTCTCATTCACCAAATATCAAAATTGAGCGAGTAATATATCGAATCGAAGCTCTTTTCGAGGAGCACAAATTCCATCAGAACTAACCTCCAATGGGATAATTACACACATCATCTCATCCTTGTGGCTAGCTCTCATCATTTAGCACGCATGTTCATTGGACTTCACTGGGAGACGAGTACACCCACTAAAAGTCCTTACGTCCTAAAATCTCAAATCAAATAAGATAGCGTCAGTTTTTGAAAATCCTACATTACATTATTACAAAATAAAAATTAAAAGAAAAGACAAAATTTACATGTCAACGTTTAACATTAAGATGATAATCCCTCTATTCCAATGTAATTTTCACATTTTTCGACGTTCCAATTATTTTTTTCAAAACAAAAAAAATTTACTCACAAAAATCAATAATTTTTTTTTTATATTTTATTATTTAACTTCACATTCATATATTTCACTTTTTTAATATTTGTGCAAATTAACCTATAAAATTACAACAAAATATATCGGAATAAGTCTCATTAATAAGAGTGACACAATGATATTTAATATACTATCAGAATGAGTTTCATTAATAAGAGTCACGGAGTGATATTTAGTATACATGTCTAAAACCAATGAAGAACAAAATATCAAGTCTAAATCTTGAAAGATAAAGAAGATGTAGCCT
>JAPKLY010000382.1:72970-141402 GCA_026898435.1 Prunella vulgaris | reverse complement strand
GTTAGGTAGTTTAGTTGCTTTGGTTAGGTAGTTTAGTTGCTTTGGTTTTATTTTTGTTAAACCCCAAAACCCGAAAACATTTACCGCTTTCTTAGCTTTAGTAGCACTCCATATTTTATTGTCTCCTTGCACTAGAACACCTCCCTAGGGTTCGATATTTTTATTACTTGGTCAAGCTTACCGCTACAAAGATCCTATACACTTGTAGGCTAAGTGAATTGTGTGTGAACACAATTTGCGCATCAAGATGGAGGAAGTACTATTTACCTATATGGATCATCTGTTGGGCAATGAAACCAGCAAATTGTGTTGGGTATTAAAACAGTGATGTATAGTTAAACTATTTCCTCATTTTTAGCTCATTATCACGGTAACAAAAAAATCATGACTTGGTCAAAAAAAAAAAAATTAACCATATATAAACGTTTTACTACCCAACACCATTTGCCCAGCAGAGAATCAATTTCCCAACAATATCCACAGTAATACTAATACTATTATTTGTGATATTTCCACAATTACATAAAAATAGATATAATCAATGTACATTAATTTCAAATTGTAACATTAAGGATCAATTTTTTTTGTTCTCTTTACTCCTTCCGTCCCAAAACTATTTTTATAGTAGTTTTGGGCACGCGAATTAAGAAAAAGTAAGTATTTGAGTGTAAAATTAAATAATCAAATTAGAAAAAAATTATTTTATTAATATTTGTGAGTGTAAAAAATTTCTCTTTTAGATGTGTGGAAAAAGAGTTGAGACGTTTTCATAGAAAAAATGTGAATGTTGTGAAAGTAATTTCGGAAGGGATGGAGTATAAATTTTAAATAAACTAATTAAAAATGTGTTTAGTGGCGAGGATCCACATTATTCCACGTGGTAGTAACCGCTTGGAGAGGAGACAAGGGGGTGGTACCGGGAATTGCCGGTTACTCTATGCGATCGGATTCGCTGTGTAACGAAGTTACCGCCTACATGCGAGGACATGGGAGTTCTAATGTGTCACTATAATGAATTGACACGTGGAGAAACACATATTATGTTTTGGGCTGTGATCTTCGGCCTATTGGGCTGATGTCATATAGATAAGAAGTGAGTAAAATGATATTTGGCACAGACTATATACCCCCTCCATATTTATTAGATGCACTCTTTTAATGTAAATAAATTCTTTATAAATAATAATATATTTTAAAAAATAAATTAATTGCACGCGCAAATGACATACATTATTTTTTGCCAAAAATTTAACACAAACACTTTTATGCAAGTCGTACGTATTTCATTATGTGAAATCAACCCACAACTCAACTAAATATAATTAATTGGACCCGACTAGAAACTTTTCGGCGTGTAATTTTTTACGGTACAACTATGGGAAAAAAAAGAGGAAAAAAATGAGTTTTTTATCTTTTATTTTTTTATTTTACTTGGTTTTTAGTTTTATTATGGTTGAATTTTTATTTTTCATCCTTAAAGTTATTAAAAGATGAGCTTTTAATTCTACAACCGAGAGTTGAAAACTACCTAATCAAGAGTAATAATGTGACATAATTTTTTTGTTATTTATCTATTTGTTAGTTTTTTATGCATTTTATTGTATATAATTCTAAATTCTTTTACATTTTTTAATTCATCAAATTAAATTTTTTTAATTTGTTTATACATTTATTTGAACAATTTTTTTAATTATATAAATTTAATATTTTACACTACTAAAAAAATTTAATTTGTTAGTTTTTATGTATTAATTGTATATAAATTCGAATTGAGTAGTGTTCTTTTTTTAAATTCATTAAATTAATTTATTTTTAATTCGAATTTATTTATATAGATATTTCACTAATTTTTTTAATATTGTAAATGTAATATTTTACACTATAATAAATTTTAATTGTGTTCATTTGTTTGCATTTAATTGTATATAAATTAAATTTGAGTTATGTTTTTTTAATTCATCAAATTAATTTATTTTTATTTCTAATTTATTTATAAATATATTTCAACAATCTTTTTTTATATTTATAAATTTAATATTTTACACTACCAAAAAATTTTAATTTGTCAGTTTTCATACATTTAATTATATATAACTCCAACTTGAGTCACATTTTTTTTTAAAATTTATCAAATTAATTTTTTTTCTAATGTGTGTGTGTATATATATATATATGCAAACAATTTTTTTTATAAATTTAATTTTTATATATATATAGTTAAACAATTTTTTTAATTTATAAATTTAATATCTTGCATAAAAAACGTGACTCAATTTGGAATTATATACAATAAAATGCATAAAAAACTAATAAATATGTAAATAAAAATAAATAAATTATTTCACATCATCACTATCGGTTGAATAACCTTCAACTCCCGATTATAGGACTAAAAACACATTTTAAAAAATTTATAGGATGAAAAATAAAACTCTAATTATAATAGGATTAAAAATAAAGTCAAAAAAGTTAAAAGATAAAAAAACTCAATTTTCCAAAAAAATATACTCCCTCCGTCTGGTAGGAATTTGCACCCTACGGGACGGCACATTTTTTAAGAAAATGTGTTTTATATATAAAATAGTGGCATATGAGTAAATATGTGTATAGGTTTGTGAGTGTGCACGTAAATCAATGTTTTCTTTTTTTGTAGTGTGCAAATTTGTGTGGGACGTCCGAATAAGGAAAGTGTGCAAATTCCTGTGGGACAGAGAAAGTATATGTTATACTTCCTCCCTCTATAAAAAATTTTTTTAAAGGGAAGTGACACAAATTTAATAAAAAATAGTACTCCCTCCGTCCATGATATTTAGTCAACCTTAGTTGTGCACGGTTATTAAGAAAAAGTTGATGTTGATGTTTAAAAGTGAGTGTATTAGTATAAAGAAGTGTTAATTATTAATAAGTATTTGATGTGATGTGTAAAAGTGATTATATGTGTATAAAAAAATAAAAATAATGATTGAAAATTTTCCATTTTGGGTAGGTAGATTATTTATTGTGGACGTCTATTTAAGGCAACGTGGACTATTTTTCATGGACGGAGGGAGTATATTATATGAAAATGGATAGATAAAGTAAAAAAAAAAAATAGAAGTGTCTTAGTGAAATTACTTAATATTTAGAGTGGAGGCAAGAGTGAGGTTTTATGGTCACTTTACTTAAAGTCGAGCCTCTTCGATGTTAAATTGAAATTTTATCTGGAATATATAAAAATTAATGACGCTGACCTACAATTTGATTCAAATTATATGGCCAATCTCACACCACGAAATAAATTAATATACGTGGCTAGCAACGATTGGAGCCTCTGCAAATATCAGGTGGAGGTGCTGCTACAAATGAACAAATTGTATTCCGAGTATAACATGAAGCCTCAAGCTTAAAATAATTAAATTAAAAATTTATAGGTCTACTAATTCAATAATAAATGCATATTTAAAGTCCTTCCCATCACTCTACTTTGTCGACGGTCGTCGAACGATTGAGTGAGTCGAAGCGTCTAAAAAGTTTAGGTGGTGCAAAAAAATTATTTTATAAAATATTTTTTACTAATGTTAAATATTTATAAATATATATTAATAAAAATATACATTATATAATAAATTATAAATTTAAAATATAGTAAAAAACCAAATATATTTTTCACAAAATATTAAAATTTATAATAATACGATATTGTCCAACTTTTAAATGAAATACAAAAATAGTAAAATGTATAGTATGATTATGAAGTAATTTAATTAATATTTTATTTTTTAGTAATTTAATTTTACATTTAACTTGAAGTTCAAAAATTTTAAAAAAAATGTAATGGTCGTCTAGGCGGGCGTCTAGGCAGTCTCAGTGGTGCAAAATGCGTTAGCGAATTTTTCTGGGCGATTTGACATAAGCATCGGTGGTCGAGTGCCGCCAAGCACCTAGGCGGTCTCGGCGGTCGTCATTGTTGAATGATTTTACTAATTGTAATGTTATGTGGCTAATTAATCTATGAAAATCACCCAAACAATAATTAAAAGATGATAATTGGAGTAATCAAGTGAAATGTAGAGAGAATTCTAGAGAGAGAAATTTCATAAGTGAGTCTTTTGTATTTGGTTTTCAGATCCCCTCAAAATGAGATGTTTTTACATATTTATACCCTTTTTAAGGGTGAGGTGGCGTCTACTTAAGCCACATGGCTTCTGGTGGTGACAAATGTCCTCCACTTGTCACCCCCTGGAAGTTTTACTCCACTAACTCTAGCCTAAGTGATCTGAACCCTTCATATGGGTTCCCTAGACATCTTGTGTCTTCTTTCTTTCGAGAGAGAGGCGAGCATTGCAGCGAGCAAAGGGGCGAGCAGACGGGCGAGCACTATAGGCTTATCCACTTGGCTTACTGCCTTGCCACGTCCAGGCCGAGGGCGAACATTTAAGGCGAGCAGGTGGGCGAGCATGAAGGCGAGCAACCTGGTCTTGGCTCCATGGGCTTGTTCTCAGAGTCGGGTGTCTTACTTCCCCATGAGCAGGGCGAGCAGGTTGGCGAGCATCAGAGCGAGAATGATGGCGAGCAAGTCGGTCTCAGCTCTACAAGTTCGTTGCTTCGTTACACCAGAGCTCGAGCGGGCATCTGGGCGAATAACCCGGCGAGCACTTGGGCGAGCATGTGGGGAATGGCCATGTAGGTTTGCTGCCCCGTCACCTATAGACTTGGGCGAGCATAGGGGCGAGCATGGTGGCGAGCATGTGGGCGATTAGCCTGCACATTTCATCTTGTTTATACTTGGGTTATTCTCTAATCCTCGAGCTTAGATCCTTTTATCAACAGTCATTTAGATCACTAACTCTATTAACCTTATCTTTCACTAGAAGTAGCACTATAATGAGTTGAATATAGTCAAACATACTGATATTTAAATTTATTTAATATGAAATTGAATTTTAATATTCATTGTTTTACAATGTATTTTTAAAAAATTAAAATTAAATTTATAATCATTTGAATGCATACAAAAGTTTTGTGATGCTCAAATAATTACTTTCTATCTCCTAGGCTAATACATATTCTTTTAGGCTATATACTCTATTTTTTTACATTTTTGCGTAAAAAATATGAATATGATAAAAGTTGCAAACACTTAGAAATAGTAATAGTAATAATAATTAAAAACAAGAGAGACTAAATTTTTTAAAAAGAAAATAGAGAATGCTAGCAGGAGAGAAATTCATAATTATTAAGATATAGTAAAATCTGGTCCATCACTTTCGACCACAGAAACTAGTCCTACGTGTGCCTCCAACGCACCAATTGAAACCACCCGATCTCCACACCAGATAACATACAGATAAGGCCGACTCTCCATCCGCCGTCAGATCAATTCCGTCCCTCAATCCCACGGCCACAATTCACTCCTTCTACAAAAATCTCTATCTCCATCACCAGCCCCTGTGCTCTATATCCCAAGATTCCCAACCCAAACCACCACATCTCTCTCCGCACTCTCCAGTTTCTTCCTTCCAACCCACATTCACCATGGCCGCCACCGCTGCCGCCGCCTCCTCCTTCATCGGAACCCGTCTCCCCGAAATCCGTTCCGGTTCGGGGCGCGTTCAGGCCAGGTTCGGCTTTGGGAAAAAGAAACCTGCTCCTAAGAAGAAAGCCGCATCTAGAACCTTCTCCGACCGCCCATTGTGGTACCCTGGGGCCCAGGCGCCGGAATATCTCGACGGGACCCTCATCGGAGACTACGGATTCGACCCGTTCGGGCTCGGGAAGCCCGCCGAGTACTTGCAGTTCGAGCTGGACTCGCTTGACCAGAACTTGGCCAAAAATGAATTCGGAGACATCATAGGAACCAGGACCGAGACCGCCGACGTGAGTTCCACTCCGTTTCAGCCGTATGCCGAGGTTTTCGGGCTTCAGAGGTTCAGAGAATGCGAGCTCATCCATGGCCGATGGGCTATGCTCGCTACTCTCGGCGCTTTGACCGTTGAAGCCATCACCGGCGTCACCTGGCAAGACGCCGGAAAGGTATGTCCAGTTCAATTACGCATACGAAATTATTCAATTGGCCGATCTAATTGAAATATAATAAATCTCTGCAAATTTAATTTTGTAATCAAATTAAAGGTTGAGCTGGTAGAGGGATCATCATACCTAGGGCAACCACTCCCATTCAGCATGACCACATTGATCTGGATCGAGGTGCTCGTGATCGGGTACATTGAGTTCCAGAGGAACTCAGAGCTTGACCCGGAGAAGAGACTGTACCCGGGCGGTTCATACTTCGACCCATTGGGGCTTGCGGCCGACCCGGAAAAGAAGGAGGTTCTTCAGCTGGCGGAGATCAAGCACGCCCGCCTTGCCATGGTGGGGTTCCTGGGGTTCGCGGTCCAAGCCGCCGCCACCGGAAAAGGGCCGCTCAACAACTGGGCAACCCATTTGAGCGACCCGCTCCACACAACCATTTTGGACACCTTCGGATTTTTCTCTTAAGCCACTTTGTTGATCTTGGTTGATAACATATTATTAATGCCTACTATGTGTAAAAATGAATTATGAGTGTTCGCATGGTCATGTAAAAAATTGTCATACTACTATTTTGACAACATTATTTTTAGCATAATACAATTCCCTCACCCAATAATAATACTACAATAATAATAATATTGAAACTACTCAAATTAAGTATTATATGTTCAATCCATTGTTTACACTAAATAATTATAATTAATTAAAGAAAATGAACGTTTTGTCCTTTTTTTTTTTTTTTTTCCTTAATTTTTTAATTTTGAAGAATCGTCTTTTAATTTGTACAAATTTAATATTTTAGTCCTTTATCTGCTGCTTCAAATTATTTATTCGGTCACACAATGTAGTTAAATGAGTATCACATCAGTGTATGATGTGATGAGTAATAGTATGATATAACAGGTAATAAGACTTAAGTTTTTAATTTGTAAAATTCAAAAATTAATAGAATGAAAATCAAAATTTTAAAAAATTAAAGGATAAAATGGTGTGTTTTTCTTTATAATTATTTGCTTCAAACATTTATAACTATTTATTTATATCTATTTAATGCAAAAATTATATTTGTTCAATGAAAATATTTGATACTATTTAAAAAGCATTTGAATTTCATAGTACACAAGAATTTTTTTTTTGAAGGAAGTACACAAGAAACTTAACATTAGCAATGTTGCTGCGTCTAACAGTTTCACATTTTGGATTGGATTGATCTAATATTGTTCTTGTTAAATTTTGGTATAATATTTTTTTAAGAAAAATCACTTTCAACTATTTTTTAACAATAACTCGAGCTTTAAATTTATAGCTAAAATTTGACTTTATATTCGTTAACCAGTGCCACTCACATATCACAGTTAAAGGAAGGCTAGTGTAAATGTGTAATTGACTTGATCAAGGCATATAAAATCATGAATTAAATTTGATTTTTTATTTGAGAAACTGGAGCACTGGATTCATCTTTGAATCAGTTTAGTTTAGTTTTATTGATTCGAGCTAATATAAAATGACATATAAGTCCTCATACACCCATGACTATTTTTATTTTTTATTTTTTAGAAAAAGAATATCCGAATAGGCTGCATCTCTTTTTTCAGTGATCTAAAAAGGATTATCAAATTGTCAAATATGGATAGTCTAAGCGGTTAGAATTTAACTGCATAAGATCTTGAGATTTTTTGTCCAATTATTTGATAAACTAATTAAAAAAAATTAATTTATTCTTGTCTACTTTTATAAACCGTAAGTAAAAAGATTTAGGGGGCGTTTGGAATGAAATTATTCAATGGTAATGGAAGTGGAGATAAATGCATAGTAATTATAGTAGGTAATGAGAATAAATGAGGTACACAATATTGATTTTCCTTCTAAATAATGTAATCATTACCCTCATTTGATTACCATCATCTCATCCTATAATTATTCTCCTCAATCTATCCCTATCACAGTAAAAAAAATTTATTTTTTGTCAACTTATTTCAAAATTGGAGCACAACACTAATGATGTAACAACGCAAACTCTCATTCAACACATATAAGAGTAAGGAAGAAAAATAAAATTTCATTTTCATTACCATGGTAGAATTTGAAACAAGCATCCCATAAAAAAAATGAGTAGATACAAAAGAAGGCGTAGAGATTGTTTTTGCTCGAGCAGAGAGGGAAGGGAGTAGGGATTAAAGAAATTTAGGATTTAATTAGTTGGTACTGATATTTTATGGTGGATGTACAAATATTTTTAGTGTTTGCACCAATGTTGTCTCAAGAAGCTATTTTTAGAGTTCGAAGGGTATATTTTCAAGATCTAAAAAAAGTGTTAAAATCAATTTAAAAAATAATAATTCTACATTTTTTTTTTAAGTTTGAAAACACACTCTAGAGCTAGACGTCTTAAACTGAGTTACTTTGAACCAGTCTACATTCTGATTAAAAACGGAAGGCCCATAGTAATGGGTTTTGAGCCCGATCAGACTGGCTATGAATAGATGGGCTTGGCCCATCATGCTGAACCTTTGGAAACAGCTGAACAAATTCAGAATCCACGACTATAGGAAGGGCCCATATATATATATATATATATACAATTCCATTATTAATGTAGACTTTTCATATTTTTTATTATTATCTAATATAATTAAGAAAACTTAATAAGCCTTGTTAATTAAATGTAAAAATAATAATAAATACATTCCTCGCATCAAAAAATACACGTCACTCATTTTAAAATCATACGCATCAATTAATTTCTCATACCACAATTTTATTTTAAAAAAATAGAATGTAATACTAATAATATAACCATGTATTCATTCAACTTATATAAGGATAAAGTAAAAAATGAATTCTCACTCCCATTCTCATTATGAATTCTTCGAAACAAGCGGTCCTCTATATTTATACTTGGAGTACATTCCATTACAACTCAGATAATAATATTAATATTACATGTATATGTGGTCTTTAAAATAAATATTGCAAACATTAAATTGGATATTTGATTCTGAATTTTAATAGAATTTTCCGTATGTGTTCCGGATGAACTCGACAGAGTTTTAAGATTGATTTAATAGTGGTATAATATAGAGTACTCTTCTCTCTAAATTTTAAATTCAAAATCTATAAATGAACCGCAAATTTAATTTCTAACTTAATCGACCTCTAAATAGAATATAGAATCATTGAAAAAAAATCTTGTTATCGAACATTATCCAATCTCAAGTTCTCAACTACAACTACAAGTTTGGCTATAAAGTTTGGGTCCAACTATATACCCCTCCAACATTATTAGATGCCCCATTTAAAATATATTTATTTTATTTTTAATATATCTTTATCGAAATCTATTCAATATTTCAACAAAAATATGTGTTTGGAAAAATCTCAAAAATATTTTGTCAGTAAATATCTATTGAAATTCAGTTAATTTCTAATTATAAATGTAGCAAAAATAGAATATATACATTAAAAGTGTGTGTATCTAATAAATATGGAGGGGTATATAGTCCAGGCCATAAAGTTTTTGCATTCAATTTTATGGGAAATGTAAAGGGGCCCTACAAATTCAAAATTTTACAATTCTCGAGGCCCCGCGATCAGGCCCATCTATTATGGGCCTCATATGAAATGTTTTTGAAAATAAATTGATTTAAAAAAAATACATGTGAATAGATATATATTTTAAATTACGAATTATAAAGAGATAGAAGAGAAATAGAGAAAAGATAGAGATGTAAGGGTAGAGAAGAAAGATTTCACAAATGACATGGTTTTGGTGAGGATTTAGAATTCTTTCATTTTGTAATAAACTCAAATCTAAATATTTATAAATTTATCTAACTTACTTGGAAAGAGTTGTTATTTGCGTGTGAAATCCATGAATTTCAAACTCATTCATCCAAATGGATAGGCTCCATTTGGATGAATGAATTTGAAATTCGTGGATTTTACACATAAATAATTACTTTCTCCATGAATTTATAAATATTTATATTTTAGTTATGTTTAAAATGGAGGAATTTTAAAATCCCCTTCAAAACCATGTCATTTGAAATCTTCCTACCACTCATTTCCATCTCTATCTTTCCTTATTCTTAATTTAAAATATATATTTTTTAAATGTATTATTTTTAAATCCTTTCATTTTCAAATTCATCCATCTAGTTGGAGTGTTAATATTTTTTTAAAGCGTTTTTTTTTTCACTTTTATACTGCCTCTGTCCATAAAAATTTGCACCCAATTGAATGACACATTTTTTAAAAAAAGATACTCACTCTATTCCAGTATAAGTTGCTCATTACTTTTGGGCACACGAATTAAGGTAAAAGTGAAAATGAATAAGTGATGTGATGAAAAAAGTGAAAAAATGTAAATGATTTGATGAAAAAAGTGAAAAAGTAATAAGAATAGTGTAAAAAGTAATAAAAATAATAATTAAAAAAGTAGTTTACAAAAAAGGTAAAAAAAAAAAAACATATAGGGGGACGGACGAAAATAACAAAATGAGCAACATGTAGTGGAACAGATAGAGTATTTTATAAGTAAAATAGAGATATATGAATAATTATGTGTATATGTTTGTGATTGTGCATAGAAATCAATATTTTCTTTTTTATTAGTGTGCAAATTTATATGAAATGTCCAAATAAAAAAAATATGCAGCAAATTTATATGAAACATCCAAAATAAAAAAAATGTGTAAATTTATGTGAAATGAAGGAATATCATTTTCTATTTTACTTTTTAATAATTTATACTTGCAGCCCCTCTTTCTTCCTTATTTTTAATAGAGATTCAATTAAATGTGCTCGGTTTAAAAATATCTTTTATAATTCTTTTTTAAAATATATTATACACAACTAGAGTCCTCATAACAACAATTCGAAAGTTATAATATTCGAAAATGATAGCTTTCTTTTCATTATAAATAAAAATATGAATACGGATTATAAATTTGATATGTCTAATTATTTCTAAACTACTGTAATATTTTATTTTATTTTTTGGTCTAAATAATTTAGACGAGTGCAAAATTAATGACAGTAAGGACTGCTTGGTTAGTAATTTATTTAATGTCAATAAATGTAACGAGTGTGATAATAACATTAAGGGTGTGTTTGATCGGTAAGTCTTTTGTGCATCAACTGCACCGTGCAATTCAAGTACATTTTCAAAAAAAATTATATAAAATACTACTGAAAAAGTACATATGTTATTACTAAAAAGAGTAATTTTTCAATAATAATTTTGTATAACTTTTAAAATTAATGGTGCACCTGATACACACAAGACTAAGACGTGTTTGATTTGTAGTGAGAAATTATACATATGATCATTATTATTAAGTTGTTATTTGAGTTGTATGATTTAGAATTAAGAATAATTATCATTACCAAAGATGTTGATTAATTTGATTAAAAACTTTACCAATAAGAATTAATTATTAATGTTTTTCTATTTAAATAATAGTTTATAATCTATTGAAACTTACATATAATATCATAGTAAAAAAAATTCGAGGTTCCTCTCAAAATAAAAAATAAAAAATTAGAGGTTCAAATATATGTTTTTAAAAAAGAACATGAATCTTGATATATTTGGGAAAATGAAAAATATGCATGTCAAAAAGATAAGGAATGAAGATTCTCCATTAACTTTTGGATATGAATGTCATTCTTTTGAAATAATATCTGTCAACTAAGGCAAATTTATTTAACTAACGAGCTTTTGAAACTCTTTTATCAAAATAGGGAAGGAAATGAGGGTTTTATGAAAATAAAATCAATCGTCATCAGGAATTACGACTGGTGAGGTGGCAAAATCTCTCATGATGATCAGCATAGGAATTCCCCCTCCAGTCGGTAATTGGAAAGCCGACCGGAGGTAACCCCCTCCAGTCGGTAAACCAATCGGTTCTACAACTACCGACTGGTGAGGTGGCAGGAGCACAAACTGTGAGGAAGAGGCATGTGACATGTGCATTTAATTCCCTTTCCAGTCGGGAATAGGCAAACCGACTGGAAGGGACAATAGAGTGTGCATGGTGAGGGAGGACAAAGAGTGAAAGATTCTGTTATCAATGAGAGAGAGAGATGGCCAGAAGACGAAGGCTTGAAACAATGTATTTTTCTCAGAACATGAAAATGACCGTGGATATGGTGCCCCAAGATTGGAGATATTCGTACATTGAATTTACAAATGATTTGATTGATAATATGTTATATATATATATATATTATGATATATAAAATAATATTATTGAATATATGATAATTAATTAATTATTAATGGCAGATGTCATGGATGCTCGTGGTCATGTGGTTGGTAGTCATGGTGTAAATTAATTAAGAGAGAGAAATTATTTATTTTGAATTTTTTCATACTTATTTGAATTTGCCGAAAGCATATTAAGCAATTTAATATTTTATTATTTTATCTTAATTAGAATTGAGATAAATATTATTAAATTTAAGATAATTAAAAAATTAAATTTACTCTAATTTAACAAAAGTCAAATTTAATTTTTTAATTATCTTAAATTTAATAATATCTATCTCAATTCTAATTAAGATAAAATAATAAGATATTAAATTACTTAATATGTATTCGGCAAATTCAAATAAGTATGAAAATTTTCAAAATAAATAATCTCTCTCTTAACTAATTTACACCATGACTACCAACGACATGACCACGAACATCCATGACAGCTGCCATTAATAATTAGTTATATAATTATATAATTAATTAATTATCATATATTCAACAATATTATTTTATATATCATAATATATATATATATATAACATATTATCGAATATCTCTAATCTTGGGGCACCATATCCATAGTCATTTTCATGTTCTGAGAAAAATACATTGTTTCAAGCCTTCGTCTTCTAGCCATCTCTCTCTCTCCTTGATAACAGAATCTTTCACTCTCTCTCCTCCCTCATCATCCATACTCTATTGTCATCACAGTCGGTAGTTGTAGAACCGACTTGTTTCATTTTGCTAAATGCTTTCATTTTTTTCCTATTTTGATAATTATCATTAAAAATATCCACATTTAAATAAATTTGCCGTCAACTAAACAATGAATATTGGATTTCCATTCAATTCTCAATTCCAAATATGCAAACTGAGCACACCCTAAAGATATAACTAAAAAAATGACTTGAACAGTCAGTTCTAAGTCTCCTTTTAGAAAATTTGCATTTACTTTATTTTCGATTTTGTCACTTCAAATATTTTAGTAAAATGAAAAAAATATAATAATTTTTAGTAGTTAATTATTTTGTGTAATATAGTATTATGAATTGAAAGGTCTCCATCTTGGCAGAGGCCATTTATTCCATCTATCTTCACTCATTGTTCTGCTTCCGTTTTTATATTTTTGAATGTCACACACCAACATTTAAGTCGATCGACAGTTATTGATTTTTTTTGGAGTTAATTAATTTTAAACGCATATGTGGCTGGCATTGAATATAATGTAACATATTCTTTTACCTTCCAAATGGTATTCCACGTTTTTTAAACGATTAAACAGTACTTGTAAGTTAGGCTTCATTTATTAATTTTCAAGTGATATATCGTAATGAAGTGGAAGAAACCATTTTTTTATGCAAGATTTCATATGAAATTTGGATGGAAGTGGCTAGGTGATTTAATATTTATAATGTTTTACATATTTCTCTTATCCAAAATTTGGTAGCACATTTTTCTATCTTAAAAGGAAAGAAAGGGAAGAGATTTGCAACAAGTATTTGACTAGGAGTTGTTTGAGTACTGTGGAAATGGAGAAATGACATAAATTTCAATAATGTGTTTTTCCTGCTGGAAAAATATTGAAAAAAATAAAAGCAAGGATATGAGGTTGACTCTTTATAAAAGCTCAATGTGTTAGTCGTTATAGTTGAAAGGATTGGTTACATAACCCGATAATAGTTTTAAGTATTTGATACTCATTGTAATCCTAAAACAAGGTTGTAGAAGTCGGAAATAGGTAATCGGACGCTTTTTGGCCTCCTAGGCGACCACCTAATTTTTTTTAAAAGTAAAAAATAAAAATACAAAATTTTTGCCGCCTAGACCCGAAAACATCTAGAAGGACCGATTTTACAGAAATCTGGTCAGCAAGGGGCCGCCTAGCGCCTAGGCGACCGCCTAAGCCGATTTCTGCATCACTGTCCTAAAATAATATATTTTGGGTACTTCTGGTGTCAATTCTTTAATAAAAAAATTTCTTTATTGAAAAAAAAAATAGTGGCAGATTATCTTATTAAATAGAAATGCAATTTAGAGGGGGGAGGGGGGGTGGGGTGGGGTGGGGGGTTATTCAATTAATATGCATGATATCATTGTTTTTTGAATAATATTATTCAGTAAAAATAAGTAATATTATTTAGTGAATTTAGTAATATGCTTTAAAAGAAGCAACAATGCAAATGTGCATACAAGAATTTGTCAAACACTAAAATTGAACTTTATTTTTAATGACAACACATCATTAATAAGTTCTTATGATCATATCTCATAAATATCAATCACACTCCATCTTTTTTAATTTTATTTTCTCATACAATTATTAATTTTCAGCATATGTTTCTACATTACACTTCATTCCACTAATAATAATACATAAAAATTTATAATTTCATTCACTTAAATTAATTAATATTTTTTATAAATAAAATTATTTTGTCTATTTAAATACAATAAGTCAATCCCATTAAAAATATTGAAAAGTCAAACAAGGAAATAATATATTACAAATTATATATATATATATATATATATATATATATAAAGATAGCAATAGTTTGAGTAAGGAAATGCATTTAATAAGATAAATCCATATTAATTAAGCAGCCATGCAAGAAAAACTTTTACCACTGACCATAATGAGCATCGTATAAAATAGGTATCACTTCACTTGCTATTACAGAATCATAATCACATTAAATGCAAAAACTAAAGCCAAATCCTCTAACTTTTTATTGTATTCAAACTTATTGATATTGTTACTCTATTCATTCATGTTACTATACATTATAATATTTATTATTAAATGCAAAGACTGACTATGATATGATATGGGATCAAGAAACTGCAGGTGTTGAATGGCCAAATGACCAAATGGTCCACCAATCAAAATGGCAATGATTTTGAATGCAGTAACAACTGAAAAAGCAAAAAGACACCAAATAAAGATTAAAATATAAAATTTGAATCTTGGGGCCCATTATCATTCCTATTTTACTATAAAAAGAAGCTAATAATTTACAGACCATGTGGAGTTCAAAATCCTCATTTGAGTTGTTGTGATTCTCTCGAAAAGGCCAAATTGATGGTGTCTTCCCCCTTTCTTTTTGTTAACTCTATCTTTTTGTTAACTCTATCTTCCCCCATATACTCTATCTTTTTGTTAACTCTATACTTCTGTACTAATATTGATAGCTACAATGGCAGTAAGTGCTTCAACTTTTTTTTAAATCAATTCTTGTAGATGCCCATGTTTGTTTTTTTACTTGGGTTCTGCTATTTTCTTCATTTATGTTTGATTGTGTTGTGCGTTTGATCTTCTAAGGTGGCCACCTGTTAAAAAGATGGTAACTTTTGTTTTTTTAACTCAACTTTATATGGGTTATTGTGATTAAGCTTTGTGTATTTTGTTTGACCGAGCTATAGCTTGTGTTTCTTGAAAGAATGAGCTGAAATCTTGAAGTATTTTTCTTTGATTTGGATCTAACGGTACCAGAATCTTGAAATTGCGTGGTGATGAGCGTTTGTATGGTTTTCTTGATTAGGGTTCATGTGTTGATTGTGAATGCAGGTGAATGTTTGTATAGAAAGATTAGTTTAAGGCCTTAATGTTGTCCCCATTTGTATGTATGATGCTCTTAGTATGAATTTAGATGCTGAGGATTAGATTTTTGTGATGTTTTTCGTGTTTTGTGATGGGATTTCTTCGGATAATGCAGGCGTCCGTGCAATTTAGGCTACAGAACAGAGATCTTGGGATGGTTATGAGGGAAGTTGATGAAGATCTGGCTATTTTCTTGGGGATGAGGGGTGGTGATCGTGTCATAAATGATAATTCTGATGAATATGATAAAACAATGAGTAAGCATACTGCAATTTTCATACCGATTTTATGTTTGTTTTGAGTTATATGGGTATATTACATATTGGAGGTCTTATTCATGTTGGCATTTGGCATTCAAATGTGGTTCGTTTTCCATGATTTCGATCAAGTTCTCTGTTAAACTATAGTTTGGATTCACATGTTATCATGGTCACAACTTGTTGCAGGAGCAGAGAATGTTCAGATTGTGGCCAATGACGATTTACTCAGTTTAGAATTAGAGATTGAATATAGTGAATATGATTGGTAAAGCTTCCCATCTTCAAATAATTTTGGCTGTCTCAAGTATGAGAAATTTGTTGTCTGATATTAAGAATGAACTTTGTCTCAGGCTTACTCCAGAAAAAATCGACCTGCAAGATTCAGCGATGAATCGGACTGATGTCCCAAAGGATGAATCAGTCTCTTTGAAATCTGAGGCATGTACATGATTCATTATATATTATTTGTATGTATGATGCAATAAGCACTAAATAAATTATATATGTATATTTTTTGCTAAATGCAGATAGCAAACACTTCTGAAAAATCCAGCTTAGGCTCTTGTAATGGTACAAACAGAAAGTTGTCATCTTCTGTGAATCGAAAATTAGCTCCTCGAGCATCAACCCCTACTGGACGACGTCCATCTTTGCCTGAAAAATCAAAGCCCTCTTGTGCTACCACACCATCATCAAGAGCCACATCAGCGCCCTCTCGAGTATCTTTAAGAACTACATTAGCTTGTTCTATGCCCATGACTACTCAAGTGAGATCCTCAGCTCCATCAAAAGCTACACCAGGTGCTTCTTCTACATTGGTTTCTAGAACGTCTAGGTCTGCTACGCCTACGCGTAAATCAGCAACTCCATTGGCTTCGTCTCCATTGAAGAAGCCTGTTTCTCAGACAGTGAAATCAAGGCCATCAAAAACATTGGATGCCCCAAAAACATCCATTCCTAAAAGGCCTGCCTCTGCATCCAGAGGAAGGCCGGCTGCTCAGCTGTCTTCTAAATCTAGACAAAAATCGTGCTCTCCTGCTAAATTATGCCCTCCTAATGCCAACAATGCTCAAAAAATGCTGTCAAGAAGTCAAGGTTTTGGGAATGGGGGTAGTGATAATGTTAATCCTGTTTTGATGGGGACAAAAATGGTTGAAAGAGTTGTAAACATGAGGAAACTAGCTCCACCAAAGAACGATGAACCGAAGAAATCTTCACTAGTTAAATCGGGGTTTGGTAGATCGCTCTCTAAAAGATCACTAGACATGGCTATAAGGCACATGGTACACTCTTCTCACTCACATTCTATCACAAAGTTTTGTGATTTTATTCAACTCTTATGATCTGTTTCTAACCGGGTTTTTTCTTGGGCAGGATATTACTAGAAGCATTAACATCCCGGGCAATTTACGCCCAGTTGCAACTAGTGTTTCATCTCGTGTTTCAAATGACAATCAATCTAGCTCGCCTCGGAGCAGCACAGTTGGTTCTTCGGACACATCAACCAGTGATAGTTCCAAGTCCAGCAACTGTGTGGAATCCTATTTTCTTGATGACTAAATTTGTAGTGACACTCTGAGAGAGAGAGAGAGAGGGGAGATGAGGAATGTTGCATTTGGAAATGTTGTTTTGCTGATGATTCTTAGCAGTATTAGTGTTTCTTTTAAACTACATCGGTTATAAATTATGAATAAATTGTCTGTAATTAATAGTATGTACAAAGAAATGAAAGGGCTTGGAGTCTCTTGCTCATATTTACACGCATAAGTAGTCTTTGATTCTTCGTCTTCATGATTGATTGCATGCATGTATGTCAATTACACTTGTAGTATTACATTCAGGTTGAATGTTAAAAAATAAAACCTAAATTAATCGTAGAGTTTTTTATAAAAGAACATATATAGAGTTGTCTATGAAAATTGTTAATATGACTACCAATTTCTAATAAAAAATTCCATAGTGGAGATTGTTAAGATTTTCAAATTATATAAGTATCTTGATTCTTTACCTATAAAGAATGAGGAGGCCTCATATCATGTAATTGGTATAATCACGCAGCGGGAAAGTGATACAATTATAAAATTCGTTAATTCAATTTTATGAATATCGGATAATACGATCTTCATGATTATTATTGTTAATTCATTGATTCATAAAAAAAATAATGGAATAGCATTTAATATAACACGGAACGAAAGGAACAAACCCGATTATTCTCAATATCGAATTCAATTCTCTTTACAATAAGTTTGAGACACTTATTTATAATCCAAATGAAATCCTAGCAAAATCTAAACAAATCTTATCAGATAAATAAGAATCTCAATAAATCCTATCAAATAAATAAAAATCTCAATAAATTCTATCATAATAAATATATTATTTTATATTCCTAATCTTGATCATGCACGTGCACTCTCTCAATAGTTGATGTTGTTTACATTGAAAATTATGAATTGAAAGTGTGGGTCAACATACTGAAAGATTTACATTGTTATCAATTTTCAGTGTAAATTTTTTAATGTAAAAAATATCCACCTTTTAGTATAATTAATATTTACTTTTCAGTATAAACAACATAAACTCTTAAGTGAGTACACCAGGTGTACATGAAAGTCACTCACTAAGAATTTGACCATGAAATTTTTATAGACAAACTGTGTGTAGGCAATTAATTATCTAAAACTTTTAATTCGTAGATAAATTGATTTCGCTAACAAATTGGTTGTAAATTGCAGAATAAAGATACATGTATGATTAGAAAATTGTATAAACAAGTCGTATGCAATCCCAATACCATGATAATTTGTTGTTGAAACATTTTGTAGTTTTTTTTTTTTTAGTGAAACAAGTTTCACCCTCTCCACTATTTTGCAGGTAGAATAATGGGGATTGAACAATATTCATTTGGGACCTTACCCAAACTTAATTATAGTAGCAATATTTTTCTTCTATTTTTCAACAAATTAAAAATCCTTTATGGTACTTAACATTAAACAAGTGACTATTTAATTAAAAACTATACTTTAAGGCTCACAATATAAATTATAGTGTAGATTGTTTTGAAAAAGAAAAAAAAAACTATACTTGTTTAATTTTATAAGTGATAATGTGTTAGACCATTTGTTTTGAATATGTAGATGGTTAATTCTCTTAGGGCTCGTTTGGTTCAATGGACAAGATAAATAATTCAAAATAGATTAAACAAGATTATAATCTAGAGATTGTTATTTATGAGTTAAATAATATATTTGGATTGATGAATTAAGATAATTAGTAAGTAAGATAATTTCACCTTGAATAAGATTAATAATAAAAAAATTATGCAATTGATAATTTTGCCCTTTATATCATAGAAAAAATAAAGTGAATTATTATTCTCCTTTCCAATACAAGAGGAGTATTTTAGTAAAGATGAAAATAATAGATTATTAGCATATCTCTTTTGTCTAAAATAATATTATCTTTCATTCATAAGATAATTAAATTTTAATTTTGAGTTTTTTTATTAATTTTGGACTTTTATCCATTAAACAAAACATCAAATTAAATAAGATAATTTAATTTATCATAACTTATCTAATGAATCAAATAAGAATTATTATTTTACATGTGGACCATGTCTAAGTATAAAATGAGAGAGATTAATTCCTACATACTCAAGCTAATTTTGTCATTAATTTTCTTGAAATTTGACTTTTCTAATTTTGAGTAATTTCGGGTTAATTGGGTTATATATACATTTATTGTTCTTGTCTAAATCATGACATTTTCCTCCCGAGATGACGCGGATTTTATCAAAATATATCCGTTGCTTTTTGTTTGATATCTTTGTCCTATTCTCTAATTAATAACAATAACAAATGATATATGGCATCTAACAAGGCAATACCTTTTTATTTTACGATTTATCTTGGATTAAATATAGCTTATATATTTACTTAAGGAAAAATATATTTTTATGATCTTTAAGGGTCATTAACTTTTTTTTTATTGTCTTAAATTTTTATTTTGAATTTATTCCTTTTAAGTTATAAAAAATTATGATTTTGATCCTTTGACTGGATATCACAAGTCACATGATCAAAATCATAATTTTTTATATGTTAAAGGACTAAAATTAAAAATTCAAAGCTTATATTTTTCGTCCTTTAATATTTGATTTTTGAATTTAATTTTTTAACTTATAAAAAATTATAATTTTGTTCCTGTAATCAGTTGAATGACTGAGTATAACAAGTAAAACCACCCAACCGCTATTCCATGAGCCTACCCTGAATAATTCTATTTTTGCCGGATTATTGCTGATATAATCATAAAAAGCCAAAATTTCAGGAATATTACTTAGAGGACAAAAACAAAGTTAATAAAATTTATAGGAAGAAAAAGTTTCTTTTCTTATAATTGTTGACTAAAAATAATTTGAGCGTTTATTGAAAATTGAATTATTTAAATCTTGAAGAACTAATAGAGCAAGTTAAGTTATCAAGTAATTAATTAGTAGCATGATATGACCACTAGAGAGAAATAGAGAATCAATGCATTGATGATGTGATATTTAGGATCTCATAAAACCCCATTTTATGGAACTTTGAGGAGACCAACGAAATTATATGAATAAAAACAAATCAAGATTAACTTGGTATCAGTGTAGTTCATAAATGTCACCTTAATAATGGTGTTTTTCGAATTAATCAATACTTAAATGAGATATCCAATAGAAACTGGATATTATTATGTGCATGTATTTTGTTGATCATTTTTATTTGATCATGTGGAAGGTGTTATATTTTTTTGTTAACATATCCTACATTGATAGTAAATGTGATCTTGGAGACATATAAACATGGACAATCCTCTCACTTACAACCTGAGTTTTAAGTGTAAAATTAGGCCTTCATACATTGTATCAGAGCCATCTCTCTATTCGATGTGTGGAATCACGTGTTGAGCCTGATGAACCTCTTATGTGAGGGAGGGTATTAAAATATTCCACATTGGTAGTGAGTGTGGTCTTGGATGGACTTATAAGTCTGAGCAATCATCTCACTTACAACCTGAATTTTAAGTGTAGAGTTAAATCTTCGTACATTTTTTCATTCGACTTTTAACCAAACAACCTCTAAAATTGGTTGAACTTTAAACTATTTCAGAGTTGAATTAATAGTGGTCAATATTTTCTCTTGCGAGTTGAAACTTGAAAGTTGAGGTGAGATCACATGAGAAGGCCTATCTATATTTTGATTATAGATTATTATTTGTGAAGTAAGATTTATTGTTCTTTATACGAGTAAATTCCATTTTTGATTCCATAAGAATTTGTGATCAACAGATTTGATTTCACTTTTTTTTAAGCATATTTAGTCTCATTCGTTAAAATAAATTGCACTTTTACTCCAATAAAAATTTGTGCTCAACAGATTTGGTCTCACATTAATTCATTAATTTGATGGAAAATTCTAATGACAATAAAATATTAATATTGTTCCTCCACAAGTTACCATCAAAATATAAAGTAATAAGTAAAATATTAATATTGTTCTCCACTTATTAGTTTGTAACATATTACTCTACTATTTGTATATGCTTCACACCCCACCTTTTACTTTTAGCTTAGATACACTTGCATAATATTCTATTTTTTTTTCTTCAATGTACGTATCTCAACAACATTTCAAAAAAAAAGGGGTTAAATCGCACGTGAGAATAATATTTTTTTCTTCAATGTATCTCAACAACAGTTTGTGTTAACCCGATACCCATGGAGAAGCACATTATAGTACTTGTATGCTTCTAGCCGGAATCTTATTAAAAATGGGAGCGTATGGATTAGTTCAGATCAATATGGAATTATTTCCTAATGTTCATTCTATATTTTTTCCTTGGTTAATTGCAGTATGCGCAATGCAAATAATCTATGCGGCTTCAACATCTCTCGGTCAACGGAATTTAAAAAAATGAATAATAAATTGATTAAATTTGTTGAGCACAAATTTTCATGGGATCAAAAATACAATTTACCCTTATTTATATTAAGGCTACGCTTGGTAGGCCTTATAAGACCCTTATTACAGTTTTATCTCACCCCAAAACTACTTGGTAGACATTACAAAAATAATATGGATTCATTTCTTTTATGCATGACCATGTAAAATCAACCCCCTTATTACCTCTTTGCAACTGTTCACCTCTTCAAAAATAATTTTACCTTCACCCTCTTACAAAATATTATGGCTTCTACAGTAAACTTTTTATATATATTGATCCTACCAAACAACTTTATATGTATTATGAGTATAAAATTTGTAAGTCCTAATAAGGCTTACCAAGCATAGCCAATATACATAATTATACATACACTATTTTTTTTTTTAAAGAGTTCATACATGAACCACTAGATTATGAATTATTTCATTAAAATATATTAGTTTTAGTGGTATTAATTGTTATCAATAATAAAAAATATTGATTGATCACTAAAGAGTAAAGTATATGAATTTTTCTACTAACAAATATTGCAAAATAATGTATGCATGAACAAGTTCCATGCAATACATACTCAGTGTAATTAGTGTAAAATTATCATGTTTTAGTAAAATAATTAATTTTATATAAACTACAAATACTAACAAAGTGATATTTCCTTAGTGAAACAATAAATATTTTTAAAATATACACACTATTTATAATGTACTGCAACTAGTCATTTTACAAGTTTATGTCTTAAAAAAATTGTCATTTTATATTTTGAGTAAGTTTCTTACTAACCAATTTTATTGTACAACCAATACTATTTTTCTATCGGTAAATAATTTTATTAACTAAAAGAAGGCTAGGTATACCTTTTACAATAGTTCAAAAAATCAGAAAAAGATCATTAAGAAAATTTCACACTGTTACACTCCAAGGATCAATTTTGAATTATCTAACCAATTTTAAAAGCTAAAATTTTTACATTTTATAATGCAAACAACTAATACTATTTGAACATACTTACCAAATGCATTTAAATTTCACGTTAAATAGTTTTTATTTTGTTTTACAATATAGTTGAGAGATATAAATTTGTGAACTTACTCAAATCGCCAGACATATTTATTCTCTCCTCTGTTCATTACATATGTTTTGATTTTTCATACAATTTATAAATTAATTATATGATGTTTTTGCATTTTTTTTATATACTTTAGTTACCTTATTCCCCCTAAGTTACTACTAATGTTACTAAGGGTGTGTTATATTAATAAAGAAAATATACTTATTAAAAAATTATTAATATAAGCATATCCATTTAGAATAACATACATTAATGCTAAATTAAACACGGCTGAGAGGCTCAAGTTTGAGGGATAAAAATTACACAAGAGAAAAGAAAAGTATATGTTGCTCTTTCTTCTTCGACAGCCGCCCATCATCTACCATCCACCGCCCACGGTCCATTGCTAACCGTCCACCATTGTAATCACTAGTGACAGCCAGTAACGCCATTTGCGGCTGTAACACCGTCTCTTGCCTCCACTACCGTCGTCTCCATCTATCTCTTTTAGGCAATTTTTCTTATTCTTTTTAGATTAACTGATCAATCTGCTCTAACGACGTCGTGATTATGGTGTCTGTTTGGTAGATTAACGCGTTTGATAGTTGTTGTTTTTTTTTTCTTATATTTATTTTCGTGATTTAGGTTCTGTACTTTCGGTTTTTTAGGTTTTGTTCTCCTTGTTTATGATTTTTCTCCTTTCCACTGGATTTTCTGTGTGACCTTCTCTTTTCTCCTCTCATTTTTATATTTATGATTTTTCGTTTCTTTTGTGGATTTTTGGAAATAGACTGTTGTTCCTTTTAGATCTGGTAATGAACTAGGTGTTTATTTTTATTTTTTCAATCTATTTAATTGTCGGATTCGTCTTGAAGGGTGAGACGCGTGAAAATGAGAGTAAGACACCTTAATGTAGGGTGATTTTTTTTTTCCCAATTGATCGTTTAACAAAACCACATGTCTGCATTATTGACTACTCTCCATCTCCTCACAATTGGATTAGAGCAACTTCTCATTTTATTTGAATACTTAGCCTATGGATGTATTTGTGATGTTATGATTTTCTATACCCTTGTATTGCTTAGTTTTTCTTTTAAAGAAAAATCACAAGAGAGATAAATTGTACTTAGGCAACCGTTTGTGTACAAATGTTGTCACTTATACTAATTCTTCAGATTAAGCCTAGAAATGTTATATATTATTATGTACATAACAAATTAACAATCTATTGAAATAATTAAACTAAAATCTCAAGAAATTAAAGAATCTAGCTTACATATGTGAAAAGTCTAAATTCATAATAAATGTTAAAGGCGGCTAGGCTAATACAACCTTTATTACACATTTTTTTATGAATGAGAATTTCATTTTCGAACTTGTATTAAATATTAATTCGACCATTATAATTTTTATGAGGTCAACGAAATTAATTAGGGGTTTGATGCTAGGTTTATTTTTCAGCATAAAAGTTCGATATCCATTGAAAATCGAAAGCTGAAATTATTTTAGCTATGGTAGGTTAGGTGTATTTTCTGGAATCCATTAAGCAATTTGTGTGTATATATTTATGCATAATATGCCCTAAAACTGAATAAAAAAGTTTAAATATATACATTTATGTATAAATATCTATATTTTATCTGACAATATTTATTTTACTCTGAGAAAGTTTATAATAAAAAATATTTTAATTTTATATAATATATTGTATAAATCAAATATATTTTATAAGATTATGTTTAAAATTTATCTTTATTTTTATTGAAAAAATTACTATTTGTTAATTCATAATAGAAGTAGTAATCTTTTAAGTAAAAAATCAGATGAGTGACATTCAATAGGAAGAATGATTTTTTTCAAAAAATTATTTGACTTGAACTACAGACTTAATACAGAGGATCAGATTACTCACTATTAACTGTCCAATAATTATGGACAACGTCAGCACAATTGAGAATATAAATGTTAGATAAAATATCGATAAATATATCATTTTCAATATCAATATTGATAAATTTTAAAAATTTAAAAAAAATTAATAAGAAAATGTATGCATTTAATATCGGTAAATTTAAAAAATTAAAAAAATTAATAATAAATATTTAATACATAAATTTAACAAAATAATATTAAGAAAATTTATATTTTATTTCTTTTAATTTTTATTAATTTTATCGATATTTTTTCACATCCGCGATGTTTTAACTATCTTAGGTTCTATTCATAGAAGAAATTAATCAATATTACTACTACAAACTAATATTTTAAATATTTTTAATAAAAATTATGAAAATATTATTTCTACCAAATATCGATATCGTTAATCATAAAAAATAAATATATTGTGGGTATATTAAAAAAATATCAAAATATTTTAATTCTTGGATATTAGTGTATTCCATTAGAATAATTATTTTATCTTTATTTTCAGCCAAATCAAAATTTTGAAAATGCAACTGGTGAAAAAAAATCTAGTTTTGGAACCACGACTTTGGTGAGCGTTGAAATGCACCGTCGAAGAATCTGCACTCGATTTCAGTAGAAATAGAACAACATTGTAGGCACCGAACCGGAGACAAATTGGTGACCGTTGAAACGCATCATCATCGTGACATATACCAAACCTAAGTACAGCTCGTGAGAAAGTGCAGATACAGATACCGCGGGAAAGTCATCATCACATACCTTTGCCCTCCATCTTTTTCTATATTTTCTGCCCCCATTATCTCTCTCACTCTCCAATGGAAAGAGAGAGAGAGAATCATACCAATGATTCGCCAAAATCACCACGTAGGGCCGCTCACAATCGTTGAT
Source organism: Prunella vulgaris (assembly GCA_026898435.1). Taxonomy (NCBI): domain Eukaryota; kingdom Viridiplantae; phylum Streptophyta; class Magnoliopsida; order Lamiales; family Lamiaceae; genus Prunella; species Prunella vulgaris. The sequence continues at coordinate 115,417 of JAPKLY010000382.1, read as the reverse complement.
AATACTAATTTATTGATGAATTCGAAAGGCATATCATATGACCGCACTGGGAAAATATTTTAGATTGTTTTATACACATCAAGTGCATCACGTATGCCGACAACTATAAACTACTTCCCTTTCTTATTATACTTTAATGTTGCAACTTCTTCGGGGCAAATTCTTCTTCTTCGAATTTAAGTTTGTTTATTTTCTTATCAGGGCTTTGATTATCTGTGATGCTGCAGTTTGAGGGATCGTCGTTTGATTGGATTCCATGATAAAAAAAATTGGAATATTTTTTGGTCAGATAGTAATGGGGTTTTCGGCTTGTTTTGGTGCATTTGATTCCTGCAAAGAAAAGACTGCAACGGAGTCCGAAGGTAAGTTGGCTGATTTATGCACGTATGGTGTTTGATAAAATTCCTGTTCAAGAATTTGTGCTCTGTTTCCTTTTACCTATATATTCTTGTTGCTTTTAATAATTAGCAGTATATGTTAGAACTGGATTCCTCAACTGAGTTGAACTATTGATCATTTGAATTGTTGAAGAATCATTCACTGTTTCTTTGCAATTTTACTGAAAACATTGTTTCTCTTTGAGTTCTTTAAAAAATGAGGTAGGTTTTTCCTAGAACTAATCTCAGTTACTTTTGTGGTTTTTGAGTTAGAGGTTTCATCGTGCATCATAGGTAATCTGGTGGACCCATACCTAGGTTTTTCCTAGAACTAATCTCAGGTTACTTTTGTGGTTTTTGAGTTAGATGTTTCATCGTGCATCATAGGTAATCTGATGGACCCATACCTAGATTAGTCTGAGTTATATGGATAGCCATGTGGATATCGGATTAAGTCTCCAAAATATCACATAAACTCTCAATTAATGTCATAAATTAGTTTGCTAATTATAGAGATGACGTATTATGTTCTCCTATCCAGTAATCTGTTGTTTAAATGATAACAAGATTAGAGATCTTTTTATGGCTTCTGCAGGATCAGAAATCGCTACAAACAACGTCAAGCTCTTTTCGTATCATTCCTTGCGCTCAGCTACCGGCCTATTTAATCCTTCAAACAAAATTGGCAGCGGAGGTTTTGGAGTAGTCTATAAGGTGAGTTTTGAAGGCAGTAATTTTGTACTTGCATTTGCAGCCTGCCTCCCCATATTTTTATGTATACTCAACATCTATCTATTTTATTACAGGGAGTTTTGAGGGATGGAACTCAAGTTGCAATCAAGTCTCTTTCTGCTGAATCTAAGCAAGGGACTAAAGAGTTCCTAACGGAGATTAATATGATTTCAAATATCCGACATCCAAACCTTGTTGAGTTGATCGGTTGTTGCGTTGAAGGAAAGAATAGAATATTGGTGTATGAATATTTGGAGAACAACAGTCTTGCCAGTGCCTTACTTAGTAATAACCAGAAATCTGTTTATGTCTTTTTACAAAAATAAATTTATTTTTCTGTTAGCATAATATGGACTGTTCTTTTCAGCCTCGAATGGTAAGCAAGTTGAACTGAATTGGTCGAAGAGGGCTGCAATATGTTTAGGTACGGCTTGTGGGCTTGCATTTCTTCACGAGGATGCTGAACCAGGAATTGTCCATCGAGATATAAAGGCGAGCAATGTGCTTCTTGATGGGAATTTCCTCCCTAAAATCGGAGATTTTGGATTGGCCAAACTATTCCCTGATAACGTCACCCATGTTAGCACACGAGTAGCAGGAACAGTGTAAGTGTTGGTTTCTATGATTATCACACTGAGTAATATTTTTCAATGAGAACAATTAATAATTGACAGACTAATACTCGTAAGTAGAACAATTAATATCATTTTAAAATACATTTGAGTTGCATAATACACCTAGTGTACACAAGATTTTGTCCTCTACATCTTTTGTTTCACGTATTTGCTTTTTTACCGTATTCTCGCAGAGGATATCTTGCTCCAGAGTATGCTTTGTTAGGGCAGCTCACTAAGAAGGCGGATGTATATAGTTTTGGAGTGCTCATACTCGAGACCATAAGTGGAAAAAGTAGTAGTAAGGCCGTGTTTGGAGAGGATTTCCAAGTTCTGCTTGAATGGGTAGGTTTCATTCATACCTTTTTTAAGGACATTCTATTTCATTCTTTCTGCGTCGGACATTTTTCTGATTTCTATACGTTTGGTTCAGACTTGGAAAATATACAATGAAGGTAGACTTCTAGACATTGTTGACCCAGAATTGACCGATTATCCCAAGGATGAAATAACGCGTTTCATGAAAGTCGGCCTATTTTGCACTCAAGCAGCATCTCAGAAAAGGCCGGACATGAAACAAGTGGTGAAAATGCTGTCTACGGATGTTATTCTTAACGAGAAGATATTAACGGAGCCTGGATTGTACAGACCAGGTAGTTCGCGTAAATCAAAAGGCGGTAGTTTACCGATCTCATCTCACTCAGATAAAGGCAAACAATCAGCTACTGTTGCCAACCAGTTGGATGATGCTCAAACTATTACAGATATGATTCCTAGATGACACTATAATCCTTACATAGTATATTCAACACTGTCACATTATATCTGATTATATTCATTCTTTTAGTCCTATGCATATACCTGAGCAGATATTTTCTTATATCTCTTTCAGTTGAGTCATTAGGATGAAGACACAAGAATGATCTTTAGAACACACCATACGACTTACATGTTCGAAATCAGAAATTAATTCGAGCTTCCTAGAACAATCAGCAGAAACCTTACAAACTGTTAAAGAAAAACGCATGCAAATCAAAGTAAAATAGTAGATTCATTACTGACTATAATCATGTGTTGCGACTGGAATCGTTGAAGGGAGGGCCGGCATTTGAGCTTTGGATTTGACCACTTGAATCAATTGTCTTACAGCGGGGCGTTGACCGCTATCAAGATGAACACACCAAAGCCCAGCAACCATCACCTGCTCTACTTTTCGTGCTTCGTATATCATTTCCAGTTTTGGGTCAGCTGCATTGAGTAACTGCTTCTCTTTCCCTTAACCCTATAGCTCTTCTTCCACTTGCTATCTCTAATAGCAGAATTCCAAAGCTGTAGATATCGGACTCCTTGCTAGCCCTCCCTGTCACAGCACATTCAGGAGCTAAGTAGCCCATGGTTCCTGCCACAAGTGTTGTTTGTGCACCCTTTTCGTGATCAACGAGCCTTGATAAACCGAAATCGCCTAGTTTGAGTCAAGCATAATGTTGCTAGATTTTATGTCTCTGTGCACCACACATCTTTCCCACCCTTCATGCTGATAGAATGAAAGGTGATGCTGGTCCTGCATGATTTTGTACCTCATTCTCCATGTTATGATTGATTGTTCTAAGGTGTGTTTGATTTAAAGGATAAAATTATTTATTCATCGAAAATATCCATATTTTGAGCGGATAAATAATTTTATCTTTTAAACCAAACATACTCGTTCAGAAGAGATGTGAATCTAAGCTTCCATTCGTCATGAACTCGTACACGAGTAGGAGCTCACCAATTTGGGCTCTTGGCGTATGCCTGGGTTTAGGAAGAACATGAAAGTCTTCTTGTTGTTTTTTTTGGGACTTAAAAGTAAAGGTGGGAACGCACTTAAATTAATGTTAAATACTAAATTAAATCTAAACTTTAAAAGTAATGCTAAGCGATGAAATAAAAGTCGGTATAAATGATGGTGTCACGAGCTTATTAAATAATGGTACAAGTTGAATTAAATAATGGTATAAATATAAGGTTGAAAAAAAAAACATTTCTTTCAACTATAAAGAATGATATTGACCACGTTGAATAAATAAGAAATTAAGGTTTCAAAATTTTCATTGTTAATTGGAATTAAATTTTATTTTTCTTATTTATCTTTATATGTGTTGAATAAGTGTTTGTATTATGATGGTTATGTTATTAGTGTTGTGCTCTAATTTTGAAAAAAATTGATAAAATAGAAAGTTATTGGTTGTTGTATGAGAGTTGATTGAGGAGGGTGATTATAGGACGAGGAGAAGAGAGTAATCAAATGGGGTGATGATAACTTATTTAGAAGGAAAAATAATGTTGTGTACCTTTTTTGTTCTCATTACCTACTATAATTACTATATATTATATCTCAATTTTTATTGCCATTGAATAATTTTCATACTAAGCATCCAAAGAAAGAAATTAGGGAAATTGCCCCTACAATATACAATAGCAAATCATTTTTTTCCCATCTCACAAATCTAAATGTAATTTACCACTAGCTCTAATTATAGTATGTCCCTACTGAAGCCACTCCCCCACCCTCCTATATCTCCTAGCTATGTTGAACAGCAAATAGCATACTCATAGTCAAACATTTCAAAAATTCAAATTTTTGAAAGTGGCAGTTTGTGGTTTTGTTTGGTGGCCGTCTCGATTTCCGGTGAGTGATAGACATTTTCGGCGGACTTTTTGCGACTTAGGCGTGCTGCGGTTGTTGATTTCCTTTTGCGACGGCGTCCGGTGTGAATTCGATTGGGCGTTGATTGTCGACTGAGCGACGCTCAGACGGTTTCCAAAATTAGAGGCGGTTGTGGACGAGAGATAGCGACAGAGGTTGAGACGCGAACGACACGACGTCGAGGAGCTGCAGGTGCGGCGAATTGTGAATTTGCAGGTTCTGGTGGCGATAAGGCGTGGATTTTAGATTGGTGTCGAATGAAACAGAGAGTGGAGAACGGATGTGCACTAACATCCCCCTCTGGCCCTCTATCTCTCTTGGGTTTTAGATTGGTGGGTTTTCGAGTTTGCTGCTGTTGGGCTGGAAAACATGTTCAATGGTGGTGGATCTGTACAGCATTTGGAGTAGAAAATGGAAGGGAAAAGTGTTGGTTATTAGATGAAGATTAATGGGACTGGGAAATTCTTGGCTTACTCAAGCTTGAAGCCTGGTGAAGTTGTGATGAATGATGAGAGCATAGAGTTTGAATGAAGTAGCATCAATGGAGTTTTGAAGTTTGATGTGCCATGGAAGGGTGGGGAGCTATCTGATGCTCAGATCTTGATTGGCAGTTGAGGATTTTTTTTAATTTTTTTTGAGGGATTATGAATTTGTATTTACAGATATAATTGTTGTACTGTTTGTTTAAAAGTTCAATTACATATTGTTTATAATTTCGATTTTACAGTTTCAAAATATTTTCAAAATTATGTGTACAATTTAAACAAAATAAGAAAAAAATCTAATATTTTCAAAATTATTTGAATTTATGAATTTATTTGAATTTTAAAATTCTTTCTTTATGAATTTATTTGAATTTATTTTTTTCCTCCTTTTATAACAATTTTAAACTTTTAATACTTAATGTTATACTAATATTATTAGAATTTTATTTTAATTTTAAAATACTATTTTTTATGAATTCATTTGAATTTTTTTTCCCTCTTTTTATAACAATTTTAAACTTTTAATACCTAATATTATACTAATTTTTTTTATAATCATTTGTATTCAATTTTCTCTCATTATTTTATAATTTTTTGAATATTTAACCGTTTAATTCAAATTAACGGAACACTCATAAGTTAAAAAAAAGATACGTAAAACCCAATTTTTTATAAATATTGTTCAACTCTATTGATTCAGCAATATAACTAAAGGTGTTAATAGATCCCCATTCATCATAAGTAAAAAATTAATTACATTAAATTTCACATCAACTTATAAGTGCAAAAAAATTAGTAAAAAATCAAAATAAATAATTACATTAAATTTCACATCAACTTATAAGTGCAAAAAAAATAGTAAAACATCAAATCAAATAATTAATAAGTTTAATTTCAAATTAATTACAAGTTCAAATTAATTGATAACAAAATACATAAAATTAATGGGTAAAAAAAAGTACTGAATATACCTAAAATCGATTTACTGTTGAAATTGATTTAACTCTTACAAGAATTAAACTACCCTATAAATATATGGGTGTGTATACATGGCATCTCTAAGTGGGTTTTGCATTTGCCATTAATTAAAAAGAAAACATTGGGCGTACAACCTCGAAAATATCGATGACATCAAACTTATTGTGGAGGAAAAATCTGGAAGGCACAAAAAAGCCTACCATTACTGCGTGCCCCTTTTTTGTGTCTGAGAGAGAGAAAGGGTTTAGCAGAGAGAGAGAGAGAGAGAGGAAAAATGGAAGAGGTTGTAGAGGAGGAGTTCTCAGTGTGGAAGAAGAACACGCCATTGTTGTACGACCTCGTGATCTGCCACTCCCTCGAGTGGCCGTCTCTCACCGTCCAGTGGCTGCCGGTGCCGCCCTCATCTGATGGCGGTGATCTCGCCGTCCACAAATTGATCCTGGGGACGCACACATCCGATGGTTTTCCCAATTCTCTCATGCTCACAAACACGTACCTCCCTCGCGACCCCTCCTCCGCTATCGCAGTCGACCCTGATAACTCCATCATTCCTAAGGTCAGTAGTGAAATACTCGGATTCTTTTCAAATTTTATGGGGATGCTGTTTGTATTTTCTGCATTTTGATGGTAGGCACCAGCTGTTTGATTAAAGTCCCCACTGAAACATTTTATTTTATATGCGATGTAATCTTTTGATCTACAGGGTGCCCACTGATTAATGTGCCCCTCTATTTACATTACGGTTCTTACTCTCAAGAAGCTGTTGAATATAAAAATGTATTATTTATATGCAGGTAGAGATAAGGAAAGAAAGAGAAAGAGAGATAACCTTGCGAGAAGTTCGAAATAAAGAAATGAATGATAGAAGTTATCTTGTATATTAAAAAGGAGTAAATTGCAGAGTGGAGTGTATTCTTTCTGCCCAGATTTGATTGACGCGAATGGGAGGAAAAAACTTTGTCAGTTGGGTTAACCCCCGTTTTTTCCAATATAGGGGTATATAGGTATTTGAACATACATATTGTACTGGGCGGAAATCTAATTTTAGTCAACGTGTCCACAGCAAAACAAACTACTACATTGCACCCAATAGTTACTGACCCAAGAAATTATTTAAGATTGTGACTACCATCTTTTATTCCTTCATCTGATGATCTCAGTTACATTAGGTATAGAGAAAGCTTACCAGAGAGTCAAACTGTTGATGCGCAACAGGTGGAGAAAAACTCCAATGTTAATATTATGTTTCATGTTTAATAACTTTTTCACTGTCTAGGATTTTTTATTTTAAATTTTATCATAATAGGGTTTTTTTTTTTTTCCCATAAGATATTCTTCTCTTTGAATGAGGATTTTGAAACAGATTCATCATAGTAATTTTGTTAGAGATTTGTTTGGGTTTGTATGAAGATCTTGAGCTCAACGAAAGGTATGAGCATAAACATCAACTAATCCAAATATAATAAAATTGATGCTAGTACCAACACATTTTACATCAATACTAAGGGCTGAAGTTTCTATGTATCTAATCTATTAATTCATTTTGTAAATTCTCTTTTATATTAAATGGCATCGCCAATTCACATATAAAGTTTAAAAATAATAAAAATGCGTGAGAAAATATTAAAATTAAACACAGGGTTAACACCCTCATTTATGACTATATAATATATGGGTGCTAATCTTATTAGAATTAGTGATTTTCGGGTGTGATGCATGAACTGAATATTATAAATTTCAAATATAAAATGGTGTTGTGAAATAAATTATAATAGAAACTTAAAAATTAAATTTGTTTGACTCATCTAACAATTGATTTAATTAACTTATGTTACTACGTACTAATTTTTATTTTGATGAAAATATTATATTGTAAATATATGTGTGTATTATATATATTTAATTACTCATATGATTTTTAGTTGTGTACTAAATTTCATGAAATGATTTTAAAATATAACAAAATAATAATAAAAAAGGCAATTCATTTGATATAATAAACACTTTAAAAGTTATTAAGGACAATTACAAAATGATACATTTTAAAGCGCTATTTTCAAATTGGTACAATATGTAATAAAATAATTATATTATTCAATTCATATTTATTATATTATGCAAAATTTTTGTACCAATTTAAAAATACTGTTAAAAAAATACACCAATCTAAAATTATTCCAATTTAATAAATAAATACTTTAAAATAATAAAATAATAATTTTGAATGTGCAATATATACGATGAATTAAAGATAATTAATAAAAGGCAATTAATTTTATACATAATTTATAAAAAAAATAGATTTTAGATTAAAAATTAAAAAAAATTTAAATTATTGATGTAAAATTAAAATAGAAAAGTAAAATATACTCATCCTCTTTAGTGGAGAGTAAGATTCACTTTGGCACCATAAAATAAATGTATTTTACTTGCTTCAATAAATATCATTTTTCTTCTTGCTCATTTCTATTTTTATTTATTTTGCATATTACATATATATTGACACCTAATTTTTATTTTTTTTACAATATTTTTAAAATAAACTCTTATAGAAATACATCAATTTATACTCATGTAGACACAAAAAATCATTTTTAGAGCATGATGCATGAACACTATGAACAGTAAAAACAAACACTTGGAGACCTGAAATAACATAAAGAAGTAGCGATATAAAATCAATTTGGTACGGAGACAACACAAGTAAATTACCAATAACATACATAAGGAAATTGTAAGAAGAGACACACATAATATATATGAATTCGGATTGAGTCGTCTTTTCAGTTATTACATTTTTCCCAATTTCGCTAGACCTTGTGATAGGGCGACTTGTGTTTGAGTTTCACAAGAATTCAATAATGCATTAGAGAGAGATCGATGGGTTGAAGGCCTTTTAAGACAACAATTAAATGGTTCTTTTCCTTGTCTTTCTTTTTCTTCATTCCTATAACTGCAACTTCTCTTTTTTAGGTATAACTTTTATCAATTGCTTTATACTACTTTTATCAGCTCCTTTGTGGAATTTGTCTCTTCCTTCGTCAAACTGCAATTTCCAATTAAGTTAAAAGTAAAATTATTATTATTATAAGAGAGAGATGCTGAATAGCACTTGTGTGATGTGTGCCTATGCAGGCAGAATTGGGATGGAAGTACGTACGCTTACTCCCTCTGTCCCGTAGGATGGGACGACATATTTTTTTAGAGAAAATGTGTTTTATATATAAAATAGTGATATATGGGTAAATATGTGTATTTATTTGTGAGTGTGCACGCAAATCAATGTTTCACTTTTTAGTAGTGTGCATATTTATATGAAATATCTAAATAAAAAAAGTGTGCGAATTCCTGTGGGATAGAGGGAATATTATTTTTTGTTGACATGAATTTAGAGCATATTAATTTTTTTTTTGGCTTCCTAGCACCTATGAGTAATAGTTTTTGAGGTGGGAGCAGAGGATAATAGTATGATACATTGTGGCACATACCCTATCCTTAAAAGTGTTTATTTTATGAGCTAATTTTGTGTGAGTTCCACTATAAATTGCTTATTTTGTTATTTTTGTTCGTTCCATTATATGTTGCTTATTTGCTTTTTTTACCTTTTCTGAAACTATTATCCATTTCTTTATTATTATTTTCAATACTTTTTTACACTATTTACATTACTTTTTCACTTTTCTACCTTACATCACTTATACTTTTTCATTTTTTCCATCACATCACTTATACTTTTCACTTTTACCTTAATTCGTGCACCCAAAAGCAACGATCAACTTATACTGAGACAGAAGGAGTATTAATTATTAATTCTTTTGTCCCAACTTAAATTTTACATTTTTTAAAAAAAATGTTCAACATTAAATTTCACACCCCAAAAAGAGAAATAACTCACATTCATAAAAATAAATGAAATAGCTTTTTAAATTCAGTTCTCTCACATTCAATCTCATTTTCTTAATATGCGTGTCACTCAATCTATAAAAAATATCTTGAAACGGATGGAGTAATTAAAAAGTTACTCCTTTCGTCCTACTATATGTTGTTCATTTTGTCATTTTCGTCCGTTCCACTATATGTTGCTCATTTGTTTTTTTTTTTGTTTTTTTTGAAAACTACTATTCACCTTTTTATTACTCCCTCAGTCCCTAACCAATTTGCACACTTTCTATTTTGGGTTGTCCCAAATCAATTTGCACACTACTTAAAAGGGAAATATCGATTTGTGTGCACACTCACAAAACTTTCAACACATTTACTCATATACCACTACTTTATTTAAAAAATACAATTTTCTTAAATCGTGTGTCATCCCAGGGGTGCAAATACCCCTGGGACGGAGGGAGTATTATTTTCATTACTTTTTACACTATTTCTATTACTTTTTTACTTTTTCCATCATATCACTTATACTTTTTTATTTTTACCTTAATCTGTATGCCCAAAAGCAATGAGCAACTTATACCGGGACGGAGGGAGTATCATTTAAAAAAATAATAAAATCATAACAAGTAATAATAATATTTTTATTAAATTTGATTATCATTTTATTAAAAATATTGTCATAGTTTATTTATAAGTCTACCATCAATTTTTTTTTAAAATAATAATATTTTTATCAATACTAACTACCACTTTTTTAAAAATATTATTATTTTTATTATAATTTCATCACTATTTTTTTATCGATCCATGTAATAAGATCTCATCCAAAAATTCTTTTACTCACTTTATTATGGGCAGCACTAAATTAAAGAAATTCTAAAGCCAATGATCTACAGTCGTCGGAAAAGTCATCTAAATCAACGGATGCTATTTTCACACAACACAAAATTTCCCCATCTCATCGGCTGCCACGTGTACAATACCATCTCCATCCCTCGCTCAAAGCATGACTTTCCGACTTTTACCACCTTTAACCCCCGAATGTTCCGTACAGACAAATCGTGGCATAAATGTAATATCAATAAAACCCAGGCCTACTTACGCAACCGTCCTCCACCATAGTTCTATATAAATCCACCGCACCTATTTGTTTTGAAACGGCTGCTTGAGGAGGGAGGGAGTGAAAGAGAGTCTAGAGAGAGAAAGAGGAGAGAGTATTTTTTTTTGTGCGAGGAAGAGCGCAAAAATTATGTACGTTGGGAATAATTCGTCCCTGAATTGATAATTTTCCTGATTGTTATTCGTTTTGTTGTCCGAATTGGCGTAGTTCTCTTTTATTTGAGAGAAAATGAGTCGATTAGGGTTTAAATCAGTGGTTTATCATGGGGATGTTTATTTAGGGGAACTAGAAACAGTACCAGTGAAGGATGTAAATTTTCAATTCCCGAATAATGAGATTCGGATTCACTATATCGCTCCAAGCAGCGAGAGGTGCCATCCTCTCGCTGTTCTGCAGACGATTTCTTACGCATCTGTTTGTTGCAAGCTTGAACCTGTCTCTAATGGCAATTTAAATTCCAATACGGAGCAGTCTCCCTTGATCAATCTCCACGCCTCATGTTTCTACGAGCTTAAGGTTCATATTCTGGTCCTCCATTTATTTAGAGGCACTTCTTTTGGGTATACTCTGCTCATTTGATGCATCTGTTGGCGTTTGAGAATGATGTTGATAATATTTTCTTGTTATGTATTATGATTCTGCTTATGTAATTCGTATTGACATTGATGGTCTAAGTTGGTTAAAAGTATCCATGATAGTATAAAATGCATTGTACTTTGGGTACTCATATGATGATTACGGCAAAATTATAGACACGGAAGTAAACCTTCATAGCTTTCTCGGATGTACACATATCTGCGATTTGTAATTCTATTCATAGTTAGGGATGTCAATTAATTCATTTGCCTTATGTATAGTGTTGTAACATCTTTTTTTCTTTGTAGACGGCAGTGGTGAAGCTTGGTAATGAGGAAGTTCATTTAGTGGCAATGCCTAGCAAGCAGAAAAAATTTCCATGTTTTTGGTGCTACTCGGTACCATGTGGTTTGTACAATTCTTGCTTATGGATGTTAAATGTGCGATGTTTAGCTATTGTGTTTGATCTGGATGAAACTCTTATTGTTGCCAATACGATGAAGTCATTTGAAGATAGGATTGAGGCTTTGATGGTTTGGATTGCTCGTGAGACTGATCCTATACGGGAATCTGGGATGACAGCAGAGATGAAGAGATATGTGGAAGATCGTGCATTACTGAAGCAGTATGCAGAGACTGACAGTGTTGTGGATGGTGGGAAATTGTATAAGACTCAACAGGAGGAAGTTCCTCTGTTATCTGATGGGAGTCACCGTGTTGTTCGGCCTGTAGTTAGATTGCCTGAGAAAAACATTGTTCTAACGCGTATTAATCCTGAGGTTAGAAGAGGCTTTTGCGGCTGGCTCATTTAACAACTTTTATACTTAATTTTGTGCTATATGTTGGTGTTCCTCTTTTGTTGATGCTGCACAATTCTGGGTTTTAAAGTGTGATTGTGAGATTATTTTAATTGCAACACTGTATTGACCTTTATGTAGTTTTAATTGTATGTATCAGTATTCTCAATCAGTTCAAGAGACATGCAGTTCTATTACCTTTTGTATTATATTAAGGTTTATTGGCTATGACTTATTTCTTTTTCTTGCAATGGTGATTTTTTATTAACTTTCTTGCCTTCTCATTATGAGTGTTCTCTTTAACAGAATCGTGATACTAGCGTGTTAGTCAGGTTACGCCCTGCCTGGGAGGATTTGAGAAATTATTTAACTGCAAAAGGTAGAAAAAGATTTGAAGTTTATGTTTGCACTATGGCTGAAAGAGATTATGCACTTGAAATGTGGCGGCTGCTTGATCCGGAATCACACTTGATTAGTGCAAAGCAGCTTCTGGACCGTGTTGTATGTGTCAAATCAGGTAATTTTAGGCATGAGTTTAAGTTTTAACATTTGACTGCTATTAGTAGCTAAAGGTCTTTAAATCTTGTTAATCAAATTACTGGGCATGTTGTAGTTTGGATTTTAATTCAGTTTCCACTCCCGCACTCCTCGTTTTAGTGTTTCTGGATCTTGCTTATAATTTTCTTTGGTACAAGTGGTTCTTGAAATTGATCACGTCTTGTGCACTCTTTCTGGGCTTTCTTTTGATGAGTGCTCCATTTCTAGTTTAATTAATTAGTTCAATTTCATGTTTTTCTTTCCTGCTACCCCTCATTAACTTAAACTACTTAATTGAGCTTTATTCTAGGGGCTAGGAAATCTCTGCTCAACGTCTTCCAGAATGGGAATTGTCATCCGAAAATGGCAATGGTAATAGATGATCGTCTAAAGGTCTGGGAAGACAAAGATCAGCCACGTGTCCATGTAGTTCCTGCATTCACTCCATATTATGCTCCTCAGGCTGAGGTACCACATTTTTGTTTACCGGAATGGTTTTAATTAGTTGAAATTCACTGAATACTTAATTGCAACAATTTTTTTCCAATCTAGACCGCGAATGCTGTTCCTGTTCTTTGTGTAGCAAGGAATGTGGCATGTAATGTCAGAGGCGGCTTTTTTAAGTGAGTTTTAATTATCATTATTCTGTTTGAGCTCTTGGTAATTGGACATGTGTCGGTTTACTCCTTTTATTGTTCTTCTGGATTGATCATTCGTGGCATATTCACTGTTGCACTTTAAATATTCAGAGAGTTTGATGAAAATCTACTACGAAGAATATGTGAAATTTTTTATGAAGACGAAGTTGTAAACCTACCATGTGCACCGGATGTGAGCAATTACCTGATTTCAGAGGTATATCCCAAATTGCCAATTTACTTTTTGAGTATCATTTTGCTATCTGGATTGATTATTGATGAATATAAAAATTTCAGGATGCTAGTTTTATACCCAATGGAAATCCAAACGCTCCAGTTGCTGAGGGCATGAATGGACCTGAAGTTGCACAACGATTGCACTCTCTGGTAGTATATTATCCCCTGCAACTATTGTTCACGTAATCTGTAGTTCCTCTTGGCGACACATAATGGTGTAAACTTGTTTTCATAATTTGCCCTCGGTAGTGGTACTGATCTTTGCCCTTATTATCCTATGCTATGCTGTCCAGGGCGAGAAGAATTTTGTGAATGCTGTTTCCCATGCTACTGCTAATAACCTTGAGTTGAAGTCCGAAAGCTTTAAGATTCCTATAACACCTCTTGCAAGTGCTACTGCTCCATCCTCAAGAGGAGTATTACCATCTGATAGTACGTTTTTTTTTTTTTTTTTATCATAAATATTTTTATTCTAAGAACTGGACGCGTGCATTATGAGTGATGGTTTATATTTTGTAGTGTTTCAGTCTTACTTTACTGATTTTTCTCTTAGGATGTATGATATAATTTTGATTCAACAACCATATAAATTGGAAGTTTCTATTGCCATATTGAATTGCAGAACCTAGTTTGCTAGGTGATCCATTTCGAAGAGAGGGCAGGTATCCAGTTTCAACAGAACCGCCTCTATTGTCTAGATTGCCTTGGCAGGCGCCTCTTTTGCAGCCACAGGGTGGCCGGTTAGTGGAAGATGATCCCTTATTTGAACGACATCGAGGTCTTCAAAGCTCAGTCAGTCACAGTGCATCTTCATCAGTTCCTGTAGAATCATCACATGTGAATCAAACAAAAAGTGGAGAGGTTTAAATATGCCCTTTGTAGTGTGTCTTACCACGAGATTTCCCCACTTCAACCATTGTCTCATTGGTAAACTTTCACTGTTATAACTTATACAGGCTCACTCAGGCTGTGACATCCAAAAACAGAGCCCTTCGCCACCGAGTCAGTTTGGAGGTATATAAATTACTAATGTTTACACTGTTCAAATGTTACTGGTTATTGTGGGCTTGTTTAATTTGTGATTTCATGTAATCAAGATGGTATTTTAGTTTGTACATCCTTTACCATTCAGTATGTAACTTTTTGCATATGTTGCCAATCATCCCTTACTTAAATGACAAAAGAAGATGATCGTCATAATTTTCATTTGGTTTGTACTGTAACTCTAAATTGAATCCTATAACAGAACATATATGTGCACATTTCCTAAAGATAGGAGAACCTGATATATTTGGTTACTGTTTGTTTTGTATGCACAAGTCATGCTCTCTCTCTGTCTCTCTCTCTGAGTTTGTGTGTGCCGATTTCAGAATGAGATACCCAGGACTTCCACTGACTCTTAGAATTGTAACACACTATGGACAGTAAGAATTGACATATGTTCTCATTTAATCATTATCATATATCTTGTAATCTGTAAAGGTGGATATTGATCATACCTTCCATGATTTTTTTAATACTTTTTCATATGGGACTTGTTTGCTTAGTATACCGTAATCTGCTTGTTCAGTTTGGTGTTTATGTTTTTGCTTGGTAGGTTTTGGTGTGAATAACAATTCATCATTGCTAAACCATAAAGAACTTAAAAGTGATGGTGAGAAAGTGAGCCTGTTGCCATCTTTCTCTATTAGTGTGCTCCAAGAGATTGGAAAAAGATGCAGGTCAAAGGTAAAAGCTGATGTTCTTCCATGTAATATTCTTAATTATCCTTTGTTTCTCTTCAGGCACCGTCTTACATGCGTTGTTGATTTGTTGTTCAGGTTGAATTTAGGCCTGTCGTAAGTACAAGTGATGATTTGCAGTTCTCCGTAGAGGTCAGTACCATGAACATCATAATGTTTATAGGTGTCATCTGAATTTGTTTTCATAACACTTTAGTAAACCAGAGTAGAAACTTGGTTAATGGAGCTCATAACAGAGTTTAGGGTTCTTCCCTCTGGATTATTAGGTTTCCGGATAAAAAGTATCGTGACATTGATTATTCACTTATTTAACTTCTTCGAGTATGCATTAGTCTCCAAAACATTTTCAAGTTCTATTGTGAAGACACTGAATAACTAGATAGATACAGAAGTCAGACAATCTGATCTTCTGTGAGTTATTTTTAGTGTTTGTTTATGTTGACTTTTAGAGGCTAAAAATATAAATGTGTAGGTTTTCTTTACTGGTGAAAAAATTGGCTCTGGTATGGGAAAGACTAGGAAAGATGCCCAGCAACAGGCTGCAGAGAATGCCCTTCGTAGCTTAGCTGGTAAGACTGCTCATTGCCACTTTCCACTGTCTTGTTATAAACCATGAATGCATTGTATAAATGATTCAGCTTTAAAATGTCTGTTCCTGAGATTATTGATTATGATTGCTGTTAAAATTATTGCTTAGTGATGTTGATGTGTGACTGTATATAGTAAATTTCGTATTGCTACTGACTCTTAGTTTGATTTTTTGCAGAAAATTATATCTCTTATGTGGCACCTCATCCTGCTGCTGTGGATAACAATGATTTTGATAGACTTGTTCTTGAGAAAGAAAATGGATTCCTCTGGGACATTGTAAAGCCTGAATCAGATGAGCTGCCGGTGAATAATGGGTTTCGCAAAAAACATACTTCAGAAGTTGGGATTGACAATACTAGCCAGGGTTGATCTGAAGTACTTGGCTCAAAACATCTGGGATGCTTTCAAATGATTTGTGTGGATGTTTCAAGAATAGGATTAGTGATTATCTTGAGATAAACCACTCCTTTGAATTTACTGCGACCAGATTTGAGAGTAGTAAACAAGGAAAGGAGACACTGTTTTCATTCCTCAGCTGGCCTCTTCTCTGCTTCTGAAACTCGTTTTGGAGGTAAGAAATTTGACCGGTCTCCCAAGTTTCAACTTTTATCAAGAGCAGGGTTTACACAATTTCACTACTAGTGATAGTGTGATCCTATTGCGTTGTTTCTTCCCAAATGACATTTTCTTGAAACATTAAGAATTTGTAGAATCTAGTCCAACTTCATAAATAAATAGTTATCTTTATCCTGTAAATTTAATGCCAAATGTCGTGTTGAACTAGCCATGGTGTAATATTCTTTCCATGTTTGCCGTTTATTGTTCACATTTTTCTGATATTTGTTTATAAATTGTATCTGTATTTTTATTCACCAGGTGCTCACTGTCTCCTCAGATGAACTAAATTGTTTCTTGCTCTTATCTCACATTTCCTGGCAGATTGCTGAGCTGGGGCATGAACAGTGCTTGCTTCAATCAAGCGAATCATCAAACCCAAAAAAAAAAAAACATCCCAACCTTCCCAAGGTAAAGATTGTTGTATTTCTTTAGTTATTATTTTAACAAAACAAATAATAACGGAACAATATTGCCTTGAGAATATATGACAATTCTGACTGGAATATGAGAATTAATTATTTAACAAGCCTTTGCCGTCTGGTTTTAGTGTAAAATTCTATTTTGAAGTTCATGACAGACTCTTCACATGTAGGCAATGAGAAGCAGATTCCGAGGAAGCATGGCTACTGAAGAATCGTTGCACTGTTTAAATGACAGAAGGAAGAAAGCTGCAGCAAAGTTCGGAGGACTATATCCCTCCTGGAGGCATCTGATTTAGCAAACTGATATACAGAACAAGTTCAGTGACTATTTTTTCATCTAACGTGAATATCATCCTTTGTGAAATATTCCTCTGTAATGAAGTGATCATGTATCATTTGTTATATTTTTTTCTTTAGGTCCTAATTTCATTAGATTAGGCAACTCTTTACAGTGGTTGCAAGTTTTCGTTGATTTAGCAAAAATCAGGGATGAAGTCACTTTCTTCCTCCTTGTGAGATGTTTAGCCGGTGAAGTTTCTTCACGGCTTGCATGCTTCCCTTCCAGGTACAGTCTGTGCCAAGAGCTGCCGTGTATTATTAATAATGTACGATTTTACACACAGTGTGTAAGTGCTACTTTGTGAATGATAAGAGTTCTTCAATAAGGTGAAATATTTCAAGGAGTTGTAATGCTTCAATAAGTAGGTGTAATTACACCTCCTATGGTTGTCACAAACGTGGATGTGCTGCAGATTTTGACATATTGTCCTTGTTTCATTGCAGCAGCTGCAACTGTAGACTTTGATTCTGTAATTGATTCCTTTTCTGTTTAAGTCATTATTTCCCAAAAGCTTAAGGGACGCTTGGTATGGAAATTCTTCAATGGTAATGGGAATTGAGATATAATTGTAGTAATTATAGTAGCAAATTAGAACAAATGAGATACATAACATTGTTTTTCCTCCTAAATAAGGTAATTAACACCCCCATTTGATTACTCCCTCTTCACCTTGTAATCATCCTCATCAATCAATCTCCAATATTACAACAAACATCTTTCTTTTTTGTCAACTTTTTTTAAAATTGGAGCACAACACTATTGATATAACCACCATAAATATAAACACACATTCAACATATGTAGGGCAAAAAAGAAAAATAAAATTTTATTTCCATTACCATTGAAAAATTTGAAACAACCGACCCCTAAAATTTTCTCAGTTAATGCTCAGTGTTAGGTTCATGTACTTTTCGGGTCATTTGCGACAAAGCAATTATTAAAGCCACATCAAGAAAACTACTAGACATAGATGGCTAGTGACTGTAGATTATTTACTATTAAGTTGGCAAAGTTAAAAGTAAAAAGCAGCTGCTACAAATAGAAATGCTACAGTTAAATAGCTAAATATTCTTGGTATAATTTAATGCCTAACGGCCAAACTTCTTTTTAAATCTATATCAAAATCCTAGAGGATATTCAATGAGCTATTATTTATTGCAACTCACTTTTTCCTGCCCTACAAATTAGGTCTTTAATTGCTTGCAATTGTTTCACAGCAACGCTGACCGGCATTCTATCTCTAGGCTGTGACATTGAACATGAGAGTCCAACTTTCAGAATTGAAACCAAATGGTCCATTTTACTGCTCCCTTTCTGATGGAAATCACTTGTGTATGCTGCTAATATACCTCCTGTGTCATCTACTTCTTTCTCATTTTCTCCCTCTTCCCCCTCTAGTATCAATGATGGGTCCAAGACCTCCGTAGCACTCTCGGGCAAGGCCATGGCAACATACTTGTGAATGTTTAGACCGTCGTGGAAGATATCATCCGTTGGCCTCTTGCCCGTAAATAGTTCCAGTACGAGTATGCCGTAGCTATAGACATCTCCAAGAGTTGATATTTGAGAGCTCGCACCATATTCTGAGAGTTTTCACCGCACAAACCAAACCATTAATATAATTATAAGCTGATCACAATCCAATGAAGAAATATACGATCAGAATATACCTGGAGGGATGTAACCAATGGAACCCTTTAGGCCTGCTGATACACCATGATGTGGCTCTTGCAATAGGAACTTCGATATTCCAAAATCAGCAACATGAGCTGTGAGATCTTCATTTAGGAGTATGTTACTCGGCTTCAAATCACAATGAATTATCGGTACGTGACAATGGTTGTGTAGATAATCTATCGCGTTAGCTACATCTATGGCTATGTTCAGTCTCTCCATGAAACTGAGAGTATTCGTTGGCGACGAGTTTCTTGCATGCAGCCACTCGTCTAGGTTGCCATTGGACATCAGCTCGGAAACTAGACACTTGAACTCATTACCATGATGATCACAACTTGAACAAACGGTCATGATCTTCAAAAGGTTTCTATGCCTCACACTCCTCAAAACCGAGCATTCGTCCATGAAGCTTTTAGTTGCTCCTTTCTGTTTAAGGTTCAGTACTTTGATTGCCACAGGCGAACCGTTCTCTCCAAGAACTCCCCTGTATACTGATCCGAAACTGCCCGAACCAATCAAATTGTCTGAAGAGAATCCGTTGGTTGATCTGTATATTTCTTGGTACGAGATCCCTGATTGCAGATCATCTGGAGAAGATTGCTTTCTTGGCTTTCTTACCAAGTAAATAAGGATTAAGGAAGATATAAGGACAAGTGGAACTACAACGGAAAGAGTGACAGAGGTTATCAGTTTGAGGTTATGGTTTTTGTTTGATTTCTTGATAGTTTTTGAGCATGGTGGAAGATGCAAGATTGGAGCTCCTCCACAAAGGCGTTTATTACCAAGAATAGAGACCACACTTGAGTTTGAGAAAATCCCCCGATTCGACACTTCCCCTTCCAAATCATTGCCCGAAAGATCAAGATTTTTGATAAAGGGAAGCCTTTCAAGAAACTGTGGTATTTTCCCTGATAAGTTGTTATTAGAGAAATCAATCACTTCTAAGCCTCTCAGTGCTTCCAAACCTGGGATTTCTCCGTTGAATCGATTACCTCCCATGAGCAAGATCTCCAAACTAATGCAACTACCAAGACCACCAGGAATTTCACCAGAGAGTTTGTTATCAGAAACATCAAATTCCTTGAGATTTACCAGTTCACTGACTTCACTTGGCAATGGGCCAGATAACGAGTTTCGCGCAAGGCCTAAGAAAACCGAAAGAGAGGAGATACTCATCACTTCCTTGGGCACCATCCCTGTCAGATTATTGCTAGAAAGGTTTAGCTCAATTAAACTCGAGCAATTTCCGATTTCCGGTGGTATGCTTCCTTGAAGCCTGTTGCTATCCAGTTTTAGCACACTCAGTTTGGACAAATTACCAAAGGAAGATGGAATCTCTCCAGTGAGTTCATTCCCTGTCAAATACAGCTGCCCAAGATTTCTAAGCTTTCCAATGTCCTCAGGTATGATTCCTGTCAAGTAGTTCCCTTCAATACCAACAAGTGTCAAATTTATCAAGTTCCCAATACCTAAAGGTAGATTTCCATGCATCTGATTTCCACCAAGTGTCAGAATCTCAAGCTTCGTCGAAAGATTAGCAACCACTCCAGGAAATTCCCCTCCAAAAAAATTAGTAGACAGCCCCAAAACTTCAAGATTACTACAGTTTGCCAAGAAAGAGAGGAAATTCATGTCACCTCTCTCTGCATTTCCAAGATGATTATCATCAAAGTTGATCCTATACAAAAATGGTAGCCTCCCGAGCCCAGAAGGCACCGTCCCTGTAAGACGATTCTCTGCGAAATCGAGCACTTGAAGGCGCGAAGCATTCGACAGCGAATCGGGTATTCGCCCCGTGAAGTTATTTACCCCTCCGGCAAAAATTTCAACATCAGGGAATCTCCGACCAATATCAGGTGGGATTTCACCGTGGAGGCGATTCTGCGTGACAGAGAAGTAACTCATTGATGATAAATTGTAAATAGACGACGGCAGCTCGCCGGAAAACTGGTTCCCATAAACTTGAAAGATTTTTAATCCTGACAGGCGGCCAATTTCAGGGGGAATGCCGCCGTGAAGATTGTTTAGAGCGAGAGAAACGCCGAAAAATTGAGACGAAAAGTTTGCAATCCAGGCAGGGAAGATCCCTGTAAGATTGTTGCTCCCCAGACCAAGATATTGCAAATGCGATAAGGAGCTGAGCTGCGAGGGAATCTTTCCTGAAAGCTGGTTATATTCGATGGCAAGAACTGTGAGCTCTGTGCAGTGACTAATATTAGAAGGGATCGATCCGGTGAACGTATTATACGTCAAATTCAGATGTTTCAGCCTCGATAAATTCCCGATTTCTTGAGGTATCTCTCCCCGGAAACCATTGTTTCTGAGGTTCAATCCTGTGAGGGAACTGAGGTTACCTATCGAAGATGGCAATGACCCCACCAATTTTTGCGATCTCAGGTCCAAAATAGCGACTCTTCTGGTGAAGGGGTCGCATGAAATTCCTTTCCAGTTGCAGTGATTTGAGGAATTGTTCCAAGAACCCATTATTCCGAACGGGTCATCGGTTATCCGGCGCTTGAAATCGAGCAAAGCCATTAGATCAGTTGCGCTTCCCCTGCTTGGATTTTGAGCAGAGTTTAGCATCATCAACTGGGCGAGAATTAGAGGGAAGAGACGCGCGGAAAACAATTTCATTGTTACTTTCTTGGAAATCCGAGGTGGGGCTTTGTTAAATTTCAGTAGAGATGTTGTTTGTGGGAGCTGTCTTTTGTGTTCACAAGGTGTATGTTGAAATGCCTGTGTCCATCTGTGTTGAAGAGAAGACTTTGATTGAATGTTTATCGCAGCATTAATGAATAGTGGTGCCCGCTTCTTCTAATTAATGTTCATCTGTCGGACTTCCATTGGCAGTTGCTGAATGAGACCTTAATTTTGTTGAATTTCACAAGAATGCATTTAATGATCCAGAAGGCCTCGTTGATCCAATTCCAATTCCTCCAAGAAATTGATTTTTCTTGATTTACGTTTCTTTTTTATTTTCCATTCATAATATCGCAGTTATTTTAACATTTCGTGATGGCTTCTCAATCAAAATAACGACTTTATGCTTTATAGTTGGTACATTCTTAGAACCCCATATTAATTTTTGATCGGTAAAATAAAATTTATATTAAATCAACTTTGGGTATAAGGAATACCTACAGTTATACATTCCATCCCCAAGAACCCCATATTAATTTTAGGATGTTTATGATATCATTTTTGAGTCCTCAGATTGAGCTTTCGATTTATGTAAATGATCGTCTTGGGTTTTTTTTTCGGAGTATAATATAACTTTACTTTTAAATATTTTTTGGATGATTTACATATAGAATATAAAAAGTCACTGTATTTACAAATAAATGCTGTAAAGAAAAAAAAAAATATTTCTGTACAGAAAAATATATGCTTCTGTGCAAATATTGTGAGCCACTTATAACTACTATATGGGCCCACAAATTAAAATTCAGGTTATAGATCAGACAATGTGAGCTTGGTAGGTAATGGGCCAGTCCAATTTTAAAGAGCAAATTAAAAAAGCCCAGATTCAGAAAGACACTGTTTAGGCCTGTTTGCGTATTTAATTTGGTAGATTTCATTAACATATTATTTGGATGAATACATTTTTTATTTAATTAAAATTCACTCCCCCACCCCAAAATTACCCACCTATTTAAGTTCGAAAATTATTGTGTTCTCGAGTTTTGTTGTCTATTTCAGGTTTTTCCCAATATTTATTTGTCTTTTCAGTTAAATTAGTCAAAAAAAAAAAAAAAAGATGGTGATTCGGGCACTCGGCAGCAATTCGATGAAGACTCGAGGCAGTTGGTGGTAAGAAATTTATATTTTTTATGAATTTCGTTTGTTTAAATTAAAAGAAGAAGATAATATTGTATTTTCATATATATTTTTTTAAATGACAGTTTTTTCTAAGAGTAAATCTCTTGTGCACCAGTACTCAAGTGTATTTTTAAACAATTACACTATTTACTACTTAAAAGTTATAATATTGAAGATATATTTTTCAGTAATAATATGTGTAATTTTTCAGTAGTATTTTGTGTAATTTTTTAAAAATAAACTTAAATTGTACGGTGCAACCGATACATATATGACATTTTCTTTTTCTAAAGATATGACTGCATGCAACTTGGACCATTTAATTAATAAGAAGAGTATAGGCGTACGGGCAACTTAACGTAGGCCTCGTGATGGATAGAGACTACCCACAATAAAAAGGAGAAAATGAAAGAACACAATTTATTTTAGTAACAAGCATTTTGCAAGTTGTGTAATTGAAATTTGCAAGCCATATTTTTTCGGGAAAAAAAAAAGAGACATGAGAATTGAATTTGAAAGAAAATTAATAATAATTTATTATTAAATGTATGAAATGCAATCTCAAACAAAATCCTAAATTTGCCAATCTTTAAAATAATTATTTGGAAAAAATAAAACTCCCTCCACCCTGAAACAATTTTCAGCATTTAAAGATTACATGAATTAAGAAAAAGAGAGTATGTAAGTTTAAAATTAAATAATAAATTTTAAAAAAATATTAAATATTCTTTTTTAGATATATAAAAGTAGAATTAAAAAGTTCAACTGGTTAAAGAGTGCATGGTTAAATGTTCTTTCGAGAAATTGCAGTGGCTGTTGGTCTTGATTTCTTACAGAATGGCTTCTTCAATTTGCAATGGACTGTAGTGGATAGGTGTGATGTATTCCGACGGGCAATTGTTGAAGTGGCGGTCGTAAGTATGTGCGCAGAGGTTGCGAATGTGGATAAAAATGTGTACAGTGGGAGTAGCTTTAATTGTAGAGGAACAATTGTGTGGTGAAAAAATTGACCATGCGAGATTCTTTAACCAGAAAGAATTCGTTGCAGATGTAGAATACCTATTCAGAAGTTTTCGTAACTCAATCATAGATGACGGAATCATCAAAGATTTGACCTTTTCGTACTCTGTCTGTAACTCACTAGAGGCCCGGGAAACAAAGAGAAGATGTGTACGAATGAGATATCCAGCAACAAGAAGAAGGAAAATGATTGAATGGAGGAACTCTCGAATATTTGGCGATCTCAGATACTTCTTATCTAAACTAAGCCTGTAAATTGCTAAAATTAGTGTAACATGAGAACTTTTTAATTAAATCAATTACAATGATCAGCAACGAAATAGACGTCACCTTGCACAATAAAGCGAAACTAAAAAGGATTAATTAACTTAAAAGCTAATAGATATATCTTGCATGAGATTATCTATTAAATTGTGCATTGCATATTAACATTTTAAAATGTATAGATGTTAATTGTATTGACTTATAGACGTCACGGCAAGACCATTTTGCACAATTTTTTGCCACAAACAAAATAGTATAGGCATAAATTCGTGATGATTTCCAGTGCAGTGAAACGATGTATTAGCGGGAAGTTGTTGATTATCATTACATATGGGGTGACAACATTATTCATTGTGGCCGAGGACTACCTTTATATATTTATTCTATATGCAACCTCATATGTAATAGGTAGGGTGCAATTATTCAATAACTAAAGTTGTTTTTATTTTAAAAAAATGCAAGTTAATTATATTACAAAGTGTGAACTGAATTATACTGAAAAATTTACCAGACATGTTATAGATTTTTAGTGTAATCAACCCACACTTTTTAAGTGCAATCAACCCAAACTTTCCAGTATAAATAATTTAAATTGTTGAATTAGTGCACCGTACATCAGATTCATACGAGACTTACTTGTTCTATGTATTTAAATTACCATAATGGCCCCATTACTTTAAACAAACCGTAGTACTTGTAATATATATAATTTTAAAATATATACTTCCTTCGTCATCTTATAAGTTGCTCGTTGCTTTTGGGCACACAAATTAAGGTAAAAGTGAAAAAATATAAATTGTGTGATAGAAAAGGTGAAAAATTATAAGTGATGTGATGGAGAAAAATAAAAAAGTAGTGGAAATAGTGAAAAAATATTAAAAATAATAATAAAGAAGTTAATAGTAGTTTTTAAAAATATAAAAAAATAAATGAATAACATATAGTGGGACATATAAAAATGACAAAATGAGCAACTTATAGTGGGGTTGGGGAGTATATAATTTTAAATCAATAATGAATTTAATGTTGAGCTCGTAAAATACCAATCTTACATCCTTTGTCTGCCAAAGTTAATTAATTTGTCATGTCAAACAAAGTTACATAAGAAAATGAATCGACAAAACATATCATCAATTTAATTTATAAGTTTCAACTATTTATGTGCAAAATAACATTTAAATGCTACATGTTTATCAACTGATATAGTTAGTACTCCTAAAATACTATTGTAATATTATTAATTATTTGGGCGACAATATAAATGAACATGTAGTATTAAAATTGTCATTTTTCTTTTTTCATATAATGGGAAAT
Organism: Prunella vulgaris; assembly: GCA_026898435.1. NCBI lineage: Eukaryota > Viridiplantae > Streptophyta > Magnoliopsida > Lamiales > Lamiaceae > Prunella > Prunella vulgaris. Next base: position 89,948 of record JAPKLY010000382.1, on the reverse strand, counting down.
AGTGGAGACACGTAAAGTTGTTTATTTCCTTTTTGAGCGAAGTATCTGATAAGAAAAGCATTAATCAGACGAAACCTAATTGTTTAGCCCGAATTTGTTAACTTGACATATTAGGCAACATATTTTACTTTTGCATCAATCTTTATTGAAATGTAAAAATAATTCATTTTTAATTAGAACAAGCCACTATGCATCATATCCATTTGCAACTTAAATGTAGTTTCAAATAATAATTCCATTTGGACGAGTGAATTTAAAATTTGTGGATTTCACAAATAAATAATTACTCTTTTTATGAATTTACAAATATTTATATTTGAGTTATGTTTAAAATGGAGGAATTCTAAATCCTCCTCAAAATCATGTCATTTTAAATCACTCCTCCCTACTCCTTTCCATTTCTATTTCTTTTTACTTTTTCTCTCGTCTCTTTAAAATTCTTAACTTAAAAAATATTTTTTTAAAAATTCATTTATTTTTAAAATCATCCATTCAAATGGAGCGTAATATTATTTAAGTTGCATAACACATAAAATATTACTTAATTTTTTATTGTTAGGGCCAGTTTGCTGCCCACGCATATGGCACAATTGTTTTGTTACCGTGGCTTGTTATAGGTCCAATACTAAATAATACTCCCTCCGTCTTTCTATAAGTTACTCATGTTGCCATTTTCGTCCGTCTTTCTATAAGTTGCTCATTGCTTTTTTACCTTTTTTGGAAACTACTATTCACTTCTTTATTATTATTTTCAATACTTTTTACACTATTTTCATTACTTTTTCACTTTTCTCCATCACATCACTCATACTTTTTCACCTTTTCTATCACATCACTTATACTTTTTCACTTTTTCCATCACATCACTTATACTTTTTCACTTTTACCTTAATTCGTGTGCCCAAAAGCAACGAACAACTTATAGAAATACGGAGGGAGTACTAGATTTATATATGTACTTATATAAAACGCTCATAGGTAACATATAATCATATATTCATAAGTAACAGATTTATTCAATTATGTAGAAGATAATGGATACTCATATCTATTATATATCTACAATCAAGAGTCATAGATGAAGCTTTATGCATGAGATTCCTGGGGCATTTACTGCCTAGATAACAATTAATATTCATTAATTATGAGAAAAAAAATATAGTAGTGACACTAGGTTTGTGATTAACTCTTTGCTACTTTTGATTCTATACAAGTACGAACAAATATGCTAGCGCAAGTAGATGTTGTAAGTAGACGATCAAACTAAATACTCCTTCTGTCCCGAATTTGCACACTTTCTTTATTTAAACGTCCCATACAAATTTACATACTATTAAAAAAGAAAACTTTAATTTACATACACACTCACAAACATATACACAGTTGTACCCATATATCAATATTTTATATATAAAATACATTTTTCTTAAAAAATATGTCATCCCGTAGGGTGAAAATTCCTACGGGACGGGGGGAGTAATAAACACGTGGAAACAAGTGATAGCTCAACTTAATCCCTAGAAATATGCTTTTTTAAAACAAAATAATAAAAATGCAAGTTTTGGTCCTACGTCTAACAATTCTCAAACAAAATAAAAACAGGGGTGAACTAATCAACTCTGTTTTTTTTAAACTCTGGGTAATCACATTTATGCATTAACTCAAGTTTTAATCCATCCTATTGCAATCATATATTTCATCAAACAATTGAACTAGGTCTTACTACTTTATTAAATATTAAACTCTCATTTAAATGTCTAACACTTCTCTTGGTTTGTTCTAGACGTCTAATATCTCTCGATGTTTTAGAGGTCTTAACACAAATACATAGTGTTCATATCAATCAATTAATCATTTCATTGAATCAACTCAATTCTCATATTTTGCCAATTCAATCAAAGTACTCAATTTCAATAATCTTCAACCAAGACTCAATCGATCATCCAATTGAAGAATTCGAATATTAGATTCCACACAATCAAGCAATAAAACGAATTAAATCTCAAATCAAGATATAATTTCAATCACCCGAAGAATAGAAGGATTAGCTCATGCCTAATTTGACTTAAACTACAACTATCATCAAGAAATCAATCAACATACAAAGAATTGAAAAAATTAGAAAGATCTCACTAATAGGATGAAAATGCAATGAATTGATAAATGGAAAATCTTCAATTTTTAGGGTGAGTTGCTATGGGGTGCTATGTCTTAAGTGTTTTTCTCTCAACACACCAACAAATCCTTATTTACCCCCCAGTACCAAAAAAATTACTACCTCCGTCCCACAAAAGTTTGCATACTTTCCTTTTTAGTTTGTCCCACAAAAGTTTGCATACTCCCAAAATGGAAATATTCCTTTAAATCTCCACCTTTAAAATGTTTACCTCACAATCTTCACTATACACATTCTACTCATTACACTTTTTCTTAAAATCTGTGCCCAGAAAAATACCGTAAACTTTCCTGGGACGAAGGTAGTACTTTTTTATTATAAATATGCTACTAGTGTAGGATGGTGTGGGGGTAACCCCACTGACAAAGTCAGATTCAATAAATAACCACACATATCACTTCATTTTCTCTCATCGCCATCAAAAAACCAATTCTCTCTCCTCTCTTCTTCGACGGAAATGGTGTGGGGTGGGGTGTGTGTGATCAGGACCTTGCAGAAATCCGGCAAAGTCGAAGTCCCCTCCATCTCGCCGGAGGATCTGGTGGGTTTGGTGCAACAGAGGTAGCGGTGGTGGATGGGCGTTTCCGGTGGAGGATCTCTCTCGTGGCGGTGGGTCCGGCATTTCCGGTGGGTGGACGTTTAGGCCGGAGGATCTCTCTCGTGGCAGTGGGAGTTTTTCATCCAATATTTAGATCCAACGAGGATGCCGTCATTCCCTCTGCAGCAGACGCCACCGACGGTGGGTCACTCTCTCCTCTCTCTCTCGCGGCTGAGCGAAGGTGGAGCACGGTGGTTGCATTTTTTTTTGGAGTCGAGTTTTTTCAGACAAATTCTGGTAGCGTTTGGTGGTTGAGCGATGAGATCGATGACTGTCGATCTGTGTTTTCCATCAAATATTGATGAATTCGGCGTAGATCTGTGTTTTTTTGTTTGTTTGTTTTCGCCTTTTGATGTTCTTGATAAAAGGTAAAATTAAAATTTTCTAAATCTGGTTTCATGATTGGTGGAGTAGATGATGATAGATTGATGAACAATTGAACACCATTGTTCTGTATTTTTTTTTTAGAATTTGAGACATTTGAGTTTCTCAATTTCCTTATTGTTTAACCTAGAGACATTGGATTATAGTGCTTGAATTGGTTGCACTGTCACTTTACTGTTCCAAATGTTTCCTTATCATATCTCTCTTTCTACTTTTGGTAATTTACTTTTGCTATTTTTGCAAATGTATCAATAAAAAGAGAAGATTTTGCAAATTTGCTACAACGAATTTTATGTCCTATTCACCCAACTTGTAATTTTCATTATGCTCTCTGCATGTATATATATTTGGTTTGTATTTTGGTACTATTAATTTGAATTGTAAGCAATTTGTAATCGAACTTATTAATTAATAATTTTGAACTTTTACTATTTTTTACCACTTAGAAAAACTGTTGTGATTCAAATTTAAAATTTTGAATTTGTGACAAGTATGTCTTTACTCCTTCACACTTTTAATGGCTTAAAAAATATAAATTAAAAAATAACAAACATTTGAATTCATAAAAAAATAATATTAGTATAACATTAACTATTAAATATTTAAAAAGAATATATTTGAACTTTGACAATTAATAGATTTGAACTATATTTATCAAAATTGAACTTTAACGTAATATATTTTTGAACTTATGAATGTTCTATTAATTTGAATTAAAAGGTTAAATGTTCAAGAATTTAATAAAATAAATACAAATGAATTTATATAAATAAAAATGTTAGTATAACATTAAGTATTAAAAGTTTAAAATTGTTATAAAGGAGGGAAAAAATGAATTCAAATGATTCATAAAAGAATAGTATTTTAAAATAAAAATAAAAATTGTAAGTAATAAAGTGTATATAAAACAAGAAAAAAGAGAGAAATATGATTATGTGGATTGAATTGATTGCTGAGAGATTTGATTGACAAAAGAGAGGAGGGGAAATGAGAGAGAGAAAAGAGAGTAATTGGAATAAATTTATAATTGAATTTTGTCAATCAATGAATTTAAACTAGGGGTGGACGGTACGGCATACCGAAATTCTTTTTGCCATATCATTACCGTACCGAAATTTTCAATATCGAAAAATATCATACCGTTGTCATACCAAAAATTTCGGTATACCGAAAAAAATCATACTGTTTCATACCGAAATTTTGTACCGAAATATTTCAATATACCGAAATATTTTAGGTATATCGAAATATTTTCAATATAAAATTTTTGGTATATCGCGGTATACCAAAATTTCTATATTTATATATCGTTACCGTATCAAAATTTTCAATACGATACCATACCGTACCAAAAATTTTGATATTTTTCGATACGATAAGTGCGATATATCGGTATTTTCGATATTTCCTCCACTCCTAATTTGATCTATGATTACGAACGTTTGAACTTTTACTTTTTTTTGAACTTATGAATATTTCATTTTTTATAACTAATAGTATAACTGAAAATCTAATATATTTTAATAAAATAATTATAATTAGACACAAATATTAACAATTATACAAATAAAATTTATATATAATTATAAATAATAAAAGTAAAAAGGTGGGGTGAGGGGGATTGGGGGAGGGGAGTGAGGTATAGAATGTTGGTGGGGTGGGGGGGTCTATAAAATATAGAGTAGTGTGCTATGTGTAATAATTTTAATGGGTGTGTGCTAGGAGTAAATTTTTTACATATGTGGTACCTGGGTGGCAATTTCCACAATTTTTATTAGTTTCAATACAAAATTTTCAACAATTCTGCAATTCTTTTTTTCAACAATTCTTCAACTTTAATCATACAAATGTTTGAACTATGATGTAGATACAATCCATTTGAATGAATGTAGAATCTACATGAGAATCTAAGAGAAATTGAAGATAAATTGTGCTAAAATATAAAGAGATAGTAATTCACTATTTAACCTCAGCAAAAAATTTATAAAATATTTGAATGACATTTATAGGTGTCTTAGATGGATTTAGCAAGTAAGTCCTGATGTAGCGCAACATAAACACGAATAAATTTGTAAAAATCTTGATACTACGTGTATTAGGTGTATATAATATCATAAATCTTAAATCATTCAAAACTAGTTTTTAACATTCAATCCAGAAAATATATAAACCTCTCGAGAAAACTCTAACACTAAAAGCCCATGCAAGGGTCCACACAAATGAAATACTATAATTAATAAATAAAGCCCATTAAGAAAATAATTAGATTTAGGCTTGTAGATTCAATCGAACTTTTCTAGAAATGCAATTGAACCATCAACAACATCTAGTCCCCAAAAAGTTAAAAATCACCACTTTTGGCACATAACCGTACCCGCTCGGTTTGGCCCATTTCCACTCGACAGAGCAAAAATGGTACAAGCCGAGCACATTCATTTTGGCTCGGAGAAAATACTTCTCAATCGCTTTGGTCCTTTTTGCACTTGGTTTGGGCCATTTCTTGCCCATTCTGGCATTTCTGACTTCTCTAAGCTTTATTTAGACTTCTCAAGACCTTTAAATGTACTTCTAAGTTGTTTTGACTTGAATTAGGTCTTGAACATGATATTCAACTCCCGGGTGATCAAATGAAATTTTGACTTCTTCACATTTTCGAATGAAATTTTGACTTCTTCACATTTTCGAATGAATTAGTTATTTTCATCATACAATAATACTATCAAATTAATAATATTAAAAAAAATTAATATTTTTTAATAGTGTGCAAATTTATATAAAATGCTTAAATAATAAAAATATGTAAATTTTTATGGGATAGAGAAAGTATATTTTATCAGCATCTCACTGTGGAAACTATATTTTGTTTGTCACGTAAATAATTCCAGTCAATGACTTTTTCTAACAAGCAATTCCAACATTGCACCTATTCCGGTCTAATAAATTAAACACTCAATTTTCTGCAGCAAGTGATTCGTAATTTTAATTAACATAAAATATTAATAATAAATAAGTATAATATTATAAATGTAATAATATGATAATTTGACCATGACCAAGCAATAAAATTTGAAGTAACATGATATACAATTTGAGAGATATATTATTTAAATCTTAAAAATAGACTCAAAAAATTGCACATGTTCAAAATTATAAAATAATAGAACATGATTATAAATAAAATTAAATAATCAAACAAAATAAAATATTTTCATATCACTAGATGTATTACTGTCTAACTTCTAAAATAAAATATACAAATCAACCACCTAATGCAAAGATGCCATTCATACATTTTTTTTTTGGCGCGTGTTGAAGTCTTCTATATTGACATAAAGTCTTCGTCATTATTTATTGATCCGGTCATCTCATTTCCCAGTAACTCAATTTTTGCTAAATATAAACATTGAAATAAAATAATAATAATAATTCAATTTTCCAAATTTTTAATATAAATAAGTACACACTTTAGTCTCCATGACTGAAAATATCAATTTTCTGCATAACAACCCACCACAAATCTTCTCTACAAACAATAATAATATATCATATTATAATCTTAATTTTATTTCCCCTGTGATTCCTCCTCCGCCGCCATGAAAACCTCTTCCTTCTTATTTCTTGATCACTGTCCAAATTCACTTTAAAAATCCATGTTTTTCCCAGAAATTAAAGTCCATTTTCCTCGTCTTTTCTCGATAAAATATGTCCGATTCTCCAAAATACAAGCAGCTGAAACTGAAAATCTTCTCCACAATCACTTTTGCGCTGATAATCTTGATCACAATCTTCGCGGACAGCATAATATCCAACGGAATCAATCACCATAGCCTCCTGCAGATCCATCAGTCCGCAAGTATTCTCAAAATAACATCAGAGTACGATGGAAATTTACACCTCTTACTCCTCCAGCCCGAAAACCGGCCCGAAGAGTTGCAAATGCTCGAGTTATCCGATTCCACAGGGGCGTTTGATTTCAGGGTGAGGGACTTTTTTAGCAGAAGCCCATGTAAGGCTCAAGTCTTTATGACATGGTTTTCGAGCGCCGATTCATTTGGAGAGAGGCCCTTTTTCGGGCTGGAGAGCTTGTTTCAGACAAACCCCACAAGCTGTTTGATCATCCTGTCGAAATCCATGGATTCAGACAGGGGAATCAAGATTTTGGCGCCGTTGACGAGCAGGGGTTTTCGTGTCGGAGCAATGGCCCCCGACTTGTGGGGCCTGCTCAGAGACACTCCTGCTGAGAGATGGTTGGATGACATCAAGAATGGGAGCAAGAACTGGGGGGGAATTCCCCCTGCTCAGAACCTATCGAATTTGATAAGGCTTGCAGTTTTGTATAAGTATGGGGGTGTTTATTTGGACACTGATTTCATAATCTTGAAGGATTTTTCAAGGCTGAGGAATTCAATTGGGGCGCAGAGCGTGGATGCAAATGGGAATTGGACAAGATTGAATAATGCGGTTCTAATTTTTGACAAGAATCACCCTCTTCTTTACAGCTTTTTGGAGGAATTTGCTTCGACTTTTGATGGGAACAAATGGGGGCATAATGGGCCTTACTTAGTTTCTAGAGTGGTGGCCAGAACCGGGGGCTTCAACTTTACGGTCTTGTCCCCGGTGACTTTCTACCCCGTGTACTGGACGAAGGTGGCCGAATTCTTCGTCCGGCCAACTAAGAACACGGGGCTTGCGAAATGGGTCGAGGCGAAGATCCGGCAACTAAACGGGTCGAGCTATGGGGTGCACTTGTGGAATAGGCAGAGTAGCAGATTGAATATTGAAGAAGGAAGTATTATAGGGAGATTGATTTCTGATCATTGTGTTGTATGCAATTTTCAACATCATAAGGCTTAATTTTTTTTTGAGAAACATAAATTAAGGTGTAGGGAAATCCATAATTTTGTGTAAATTTCTATTAACAATGTAAATCTTCTTGATATTGTATTGTCTTAGAAGCCATATATGTTCAAACAAATTCTAAGGCATGGTAATTGAATTGATGAATATATAGGTAATATATTATATAAAAGTGCCGTGATTATTGTTTTCTTGGCATGTTTATCATGATTAGTCACGATAAACTGGGGAATGATTATTAGGGGGTGTGTGGATCTTGATCCATTAATTATCACAATACACTATCATTAAAGTCACAAATTAATTAAGAGGATTTTAAGGCTTGTTTTTGCAACAAGTTTGGGAGAAGAAGTGATTTTGCAATAAGTTATCCATACAAAGGGTCAGGATCACTATAAAGAAAATATAAAGAATTACTTGAGAAATTAAAATCGGTTAAAAAAATTTCTAATAAAATTTTGGGAGCAACTATACATATTTCAAATTTCTCTAAACATATCTTATTTAAAATTAAAAATAAATTTAAATACTAAACATATTCCATTCTTTTACTTTTTTTATTACTTTAAAATTTACTTTTCTCTTTCTCAAGTCATGTTTTCCCCACAAATGAAAAGAAGAAAGCATCGCGCCACTCCTCTACGAACAGAAGCTCCTCCACAACAGTTTTTGTTGCAATTGAACAAAATTTTAGAAGAATTTAACTTGACGAACACCCATGTCTGATGAGATTGAAAGATATAGTAAGAATTTCTACCTTTTAAATCTTATTTTTTTTCTAAATTTCTAGGATTTGTGTGCGTGGTTTTTATTTTTCTGTATAATTTTGTATTCATTCTATTCAATCCATTGGAAGAAAATTGGTGTTTATTACATTCAAAAGTATTGGATTTGACATTTTCGAGTATTAGAATATTGTATGAATCTATTATTAAGAATGCATTCAAACTGTAGAATATAATGTCTCTGAGATTAAATCTATTATTGAAAATTTATATAAGAATGCTTTAGTCATTTTAAATGTATCTATTTTTGTTTAAAAAATTTTGGGGTATATTTAGAAAAATTTGAGGTATGCATGGTGCTCTCTAATTTTTTTTATAATGAAATCACTTATTATTATTTATCTATTTTTTTATTTAAACATACATCTTCTATTCTTAACACAAGTAATTGGTCAATGAAATCAATTTATCTACTAATTGAAAATCTTAACCATCTATAGAAATTTTTTGTACAAAATTACCTATAAATACTTTGCCAACGAAAATTCTATAGACAATCTTTTTGTAGTTAAAGAATCAAGATGTCTATATAATTAGAAAATTTTGTTGTCAATTTCATAAACAATCTCCATTATAATATTCTTTATTAAAGATTTTATATTCATACTAATTAGTATCAATGATATTATATTATAATTATTATAGATTTCATTAACCATAACTTTTAATACTTTGGATAAATATTTTAATATATTTGATCAAATATTTAATATTTTAAAACAGTTTCATAATAATTAAACTTATCATGAACTATTTTCATATAACATCTATTCATAAAAATATCACGTTTATTAATTCCATATAAATATTTGTAAAGTGATTAAAAACATTTGATACTTAAAATATTGCTTAAATTTCTTTCACCAAATAGGCAAAATTTGATCCATAACATCGACAAAATCTAGGCAGTGCATTTTTTGAGGAAATTAAAGAAAAAAAATGTCAATGCATGTGTTAAATATGATTACAAGGAAGAAGCTAGATATCGATACGACGAGTAATTTATCTTACATGGGTTTACGTTGTAAAATGCATGACAAATATTGATCAATAAAATGAATGATTAAAATAAACTTTTCTACTTTAAAATGCTTACACGTGTTTTTACATGCATATACGCGGAATTAATATCAAAACCATCCTATAACTTTTTCACTTTTTCGATTTTGTACCATAACTGTGTAATGTTTTAATTTAGTTCCATAACAATTTAAATCTAACCAAAATAGTCCCAAGTCGCCGAAAATAACATAAAAGGATGCTGTTTTACTCACTTTGAGGGGCCACGTATTATATTTTTTCGCGGAATTGACTCACGCGACACGTAAATAAAACGACGTCGTTTATGTCATTTTCGGCGATTTGGGACTAATATTATATAGTTATAATTCTATAGGTCATGCAATATATACTTATCTAATATAAATTATTGGGCGAACTTGAACTAATAAATTGTTAATTATTTTATTGAAATTTTTAACAACTTGGATTTAATTTAAATGGTAGACTTTTATCTCTTTTAATTAGAGGTATAAATGCATGTAAAAATAAAATAAAAACAAAAACATTTTATATAAAGAATACAATTAGGCTTTTTCAAAAACGTAATTTGGCAATAGATAACAGCCATAAAGAAAATAAATGGATAAAAAGGTAAGTGCATAAACTTTACTTGAAGTTAAATAAATTTTCAACCAATCTTAAATAAATATCACATAAAATTTTAGCTTATGTAGTTCAGATAATATTAAATTCCTAATATACAAAAAGAGTACTATATATAAAAGTTTATAGTTTTCGAAAGTTAGTTAGAACTATTATCTCTGTCCTATTAACTCTACTTTCATACTTGTTTTATTTGAACGTTCCAATTCTACTTTCACATACCTAAAAAAGAATAATTTCACACTCAAAAAAGTCAATAAAATACATTTTTTAAAAAAATTATTATTTAACTTTTCACTCAGATTCTCACTTTTTTTATTTGTTTACTATTTACAACTATGAAAGTTATTCTGAGATAAAAAGAGTATAATATGACTAATAAAATAATTAATATATATATTTTTTAATATTTCCTACTTAAATTTAATTTTTGATAATTCTACACCTCTAAAATAATTAAATATATAAGGTAATGAGTTAACTGTGGATGTAACTCATGTTTAAATATAAGTGAATATTTATCACTTACCTACTTAATTATTAATTAAGAAGTATGATTAACACGTAAAATTATATCTCAAGTGAGAATTTTCGCAAATATATATTACAAATTTAAATTTAGCAATTCTTTTACTTACAACTCATGTAATATTTTTAATCACAACTCTGTCAAAATATTTATAACTATTCTGAATTGTTATTTATAATAACAATAAAATAAGCAAATATAGTCCATTTGAGCAGTATTATGTACATGTTTTGAAACACTTAAAGTAACATCTAGAATTTTTTTTTTAAAAAATTGCCTTTCACAATTTTGAAAATAATTTATTTTAGACAAACACTTAAATACAAATTTCTACGGGTCAAAGATCCGTAGAAATATCCATTTTTGAAAATTCGCGGGTCTAAACCGGGTCAGGTCGAATTTGAGTATTTTTTTCTAAAATTCGCATAACTTGTGATTTTCGCTCCCAGGTATGTTACAGTTGGGGTAAATGCATGTTACTTTAAGGCAAAACGTGTGTTACAACCAGATTAAATGTTGTTTTCTACACATATTCATTTATTTTTATAGAAATAAATATTTTTCATGCAATGTAACACATGTATATGTTACATTGTATGTGTAACACATATTTATTCTTAATAAAAATACATTTTATCCTATAGTAATACATATATGCTCATATAATAACACAAATTGAGGAACAAATATGTGTTACAATTAGAGTAAATATGTATTACTGGAAATTTATGTTACAATTGGAGTAAATTTAGGTTACTGCAAATGTGTGTTACATCTAGAGTAAATGTATGTTACAATTAGAGTAAATATGTGTTACTGAAAATGTGTGTTACAATTAGAGTAAATGTGTGTTACCGCAAGATCAAATGTGTGTTATTGTATGCACACACATTTATTTATCCTTATAAAAATATATATTATATTTTATATAACATATATAAGGTATTAAATGATGTATTAAGTACATGAATAACATATTATTAACATAAATCAACAAAGAGAATAAAAAATAAATTAAGTAACACATATTTATACTTGCAGAAATACATATTTTCTTTATAGTTACTTGAAAAGTATAAAAATTAATTTTTTAAGAATTTGTAACACAGATTTTGCCTAATTGTAACACGTCTTTGCCCAAATTGTAACATACCTGGGAGTGAAAAAACATATTATTAACATAAATCAACAAAGAGAATAAAAAATAAATTAAGTAACACATATTTATACTTGGATAAATACATATTTTCTTTATAGTTACTTGAAAAGTACAAAAAATTAAATTTTTAAGAATTTGTAACACAGATTTTGCCTAATTGTAACACGTCTTTGCCCAAATTGTAACATACCTGGGAGCGAAAAAATCTGGAACTACAAGTTGCACGAATTTTGGAAAAAAATGTCCAAATCTGACCCGACCCGATTTAGATCCGCGAATTTTTTAAAAATGGATATTTCTACGGTAGAAATTTGTACACAAGTGTTGCTCTTTATTTTAAAATCAGTTTTGTAGAGTTTCAAAATAGACACTATATATTGACAAACACTTATATACAAATTTCTACGGGTCAAAGATTCGTAGAAATATCTATTTTTGAAATTCACGGGTCTAAACCGGGTCGGGCCGAATTTGAGTATTTTTTTTCAAAATTCGCGCTGCTTGTGATTTTCGCTCCCAGGTATGTTACAGTTGGGGCAAATGCATGTTACTTTAAGGCAAAACGTGTGTTACAACCAGATTAAATGTTGTTTTATACACATATTCATTTATTTTTGTAGAAGTAAATATTTTTCATGCAATGTAACACATGTATATGTTACATTGTATGTGTAACACATATTTATTCTTAATAAAAATATTTTATCCTATAGTAACACATATATGCTCATATAATAACACAAATTGAGGAACAAATATGTGTTACAATTAGAGTAAATATGTATTACTGTAAATTTATGTTACAATTGGAGTAAATTTGTATTACTGCAAATGTGTGTTACATCTAGAGTGCATGTGTGTTACAATTAGAGTAAATGTGTGTTACTGCAAATGTATGTTACAATTAGAGTAAATGTGTGTTACTGCAAATGTGTGTTACAATTAGAGTAAATGAGTGTTACTGCAAGATCAAATGTGTGTTACTGTATGAACAAACATTTATTTATCCTTATAAAAATATATATTATATATTATATTTTATATAACATATATAAGGTATTAAATGATGTATTAAGTACATGAATAACATATTATTAACATAAATCAACAAAGAGAATAAAAAATAAATTAAGTAACACATATTTATACTTGCAGAAATACATATTTTCTTTATAGGTACTTGAAAAGTACAAAAAATTAATTTTTTAAAAACTTGTAACATAGATTTTGCCTAATTGTAACACGTCTTTGCCCAAATTGTAACATACCTGGAAGCCAAAAAACATATTATTAACATAAATCAACAAAGAGAATAAAAAATAAATTAAGTAACACATATTTATACTTTGCAGAAATACATATTTTCTTTATAGTTACTTGAAAAGTACAAAAAATTAATTTTTTAAGAACTTGTAACACAGATTTTGCCTAATTGTAACACGCCTTTGCCCAAATTGTAACATACATGGGAGCGAAAAAACCCGGAACTACAAGTTGCTCGAATTTTGGAATAAAATGTCCAAATCTGACCCGACCCGGTTTAGATCCGCGAATTTTTCAAAAATGGATATTTCTACGGTAGAAATTTGTACACAAGTGTTGCTCCTACATATTATAGACGAGCAAACTATAATTTGAAATAATTCATATGGTGAATGAAGTAAATAGTTTAAAAATTCTCTAAATACACTTTATGATAATTTTAGAAAAATATATTTATACTGCTTCAAAAAAAATATGACAAATGGTTTTGTGGGACAATGTAATATGTCATGGGAGACATATCAAGATTGATTTATATTTTGCTTACCCACTTATATAATAATTGTACATTTTTTATTTTACCCATCAAATGTATATTGCAAAATTAAGCTTAGTAACTTTTTAAATTAAAATTGCTGTAATATCTTAAAATATTATATATATTTTTCTTTAAAATTTTAATATTTTTAGAATCCAATTTATGGTAAATGTAATAAAATTATAAAAAATAGTGCTTATATTATTATCTTTCAAATTTGTCTCACTTATTGTTAATTTTTTTACATTTCAACCACAAAATATTTTATGTGTCTCATTTGAAAAGTAAAACAAATGTTCACATCGAGCAATATAAAAAAAATTAGATGAAATAATTATATATAAACACAATGTAAAAGAAAAACTAAGAAACTAAAAATCAACAACAAATATGGTGTAAAAGAAAAAAATTAGAAAAAATAATATATAAATTAAATAATTATTTTAAATAAGTTAAACAGTTTATTACTGAAAAATTAACCTATGAAAGATATACTTTTCAGTAATAAATTGTTTAACTTTTCAGTTATAAACTGTTTAACTTTTTAAAAATGAACTAGAATTGCACCGTGTAACTAGTGCACAAGAGACTTACTCTTATTTAATACGTAATAGAAGAATTTTTTTACAAATATTTTAGTGATCCTTAAATTTCTCCAAAGAAAATGACTTTTCAAAGTTCAAACAATACGTAGGGCCTAGGTCATGTGAAACGTCCTTGCAGATCTGGCCCATAATAGAGTGTGAAGGCTTCGCCCAGTATAGGCATTGTTTACTAGGCCCAATAAGGTAACAGAATGGGCTTAGCCTAGGTCACGCATTATTTAATGGACCATTAGTATAAAATTAGAAAGTTGGTATACAGGCCCATTACAAAAAATGATTGAAGATATTGTCAAGATCAAATTTCAGATGTATGCAGACTATATTATTATTTAGGATATGTTTAGTTCGAAAGATAAAAGTATCTATCCGTAAAAAATATGAATGATTTTTACCACCCAGCCTAAATGGGTAATAAATGGCTCAAATTGGCTCAGGTTATTGTTACTAGCCTAAATGGGTAATAAACTAATAATACACTACTCAAAATTTTCACTGACCCATTAAAAAAATACAATAATATATGAAAATACCCTTACTCTTCCATGAAAATAAGTAGAATGTTGGGCAAATACACTACCCATCTGTCGAACTAAAAAAACACGTCACCCGCTCGGTGTACTCCAACGCTGCCATTGCCGCCGCTCCATCGCCGTCGCTCCACCATCTATCGTCGTCGTGGCAGATAAATTTAACTTAAAAATGCATTAGTGCGGCCGCTTTTTTTTTTTTTTTCTAAAAATGTATAGATAAATTTTGCCTATTTTTTCCGAACAAAATGCATTTTGTCTATAAAAAATTTAAGGCAAAATCTCAAAACAAATTTCTAAATAAAGACATATGTTTGGCAAATTTGTTCGAACAGAAAGTAATTTTTTCAGTTGATTTTTCTGGACATAAATATTAAAAATTTTCCAACATGAAAATAACAACAATATTAACATAATCAATTAATTTTATTACGCTCAAATAACGATAATATGCATAAAACACATCATAACATCAAAAAGTATGAATTAATTCAATATTAACTAGACCTTCAGAAAATATTAAAAACTTACATATGCATCTTCAGAGATTGGATCCGTATTAAACATGTTGGGAATATATCTTCAATAAATCTTTTACAACATATTCTTTTTCAAAGCTTCGAACAAAATGTGTTCTACAAATTTTCAGCCGAGAGTGTATATTCTAAAGTTATATGGGTGAAAAAATAACATGAATAATTATATCCTTTCAAATAAACTATTTTAGAAAGGGTCGGGTATTACCCATTTAGGTTAGTGCCAATAATCTGGGCCTTTCAAAATTTTATGATATAATATTGAATTTTTTACGGTTCTGAGCCCAAAAAGTGACAATGGGTTACGATAAATACATTACCATAATAATGTCCATTCAGACCACCATTAGGCATAGTTAATAGCTCGTATATATATATATTTTTTAAGTCAAAACTCGTAAACACTTTTTTATATTTGAAAAAATAAATAAATAAATTCCGAACTTGCAATCCCATTTAATTAATTTGCACGCACCACCATTATGCTTTGTGATCTGTAAATGCATGCATTAATATTAATTTTATATTATAAACATATATAACATGATGATTTGTGTTAAATTAAAAGGAACTCTTATCTGACATGTCATGTGGCTAATGAGGTGAGTTAAAAGCAAATCAGTTATTTGTTTTAATCAAAGTGACAATCTAATTTCTTTTTTTTTATGGATAACTGCAATTAATTGTAGAAGATTAATGAAAGTGTATATATATATATATATATATGAAGGTTGTAGAAGCTTAAAATCGGTAATCGGATGCTTTTTAGTCGCATAGCGTTTAGGCCTGAGCGATTTCTTTTTAAATATAAAAATATAAAAATTGGGTCGTCTAGAGGGCGCCTAGACCCGAAAACACTTAAAATTATCGATTTTGCAGAAATTGGACCGGCCTAACGTCTAAGCGGCCGCCTAACTAGGCCGAGTTCTGCATATCACTGATATATATATATATATATATATATTTTGTAGTATTATTAATGATTGATGACCGTTGAGATTAGAAGTCAATGGTGTGATTAGTCAAAATAGAGGACATGATTGAATAATAAAAATAGAAATCTGAAAGTGATGATGAGTGTGATCCATCTTGCTCCAATGTGAATCAACATGGAAATCTTTAGACCTCGACACACCCGATTTGGATCTAATTTTCAGTAACATGCACTTCGTTTAAAACCGAGGTTAGCACATGCAATTCTTATTTAATTATTTTTGCTTCAAATTTCATTGTCTACCTATTAATTATAGTCTCTGTCAACTTGCCATTAATACTTTTGAAATATTACCCATTAATTTTGGTTAAGATTATAGTTTAATTTCTCAAATATGTTAAGATTGATATATATATATATAT
>JAPKLY010000382.1:44828-67970 GCA_026898435.1 Prunella vulgaris | reverse complement strand
TATATATATATATATATATATATATATATGAGAACTTTAGGTTAATTAAGGCAATTATATTGATTTTCTCACAACGAATTATTATTCCATCTGTTTCACTTTTTAATTTTATTATTTCATACAACAAAACTATTTAATATCTCCTTCTGTAGGAGTAGAAACTTGACTTTGAGTTTATGCTAAAACAAACACATGCATGGATTTGAGTGCGTTTGTTATCTGTTTTCACATTTTCAAGCAATAATATATCACAAAGTTTCCAGTCAAATACTTTTTCTTTCTCAATTTTATTGTTTTACTTGATTTTTTTTTAAAAAAAATTAATGGAGTTAAGTTGTAGTATTTAAATAACTAAAATAATTTATTAATAAAAAAAGATATTAGACAATTTAAGTGAATGAGACAAAATGAAGATATTTTAGTGTGAAATTACTAGCAGAATGTGATATATTTTAGAGGTGTTTGTAGGCGGTAAATAATAGAATGAGAAAATAAAATTGGGACAGTGAAAGTATGAGACTATTATAACCAGATGTATTTATTGATATCGTTATACTAATTAACTGAAATCATAGTGTAAAACTATAATATTAATACTAGTAAATACATCCAACAATGTTATTTTTTTATTATGATATAATATATTTTAAAGAAAACCTGCTCGTAATAAAGCAATCATAATATAAAATATTATGATATTCTTAATTATATTTAATGATATCAAATTGTTTATTCTATTTACTTTCTTGTAGTATACTTCTTTTAAATCTTGGTCGGTCACACATATCGGAAAATTAAAATCTTGCCTTAATACAGGAGTTATCATTTTAAAATCTTTTGTTATTTAATTAATTTCAGATATATATAGTGTTAGGCGTCAGTTGGAATTATTTAAACAACAAAATGCATATAATAACATGATTTTTCACTGCAAGTCAACACAAGTGCAATGCACAAAGTGGCCAACTTGAAAGCAATCAATTATATATTTTTAATTATTTGATAATAATTAAGTTGCAGTCTAAGTTGCGGGAGTCTGATCAAAGGCTAAAAACTTTAGTTGGGTCTCTATTTTACTTCTCGTAATTTAATTATATGTATATTTTTTAAATATATGTCACGTAATATATACATGATGTTAATTGTTTTTTAAATAAATTAATTTCAAAGTAATAAAACATAAAGTGAAATGCATAAAATGATAAAGATGATAGTGATTTTGGCATGCTGAAATCTAAATGTGAAATTCAATGAACAAACTCTGTAATGACTTGCTACCAAACTTACTTTAATAAGAATGTTACGTTTTATAGCTCTACACAACTCCATTTCAGCCTTATAATTTATCAATGAATTAAGTAATTCAATTTACTTTTTTACATTTTTTTTTTTTTGGAGATCATCTGAAATCGTAATTTAAAAATTGAAAATTAAAATAGTTTTTTTATAAAAAAAAACGATCCATTATTTTTATAAATACGTACCCAATTTGAATTAGGGTATTCTTGATACAATAAAATGTGACTATTATTATCTTTTTTTGCGAAAAAAATGTTACAACAATTATCCGAAAATAATAAACCGATATATATAGAAGAGAGAGAATTGCAGCACGTGACAATGAAGGAAACAATTGTGCAAGCCATGTGATTGGTGGGCCTGGGACCCACAGCCCATTCTTCTCTAAGAGAATCTTTTAATAAAATATAGTTAATTAGCAAATTACCTTCGCAGCACTGTATTTCAATAGTCTACTCACACTGGGAAACATGCCAAGCAATAATGACTTTGGAATAAATCAAATAAATAAGTACAGATTCTTCAATCAAAAAAATAAAAATAATAATTGTTTTCACTATAGAAATACACATTAGAATCTATTACACAACTATAGTTCTTTATATTCAATTTCAACAAAGGTGGCAACAAAAAAAAAAAAAAAAAAGGCTAACTTATATTGCCTGTAATTAATTAACCTATGCTTTTACAAAGCAAAGGGAATCATCACAATTCAACCCACTAACTCCTCACCTAATACTTTAAACCAAAAAAACACACATAAGATGTAAGGGAAAATATTGCTACCTCCCCAGTTTTATATTACAAAACAAAGAGAGAGAAAAAAATTAAAAAAACGACTTGATCGTTTCTCATTCTTAACTATAGCCCTCTTAGTGGTGTTGTGGTGGCGCCGCCGCCGGGTGGACGGGGAGAGGCGGTTTACACTGATAGCACTTAGCGAAGAGTCCAAACGTGTCGACTTGTCTCACAAAATTGGTCACACTCGCCCATCCTCCGAACCCGAACCCGACCACAAAGATCCAAATGACCACAAATGTATTTATGGCGTACATGGCTGTCCAGCTTGGCATGAAGAATGGAGGCTTTTCAGCAGCATTCTGTGAGAAAAATCAACAATTGATGAATGATGATTAGTTATGCAATAAATTAGTCCAATTTTTTTAAAAAATATATTTGTGGAAATAATTATATCAGATGTTTTGGATCGTCCCTATAGGTATGATTTTAGTACGCTTGGATAGAAATAAATGTACATATATAAATAATTAAAGTAGCATAGATCTCTTGAAATGGAAAGTTTAAGTAGGCAAATAGAAGCCAGCTCATATGTATTAGCCTTATAATGTTTTATGTAACTAATTTGAAAATGACTTTCCACCCATACTAGTTCGTGTGTTGGTAAAATTTCAAAATCCAGCATTCAATGCTCTTTCCCCACACTACATATTTTCATTTCCATTTATTTGTGTTTATATTTCATCAATCATTTTTAATTATTATTTATATTTTTTAAAAAATAAATAAAAAATTTACCTGACGAGAAGAGGCCTTTCTATAAGTGAGCATATGGGCAAGGGCAGGAATAATGTAGACAGTGAAGCTAACTAAAAGAGCCCCAACTGCAGAGTTGATAGGGCCAAAGAATGGGAAAATAATGGCTAAGAACCAAATTGGTATCACCACCGGTAGCCTCGCGAGCGCCCTTAAACATATGCTTCTCGTGTCGTGCATCCCGATCACCTTCTCCCATACGAAGTAGAGCGGTGTGCACGCGAATCCGAACGTAATGAACTGAGCATATCAATCTAAATTTAGTACAAATTTAATTTTTGGTATGAGGTGAATATATTAGTTAGGTAAAATGATGCATTCAATTCAATAATTTTAAGGCCAGTCTGTCCCTACCAGCCATAAGGGACATGTTACTTTAATAATTGTATTTTTGTGTGGTTTGTAAGTCCAAAATAAAAGGAATATATAAAAACAAAGAGATCGACCTGATGGATAAGCATGAGGATGACTGCGGCGTCGCGCCACCGGTTCTTGGGGAGGAGGGCAAACGCGTTGGAGTGGTTGAGGAGCTGATCGCCGAAGGCCCAATAGACAGCGGAGGCCGAAGGAAGAGTTAGAGTGAATACATAGAGAGTGGCCAATAAGTAAATGTACTTGAATTTTTGGGGCTTCCACATAGCATGCATTATTTCCCTGTAAAATTTTGTATAAAAAAGTATGATCAAATTGAAATTATGCTAAAAGTGCAATGTACAACATAAATATACAAACATATTAATTATTTACTATAGTATAGAGACAAAAATCCAAAACTGTAAAAATATTCCTTTCATAACAGGAAAACATTGCCCAATTATTGTATGATTCGAAGTACTTCTTTTTCAGATGATGGGCTCTGGACTTATTGTAAGTGATCGGTGTAAATGTCAAAAGTCAAAACTACCCTCAGGGTTACATCAAATAAAAGTTCAGAAGCCAGCGGCAGCAAACGGAATTTTACTGCTGAAATTTCACTTTTTCATCCACCAACCATTAAAAAAAAAAAACTGATTACTTTTTCTAGTTATTTTTATTTTATTTTATATATGAATTTATTACATGTAAAAATAGAGCAAACTGTAAATTGATAGCGTAATTTTTTTATTTTAAAAAAAAGACTAATTTTTATCAAGGTAGATTTAGTAAAAATGGGAGAGACTATAATTGTGTCTGTTTTTTCATTCCCCGAGGTTACCGGCAAAAGCTGCAAAGAGAAGCTGAGAAAGGAGTGGAAAATGAAAGAAGAAGAAAATATTTCTTCTCAACATATAAATATAAAAAATAATAATTAAAAAAAAAACTTACACTGTGACAGCGTGGCCACCAAATGTGTAGAGGATATTGGTGGCGCCGGTGAAGTACAACACCAGCTTTTTGGGACCAGTGTGTTGTACATCTTCAACCTATTAAAAAAAAGAGAAGAAATTGTTAATGATTTCATTAGAGGGTTAAAAGAGGATTAGTAGGTATACCTGGCCATTGGCAATAGATGCTATAGTTAAGTACCAAGCAGTGTAAGTAGTCATCCCAAGTCCTAGGAAAGACCAAATTCTGTAGTTGTGGAAAGAGGGAATGAAAACAGTTGTTGCACAGCAAGCTCCAAATATGTATGTCCAAGTTCTCTTATCCAAGTGGTCGTTGATGTAGTATATGTTGCTGTTGTAATAAATATCTAATTTATATATTCTTGATCAAGAATTAAATTAAAATAAAAATAAATTTAATTAAAGAATTAGTTAATCAAGATCATTTTGTTACCTAGCGCAACCTATAAGCTGTATAACAGATCCACATAGAAGAAAAGTGCAGTTGAAGGCCAAACCAATTGCTTTCCAGTATGGCCCAAGTAATCCATCCAGAACTTCAAACCACTATACGCAGACGAATTATTAAGTAAGTAATATTATTTTATAAGTCTAATGATACTTATATAGTGAATGAATTTTAGTACCTGAATGACATGGTTCTTGAAGCTAACACCTTCTTTTTCCTTGCGACTTCTATATTCAACGTACAAAACACTTATAAGGTAAGCTGTCCAGCTTCCCATCAATCCATAGAATATTTGGAGAACAATTCCGGACAACATTCCGAGTTGGGAGAAAGAGTATGGAAGTGTTAAGAGGACCTGTGCAACCTGTCACAAAAAAATTGATCTAGAAATTAAATAAAATTTAATTTAATGGGGGGTGGGGAATCTTGATAAAGGGGGGAATATTGTGATGGGAAAGCAGGGGAAAATGTAGGTACCTGATTGGAGGCACAGCTGAACCAGGCATCCCAGGCGGAGCCGCCGTGCCAGAGGAAGTTTTTGAAGCCGGAGAGGGAGGGATCCTCCGGCGGCGCCTCCTCCTTGGCGGTGCCGTGTTCGGTTTCGTTGAAGTTGGAGACAATAGCTTCCTCTGCTTGCTTCTGAGCCAACATTGTCTTGGATTTTCTCTAAGGAAAGAATTATTTTTGTTTTCGTTTTTTATTTTTGTTTCTGGGAGATGAGGAAACACATGAAAAGAAAACGACACTCAATGAGACAAAAGATGTACACACCTTCTCCCAAGAAAAATTCCCCCAGATCCAAAGTGTAAACGGAAAATCAATAAATGAAAATTTCTCAAATTTCACTTTCTGGAAATCCTTACTCTTTTGATTAGTCACTTTCTTGATCTTCCAAAATCTTAGATAACTGAAAAATACTCCAGAGAGAGTATTGATCAAGATTTGTTCAAACCAGGAAGAGAGAGAGAGAAAGGAATTCAAATTAATGCAGGCCAGGAATTATTGGAGGTTTACAGCAGCAAGTAAATGCTCTTTTACAAGATTTTGTGCAGCGGCTTAAGGCGGTGTGGACCTTAAAGTTTCAATGAGAAAACAGAGTCCCTTTTCCTTTCTTTATAGTGTTTTGCAGAGATGGAAGAGAGAGAGAGAGAGAGAGAGAGAGAGAGTATAGTGATGAGTGAATAACAAAAAGGAAAACAGGACTTTCTGCTACTATTAAAGCAGCTGATATTTATAAATTATATAATCATTTCTGGCAGGGGAGCTGTGAATTAATTACAACATCCTCCCTATCTATATGTCATTTCTCAATATAGCTTTCTCCTTTCTTTTTATTGTTTATTTAAAAAATATTCATATTAATATTTGTATAAAGTAATTAAAATTGCGGAAATATGAAAAATAAATGATAATTATTTAAAATTTATTTATTAATATGTGAAGTATTATTTTTATTTTTATAGAATGAAAATTTTAGAGTAGTTCACCGTGCAACTCAATTGCATTTTTAAAAAATTACACAAAATACTATTAAAAAATTGCACAATTTTTTTTAATTGTATTTTAAAAAATATATTTTTCAGTAATAATTTGTATGAGTAAACAATATAACTTTTTAAAAATACGTTTAAATTACACTGTGCATCTTCCAATTTTCCCAATGCTAATTGCCCTACTCTTATTATTATTATTATTTTCCATTTTTCATTCTATTTTGAATTTGTTGTTGCATCGCAATAGTGTAGTTTGCGTTCGGCGATCATAACTGATCCTAGTACATTTTTTTGTTCCAACAAATGGTCTGTGAACATCAACTATAATAATAATATATATATATATATATATATAATAATAATAATTCTTATTTAATTATAACATATATTATAGATGATAAAAATATATAATAAGAAATTAATTTCAAAATTATTGCTCTAAATTTATGTTATTATATGCGCAAATGCATATTACTACAAGGCAAAATGTATGTCACTATCAAGATTAAATATTGTTATTTTATATATTTATTTATTTTTAAATAATAAATATATTTTTATAGAATATAAGAGAAATGTGTGTTATTATAAAAAAAAACATTAATTTTCATAAATATTTATTATTTTTTCATATAATAACACATACTAAAAGTGTGTTTACATGGATCAATATACCTGAATTCCAAAAAAATGATGATTAAATTAAAAAATATATATTTATTCTATAAAATATATGTTATCCTTACAATAATACACATTTGTATATATAATAATACAAACTGGGAGCAAATGTGTGTTACTTCAGAGCAAAAGTATGTTACTATCATATAAAATGAGTTTTTTTTAAGAGAAAAGTACAAATTGGTTCAACAAATTCGCACAAATTACAAAATAGTTTATGTGCAAAAAAAAAAAAACACTTCCGCGCAAACACAAAAAACACTTCCGTGCCAAATTTTTATGAACCAATTTGTAAATATAGTGATTTTTTTAAACCAATATGTAAAACACCCTTTTTTTAATTGTTGTATTTTTCAGTTTTATTTATACAAATAAGGTGAAATGCATAGAGGTTATGAATTTAAGCAAAGTCGTGAACGTCATTCACTTTTTTAGTAAAAACGTGATTTGTGTTCACGTTTTCTAGATGGCGTTATCAGCATCCGTTAATTAATGGTCTGCAACCTCGAGAATTACGGTTGGCTACTTATGAGTGCTGCTTGTGGATTGAATGGGTCAACAAACAACTGTCTTAAATGCATGATTCTTTCAAAATTCTTGAAAATGTTCACTGCAATTTTAAACCCTAATTTAACAATAAATTTATTTTATTGTTAACAATAAATTAAATCTTTGTTGCAGTGCTTACTAGATGTGAAATTTTGTTGATTTAAAAAATTATGATTTTATTAAGTTTTAACTTATTCTTTTAAAAGATTTTTTTCAAAAATTTTATTTTTTAAAGATTTTCTTGATTTTACATATTTTTTAATTTTTTTTTTTACTTGATTTATTTAACATATACCTCAATACTTTAATTTTTTATATTTATGAAGTTTTTATTTTAAAAAATGATACTTTAATTTATATATTTTTAAATTTTTGTAATTTTTTAATATTTTAAAATATATATTCAATTTATATAATTTTTTACAAATTAAAAAAGAGTTAAAATATTTTTTTGTTATGTTTTTGAAGTTGAGAAAAAGTGGAAATGTATTTTTTTTGTTTGGATGGGGTAAAAATATTAAAGGAATTAATAAAATATATTTAAGTAATATATACTCCATCCGTCCCAAAACTACTTCCACACTTTTCTTATTTGGATGTCCCAACTCTTAATTCTTTCACACATCTTGAAAGGAAACTGTTTACACTCACAAATGTCAATAAAATGCATTTTTTTATTTTATTATTTAAATTTACACTCACATACTTACTTTTTCTTGGTTCGCGTGCTTAAGATCAATATGAAAATAATTCTGAAATGGGGGAGTATTAATTTTTTAATTTTATTAAAATATGTTTATCAAATAAAATATATTTAGAGAATTTTGGGATATGAATATTAATATTCAAATTAAATTCACCAAATCTTTAAATGTAATTTTTATGCAAAATAAATAAAATCTAATTACTTGGAATGTATTATTATTTATTAGTTCAATGCATGAGCTGCAGAAATGATTACAAATGTAAGTTGGAGGTATGCATTAATTACTGTGGAGTGCTCTTTTAACATAAAGTAGTGCTATGTTAACATCAACTCACGGAGTCAGGGAAAGTGGGATAAAACGTAAACTCGGTTCACGTTTTTGCTTAAAAACAAAACCCACCATATTTTTATAACTGTGAATGGGAAACAAAACCCACTTGAATTTCACTATATTTAATATAAAGAGTAAAATTTGTGTTATTGTAAGAATAAATATTAGTTTTAACAAGTATGTATTTATTTTTATAAAAATAATTATTTTTTATACAAATACATATTAAAGTAGTAAAAAAATGTACTATTACATGAAATAATATATCCATAATAAAATTGGAAAATAAATTAAAAACTACATATTTATTTTTATAAAAATATATTTTATTCTTACAGTAACACACACATTCCACCTACCCTTATGGTGACTTACATATAGGTTCAAAAAAATTACTATATTTACAAATAGGTGCTATACCGAAAAAAAAATGCTTCTGTGCAGAATAAAAAAGTGCTTCTATGTAAATATTTTAAAATTATTTATAAATATAGTGACTTTTTTGAAACTATACATAAATCATCCCCTATGAAATCTAATTTTTCCCTTTACAATTTGAGTAAGTCTCATTTGCACCAGTTACACGGTGCAACTCTAGTTTATTTTTAAAAAGTTAAACAGTTTATAACTGAAAAGTTAAATAGTTTATTATACTAATATTGTTCTTATCCTATGTAACTCTTTAACTTTTCAGTTATAAACTGTTTAACTTTTTAAAAATGAACTTGAGTTGCACTGTGTCAATTTTGTTAAGCACAGTTTAGAAAATATTCCACCCACCCTATGAAATCCAATTTGATTCTTTAATAAGTTACGTGCATTTGTAGGTTAAAGCGGTTGGTTGTAGAAGATCTAATCAACGAGTGACTCTTTATCATTAATATTTTTTTGAGTAGGAGCATTGTTTATTTGATATCCGCTCAACTTTTTCTTTTTCATATTTTTCATAGTTTGGTTACCATTTATGTTTAAAAAAATATTGCATCCTGATATACTTTTTATATATATTTTTTTATTTCTTTAGGATTGCTCGAATATAAAAAAAAAAAAAAAAAAAAAAAACTCATAATTTTATAACTATATTTTGATTTCATTAATATATTTCGTTAGTACTTAGTAGCTATTGAAACATATTTATTTTCTTATAACACATTAATATTTATAATTATTAAATATATATTATACCACACATATATATATATAATACTAATTGACAAGAACTTTAAAGAGGGGAACACTATCACCATCTTGTAGCCGGTGTTTGACGAGGGGGAATGCCCTCATCTTCTTGTATGTCAAATTAATGTGCTCGTTAATTAACAAGGCAGTGGCCTTGTTAATTTTTTACATTCTAAACTATTTTTTTCTTAAATAATACCGTTTTTTAAAGTTTTGTTCTCAGTAATATTATTCTCTTTATACTGAGAGGTTCACTACGAACTTACCTGTCCTATTTTCAATGTCATTTTGCTTCATAAATAGTCTTGTTTCTGAATTTATCCAAATCCGTGCATGTCATGTAATACATAAAATATATATGAGATTAAATATAATAAATATAAATTACATAAATTTTAGTCAGAAACTTAATTTCCAATATCAAATGTAATTAAGAGTAGTTGCCCATATAAATTTTTTATTTTATTTTTAATTAAGAAGAACTAAGGAATGCAATAACAAAAACTATAAAAAATATTCGGTTGAAAACTATATACAATAGTAAGAATTTATAAAGATTTAGACACCCTAACAAATCGAGTATCCAAATTATTAAGTCTTACGTGCAACGTACAACTCAAATGCATTTTTAAAAAATTACACAAAATACTACTGAAAAGTCACACATATTATTATTAAAGAATTTATTTTTAATGATGTAACTTTTCAGTAATAATACGTGTGACTTTTCAATAATAATTTATATAATTTTTAAAAAATACACTTAAATTGTACGGTGCGCCTGATGCAGAGACTACTCAATTATTAATTCTTTCTACGAAAAATAATTCACTTAATTTAAATAATGGTAGGAACTCACAGTTTCAATTTTCTGGTACTTTAATTGTTTAATTTTGTGTTCATATCTATTGAAGTCGTAGAAGTTGAAGGTGCCTAATTATTATTATTATTATTATTTTTTTTTTTTTTAAAGGGTTGAAGCACTTTTTTTAACTTTACTCTTTCATCAAAAAACATGGAGCACGTCTTCTTTATTTTTGTTTCATGCGTGCAAAGATTGGATTGTAAGAAAAGAGAAATTAAATAAAGCTTATTTTGTGTAGAAATCATTTCTAAACCTATATATTTAGTCAACCAGTTCAGACTGCTCGACAAAATGAGTATTTAACAATCAATTTGATATGCACAATTTTTTATTTCTTTTATACAAATTAAAATTATCATGTAATATTAATAATTATTTATATAAACTGACTAATATATGAGATCAATTAATGAATCATTTAATATTACGATAATGATTCTTATATCTAAATAAGACATGACTCGTGAAAAATTAAAATCGATTAATAATATTTAAAAAAATATTTTTTAAAGTGACAGTTAAATAAAAACCAAGGGGGTATGATATTAATTATATTAACTTTGATCTAATAAATTCCATCTACTATAGCTACTATCCCCATTATATTCCCCTATTATCTACTTTATATGTTTCGTCTTGCATATTATTATTATATATACCTAATTGTGATGTGGTCACTATTGTATGAATAAATTAATTATTTTTTAAGAATTAAAGATATTCTACACAAGAAAAGGTTTTGAAGATAATACTCAAATGCTCAATTTGTCCTCTATATTTAGTTTTTTTATTTAAAAAAAAAAAGTCTCTCTTATCTTTAATATTATTAATTCTTATCAGGATGTTATAATATTTATACTTTTGAAAAAGATGGGAAATTAAAATGGAATAAGAAGAGCTGCAAAGTAGAAAACGTGAAAGAATGTAATTATCACGTGTAGGCCTTCCAACCAAACTAAAATATTTTTACTTTCAGCTCCAATATTTCATTTTACTTTTTCCAGCCTAGCCGATTCATTAGCAATCAGCTTCATCGCCTTTTGAAATTACAAAAAAAAAAAAAAAAAGGGATTAAAGATAGATGCACCAATACTTTTATAGAGCTAACGAGAAAAAGAATAAAGACAAACTTTTGTGTCCTGAGTGCAATTTTAGTCAAAGTTTCAGATTTGTTAATTATAAGGTCATGATGTTTAAATTTATATGAGCAAAATTGAATTCTATTAAAATCACTTATACAAATTTTCATTTAGAGAGCTCTTTAGAGTTCTTTAAGAAAAAGTTATTTAAATAAACCTCGCACTTAAAAAGTTGTTAACAAAATGAGAGGTTTGGATACAGAGAACTGTTATTTACAGCTCTCTAAATGAGATATTTACTTAAATAGCTGTCTATTAGAGAATTCTTATTAGAGCTCTCTAAGTGTAAGTCTGTATTAGTGAATTAATTAATAAAGACTTAAGGGGATAAGTAAGAACAATATTAGGCATTGTTTGCTTCACATTATTAATTTTGATAGGGGAACGTAATTTTTGGTTGTCACTTGTTTGGATTAGAGGACGGTGGTACAGGACATCCAAAGTTCAGTCTAATCTTGAAAAAAATAATTTTATTTGAAATTATAAGATAAATCGATTCAAAGAAAAAGGTGAGATATATTTATTATATGGCAAAGTAATAGATAGAATTGATTGAATCACATTATAAATATATATTTATCATAACTGTTGATAGAATTTATTAACAACATTTGTTTATGTGGCTAATATGACATGTAATTCTACCAAACAATAATCCAAGAATTTGTGTTCTTGGATGTAATATGAGGAGGGAGAATAGAGAGAGAAATATTGCAAGAGTAGTAGTATTGATTTTTAGGATTGTAAGAATTGTGTGAATAGTACAAGAGAGGTCTTATTTATAGGCGTGCGAGTGTGAGACGGCACCTTACGAGCCTATGTGGCTTCCGGTGTTGACGAGGGTTCCTTACCCTCGTCTTGGTCTCTCACACTGCTCCCTTTATCATGCCTCATCCTACTACTATGCCTTAGACTAGATGGGCCTCATTAAAAACCTCGCCGTAAACCACCCTTGTGGATAAACCGGACGGAGGGAAAAAGAGCACACCATCGGAGTCCTATTTGACTGATAGGCGAGCTCGCCGACGAGCTCGGAGATGAACCTAGGTGGTTTGGGCGAGCTCCAGGGCGATCTCTGGTGCCTTGTGTGGCCCACGGACGTTATGCGATGATGGAGCTCGGTGAGACCTTCCCAGGGATAAAGGCGAGCTCTGGGCGAGCTCCGCTCGTAGGTTACCTCCATATGGGCGAGTTCCGCATCTTCAAGGATCCTGGTGGGTCCTGGCGACCTGCTAAGCCTTGCGTAATTGCCCCATGTCGATAGTGTTAGTTCGTCATATCAACAATAACAATCTCGTGTATTATTAAAAAGATTTAAGAGATTAAACAGAAATTGCAATCCTTCAATGTAAACACATAACAAGATTCACACTGATCCAATTAAAATGGTACAAATTTATTGTAAATTTGAATAGTGATTAGATTGAACTAAATATTGGTATGCACCACTTCCTACTTGACTCCTTTAATCAATTTTGATAAGACTTCCATTTTTTTTTAACTGACAATGGAAAAATTTTATACTCAGAACTCATTTGGTTCGTTGAATAAGTTAAGATAAATTAGATTATTTTATTTAATTTTATATTTTGTTTAATGAACAAAGACCCAAGATTGATAAAAAGTTCAAAAATAAAATTCAATTATCTTATGAATGATAGATAATACTCCATTGTGTTTATCTTTACTAAAATACTCCTCTTATATTGAAAATGAGAACCATAATTTATTTTATTTTTGTTTATGATATAGATGACAAAATTGTCAATTGCATATTTTTTTATTATTAATCTTACAATCCAAACATTCAAAATGAAATTATTTTACATTACTAATTATCTTAATTCATCAATCCAAATATATTATTTAACTCACAATAACAATCTCTAGATTACAATCTTATCTAATTTATCTTTAATTATTTATCTTGTCCATTGACCCCAAATGAGCCGTGAGAGTATCACCAATACCCACAATAGGTTAGCTTCCTTATCCAAAGCCGAATTTATACACCGAACAATATTTTAAAAAGATAGAGAAATTATTGTTATCCTTGCCAATCCACATGGTGCCTCATTTTCAGTTATTGAGCAATTGGTAGCTCATTAATTTTTATTATTGATAAATATTAATTATTAATAGTTAAAAATTAATTTATCAAGTTTCTAAATATTACATGAATTATTTCAATCCACTCTATATTTTTCTTAATTTGTTTTTAAAAATAATTAAATTTGGGTCACCTCTCAAGTGAGAAATCCAATAAGTAGGTGAGTTGATAACTCACTAACTTATACTCCCTCCATCCCTACACAAATTAAGGTAAAAGTGAAAAAAATATAAGTGATATGATGGAAAAGGTGAAAAAGTATAAGTGATGTGATGGAAAAATGAAAAGATATAAGTAATGTGATGGAGAAAAGTAAAAAAGTAATGAAAATAGTATAAAAAGTATTGAAAATAATAATAAATAAGTGAATAGTAATTTCCAGAAAAAAGTAAAAAAATAATGAGCAACATATAGTGAAACGGACGAAAATGACAACATAAGCAATTTATAGTGGAACGGAGGAAGCATCTCAATTCTTCCCACATCTCTTGGAGTACCATTTCTTCCATGCTAAAACGAGCCTCCTTTGCATCATAGCTCTCTCACTGTTTCCAATGAATCCGACCACACTCTGATTCCAATGATAAGACTTTCAATTTTAACAGAATTGCACTATATTAGCTTAATTAGCAGTTCAAAACACAAATTTCAAAGTTTTGCTTTAATTTAATTTGTCCTTCGATAAACTCTGTATGTGATAACTAATAAGGTGATATTAAATTTTCATTAAGTACTATTTGCAATTATGTTTGACTTCATACTTATTTTGTCAAGTCCCAACTACTTCTAAAATGAAAAGAACTAAAACCGCAATACAACACCATATTATAGCTTCACCGTATAATCGAGTAATATATAAGAGAATTATATTTCCTAATTCATTGTGTGCAATAACTAATTCTTAATTCTTTTACTACACTTTATCGTTGAGTCAATTTTCAACGAAACTTGTTTAGCATACTGTTGGGTTTGGACCCACTTGATTTTGACTCATTTGATTAAACCTTAAGATCAATTCTCTAACCTAAGTATTGTTGATAGCTATCATATAAAAGGTTATTGTGTTTCTCCTCTCAAGTATGATCGACTGAAATCATGTGTAAGAGTTGAAAAGTTGTAGTGTTAGTGTGCAACCCTACATGACGGGACTTTAGTGTCTATCAATTCTTATTGATTTTGTGTCCACCAAACGGGTGGCCTAACCCCCGTCCTTAACCAAACCATGAATCGTGAGAGAAGACCTGATGATCCTAACACTTACAAAACTAATATCATAATATTGTTCACATAGTTCAATGTAGATGCCTATATAAAATATTGTTGAGTTAACAATGATTGTTTGAAATTAATTGGAATAAAGAAATTGAAGAACACCAAGATTTATGTGGTTCGATCAGAAATGATCTACGTCCACGGATGAGGGCACCTCTCTCACTAATCAATGAAAGATGATACAAATTACAAGTATTTTGGATCTCTCTCTAAGTATGTGTTTTTTTGTGTTGGTTGTTCACTACTTTCCCTATACATAGGAGTATGAAAACCCTTGTTAATGCTTGTGATCGTAACCAACTAATAAAAAACTTCTACAGTTGCAATCGAATTTGAATATCGATCAGAGCCCAACGATTTTCAGTTTTGATTCTGTTAAACTGATCGTCAGTTGTCCAACTTGGAAGTTTAAACCGTTTCGTAACTGATTCTTGGTTTAATTCCTGACTTAGAGTCAATATACCCCTTTTCTTGTCTTATCTGCTGATGTGATATGTCCTCAGCTGAGTCTGAGTACTCAGCTGATATCATCAGTAGACCTTTATCCTGACTAACCAGTCCTGTCCATCATCCTGACCTGACCAACTATCCTGACTGACCATCCTGACCAGTCATCCTGACTGTCGTCCTGACACCTCAGCTGACCTCCTCAGCTGACCTCCTCAGCTGACTCCGCAACTGACTAACTCAGCTGACTCCGCTGATATACCAGATGACTTTCAGTAGACTTCCAGATGATCTCCGCTGACCCCATCAGATGACCATCAGCAGACCTATCAGCTGACCTCCTTCAGCTAATAGTATAATGTTCAGTTAATCAGCAGTACTTGCTCATCTGATCTTTATTTCACTTTCTTTGCACCCATAACAATTCTCCACCTCAAAGTAAGTGAGATGCCTCTACCTAACCTTCACATCACAGTAGTATTAAGGCACATCCCATGATTGTACCTTAACCAGCTCCAAGCAGTAGTTGAATTTTGAACTCTGTATAACCTTAGTGAGCATATCAGCAGCATTGTCATCAGTTGAAACTTTCTGTATTGTGACTACCTTCTTTTCCACCACATCTCTCACAAAGTGAAGCCTCACATCCATATGTTTAGATCTTTCATGAAAGACCTGATGCTTGACTAAGTGAATGGCACTTTGGTTATCACATTCCACAGTAACTTCATCTTGTCTGATCCCAAATTCCCTGATAATACCCTTCAGCCACATAGCCTCCTTTGCTGCTTCTGTCACTGCAATGTACTCAGCTTCAGTGGTTGACAATGTAACCACTGACTGTAATGCAGCCCTCCAACTGATGGCTGTGCCATAAAGTGTAAACACATATCCAGTCAGAGATTTTCTTGTATCTATGCTTCCAGCATAGTCAGAATCTACAAAACCTTGTAGAGGTTGTTTGATATCCTGAGTCCTTTCAAACAGTAATCCCAGATGTGCTGAACCTTTCAGATATCTCATTATCTACTTGAAAGCTTCCCAATGTGCCTTTCTAGGATTAGCCATAAACCTGCTGACCAAACTCACTGCATGAGCAATATCAAGTCTGCTACAAACCATGGCATACATTATGCTTCCAACTCCATTTGAATAAGGTATCTTGTTCATCTGAGACATCTCCTGATCACTCCTGAGACACTGATCAGCTGTCAGTTTGAAATGTTGTCCAAGAGGAGTAGAGACTGATCTTGACTCATGCATATTGAATCTTCTCAAGACTTTCAGTATGTAGTCCTGCTGAGTCAAGAACATTCTTCCAGCTGACTTGTTCCTGATAATATCCATACCAAGAATTCTCTTAGCACTTCCAAGGTCTTTCATGTCAAAGGTTGAACTGGGCTTATCCTTCAGTTTCTGAATTCTTCCAAGACTTTTGCTAGCAATTAGCATATTATCCACATAAAGTAATAGATATGTAAGTACCTCAGAGCCTTGCTTTTCAAGGTACACACAACTATCATACTTGCATCTGATGAAGCCTATTGACATCATGAAGCTATCAAACCTTTTATACCACTGCCTTGGGCTTTGCTTAAGTCCATACAATGACTTCTTCAGCAAACATACTTTTCCTTCATCTTCTGATAGTATAAACCCCTCAGGCTGCTGCATATAAATGGTTTCTTCAAGCTCTCCATGTAGAAATGCAGTTTTAACATCCAGCTGTTGTAACTCTAGTCCATCCTGATTCACCTTAGACAATAAGATCCTTATTGAGCAGTGCTTTAGAACTGGTGAGAATACTTCATTGAAGTCTATTCCTTCTCTCTGAGTAAATCCTCTTGCAACCAATCTTGCCTTGTATCTGATCAGCTCCAGTCCATCTGACCCAATTTCAGACTTTTTCTTGAATATCCATCTTGAGCTGACAACATTCTGCCCTTTTTCTTTATTCACAAGAACTCATGTATTGTTCTTTTCAAGTGAATTTAACTCCTCTTTCATAGCTGAAATCCACTGATCTTTATCCTTTCTTGTCACTGCATTAGCATAAGTTTCAGGTTCTTGATACTCTACTTCTTCCGCCACTGATAAGGCATATGAGATCATGTCAGCTTGCCCAAACCTGATTGGTGGATGAATGCTTCTCCTATGTCTATCCCTGGCCAGACTGTAGTTTCTCAAATCTTGATCCTTTTCATCTGAATTTTCAGTTTGATCTTCAGAATCACTATCTGCTGATGCATCAGACTGATTTGCTTGTGGATTACTGATATCAGAGTTGTCCTGAGCCTGATCTTCATTCAGAATCCTGGTTGTATGCTCCACCTGAACTGGTGTATGTCTGATTATGGGATTATCCTCAGCATCCTGAGTATTTTCAGATGTACCATATCCCATAACTTTCTCATTGAAAGTCACATCTCTGCTGACAATACACTTCTGGTGCCCAGCTTCAAGACACCACAATCTATAACCCTTGACACCTTTTGGATATCCCAGGAAGATGCACCTCAGAGCCCTTGGTTCCAACTTATCCAGCCTTATGCGTGCAAAGGCTAAGCAACCAAACACCTTCAGATTATTGTAATCTGACAACCTACCATACCAAAGCTCATCTGGGGTTTTGAAGTCAATAGCAGATGAGGGTGTTTTGTTTATCAAATAACAAGCAGTATTAACTGCCTCTCCCCAGAACACTTTAGGTAGTTTAGCATTTGAAAGCATACACCTGACCTTCTCCAAAATAGTCTTGTTCATCCTCTCAGCAAGCCCATTCTGTTGAGGGTTTGCTGGAACAGTCTTGTGTCTTGTTATGCCTCTTTCCTTGCAGAAATTTTCAAATTCTTCTGACACATACTCAAGTCCATTGTCAGTCCTGAGATGCTTTATGGATCTGCCCCTTTTGTTTTCTTGTTCAAGGAGTCATTCCCTGAACTTTCCAAAAGCTTCACTCTTCTGCTTCAGAACTGCCCATAACTGCATTCACTAATCCGGCAACTGAGTTACCAATTAAAATGTACAAGCTATTCACCTTCTTGCCTTTCATCACAATGTTATTATCCTTGGTTATCAATATGAATCCCTTCCTTGTATTGAATTCATATCCCAAAACATTGAGTGATCCAAGAGAAATAAGATTTCTCTTCAGCTCAGGTACAAACCTGACATCTTGTAGTATTCTCTCAGCACCATCATGCAGCCTCAACTTTATTGAGCTAGAGCCTCTTACCTTGCACATCTGATCATTCCCCAAGAGAACTGATCCACCATCAAATTTCTTGAGATCCCTGAATAAATTTTCATTGGGACACATATGAAATGAGCACCCAAAATCCAACACCCAATCTTCACTCAGCTTGACATCAGTAACAGCCAAGACCTCAGCACTATCATATCCTTCCTAAGTAGTAATTGTGACATCAGCCTTCTGATCCTCTTCTTGCTTCCTGGATTTGTCAGGACAATTCTTCTTGAGATGTCCCACCTTCTGACATGAGAAACATTTTCTCCTTTCCACAAATTTTCCAGGTTCAGGGCCTTTACCATTCCTCTTCTTCTTTCCCTGAAACGGTTTCTTCCCTTTCTTGAATTTGATATTCAGCCCTTCACCTTGATTTGTGTTCTTCCTTTCAGATTGCATTTGAAGCGCCTTAGTTTTCAATGCATTCTGAATATCATCAGGTGACATCTTCTCTTGTCTTCCAAATAACAGAGCATCCTTGAAATTCTTCAAGGATTTTGGTAGAGAATTCAGTAACATCAGGACTTTATCCTTATCTTCAATCTTGACTTCAAGATTCTCCAAATCATCCACTGCTTTATTGAATTCTTCAAGTTGTTCAACCAGATCCCTGTCCTCAGTCATCTTGAAGGAATGAAGCCTCTGCTTCATGAACAACTTATTGGTAACCGACTTCGTTTGATACACCTGTTCCAGCTTGTTCCACACATCAATGGCAGTCTTCTCCTTATAAACCTCCTCAGAGGTTTATCATCCAAGCACAAGATGATTGTGCTATGAGCCTTGTCCCGAATCTCCTGCCTCTTTGCAGGTTCTGTTGAGGATTATGAAGGCTACTGATCCGCTGGTTTCAGAGCATTTGATAATCCATGGTGTGTGAGGAGAGCTTTCATCTTCACCTTCCACAACCAAAATCATTCGCTCCTGTGAATTTCTCAAACTCCATCTTCGTAGAAGCCATAGCAGTTGATTTCACCAACAATCTTCTTTCCCACAGACGGCGCCAATTGTTGAGTTAACAATGATTGTTTGAAATCAATTGGAATAAAGAAATTGAAGAACACCAACATTTACGTGGTTCGATCTGAAATTATCTACGTTCACGGATAAGGGCACCTCTCTCACTAATCAATGGAAGATGATACAAATTACAAGTATTTTGGATCTCTCTCTAAGTATGTGTTTTTCTGTGTTGGTTGTTCACTACTTTCCCTATACATAGATGCGTATATATATAGGAGTATGAAAACCCTAATTAATGCTTGTGATCGTAACCAACTAACAAGAAACTGCTACAGTTGCAATCGAATTTGAATATCGATCAGAGCCCAACCGTTTTTAGTTTTAATTCTGTTAAACTGATCGCCAGTTGTCCAACTTGGAAGTTTAAACCGCTTCGTAACTGATTCTATGTTTAATTCCTGACTTAGAGTCAGTATACCCCTTTTCTTGTCTTATCTGCTGATGTGATATGTCCTCAACTGAGTCTGAGTACTCAGCTGATATCATCAGTAGACCTTTATCCTGACTAACCAGTCCTGTCCATCATCCTGACCTTACCAACCATCCTGACCATCATCCTGACTGACCATCCTGACCAGTCATCCTGACTGTCGTCCTGACCAATCATCCTGACACCTCAGCTGACTCCCTCAGCTGACCTCCTCAGCTGACTCCGCAACTGACTACCTCATCTGACTCCGCTGATATACCAGATGACTTTCAGTAGACTTCCAGATGATCTCGGCTGACCCCATCAGATGACCATCAACAGACCTATCAGCTGACCTCCTTCATCTGATAGTATAATGTTCAGTTAATCAGCAGTACTTGCTCATCTGATCTTTATTTCATTTTCTTTGCACCCATAACAAATATTATGAATTAATTTATAAGACTAAGTGTATTATTGAATGAATATCATACTAATAAGTGCAATAAAATTAAAAAATGAATCCAATTTGGTAATTTTCGCAAAATAATCTGCTTTGAATGTTCATTCGGGTACACATTAATTTTGAAGAATCAGAAGGAAAACAAGCAATTAAAATAGCAGAGGCACAAGAATGGCCCAGAGACATTAAAGCTATCGAACGAGGAAGCGAAGGCCAGAGAGTTGTTTGAATTATGCAAAAAAGTAGAGCCAAAATATTTGCGCTCAATGATCTACATATATTTAACAAAAAGAATCAATAATTTATGATATTAGCCAAAAAATAATATTAACAGATAAAAATAAATAAAATTAAACTTCGCCGTTTCAAGCCGACACTTGGCAAATATGGGTTTAACAATATTAATTAACACACATTTATAATTTTGGATTATCTTGAGACTGTATTCTAAAACTTGTTTTCTTTGAATTAATTATAAAGTGCAGAATAAAAAACTGAATGTAATAAAATTTAGGCTCAATTTTAAACATTTAAAAAAAATGTAGAAATAAATTTTTTTAAGTTAGATAAGTGAAAACTTTTTCAAATGGAGATGTTTTTATTTATTTGTTGGAATAGTTAAATCAGCTGAGCCATGAATGTGAGCCGAGCCGAGCCGTTAGAGGTAGTGCAATCACTTTCACACTTCGAAAAGGCGAAAAGGGAAAACACAGAACACGCGCGCGCACAGAGGCCCACAACTTTGACGGCTCCCAATTTAGAAACGTATCCTTACGGCTCCATGTGGCCCGGCTAACGGCGCCTAGGCCCCAACCATTAGCCTTTTACTTTTCTTAATTTTCCCTTCAAACACAAAAGTAAATATTTAAATAAAAAGAGACCAAGACTGGGAATTTACTATTTTATTCATTCAACTGTAGAAAAATCATGCAAGACATTTTCTATTCCCGGTTCAATTTAAATAATGAGTAGATTTTTTTTTTTTTTACAAAATTGAGTTAACATCACTGTTATGTATAATTACTATATCTATCATATATATATACTATTATTGTTAAAAATATATTTAATTTTGTAAAGATGATAATATATTTACATTTAGACAAAATTGAAAGAATGGTTGAACAAATACACAGTAGATACTGCCATTATCGAAAAGGGTATCTTTGGATATTTTTACTAAAATTTATGTGAACTCTCTCCACAAATTTTTGTCGAGTAATTTAGTGACAACACATTGGAATCACAAATTAAACCAACGAGAGATTTTATTTTATTAATCACTACGAGACACACTATTTTGTTATGGCGTCAGAAATGTTATGACAAAACCTATTACCTACCGGCAATTATTGGTGGAGATATATAGTGGCGGTTGCCGCCGCCGCCACCATGCAAACATGATGTGTTGTGAATGGGTAGCATAATGGTAAATTTTTGGGAATGAAAAGACAATTAGCATGCACGCTAATGGCAAATATATGCCACGTTGGACCTCCGGCTCAACGGGGATCTGTCCGTAGACCGTAGGCTTGACAGCGGCGCAGCCCTCCACCACCACCATCACCCCACCGGTTTTTCTTAATGAAATTTCAAATTACATAAATATAAAATATTTTCTCGAATTATATTCATTTTATTTTCTTCCATAGCGTTTGCTTTTGTAAAATTGACCGGTGGCATGCATCCAAATTATATGTTGCTATAGTAACTTTTTTTTTTTTTTTTTTTAAATTCAAATGATTAAGAACAAAAATGAACATACAAGAATCAGAGATTTTTTTTTTTTAAATGATTAGTTCTGCTTTATATTTCTAAACCGTAATTTTAAAGTTTAATTTCTAACACGTCATAGGGGACCATAAAAAAGACTTGTTTTATCTTTGCTGGTACTAGCTAGATTATATATTGCCTAATTTCCTATTTTAAATATTAATTAATTTTATAAGTTGACAAAATTTTGCATGCACTAGCTAGTTCCAGTGCAAATTTAGCTTTTTTCTTAATAAAACACGTAGCACAGAGATGAAAACTACTACAACATAAGATCAACTTAATATTAATAAATAATTTTTTAATTGATTTGTAATTTTGCATTAAAAAATGTCATCCTATGTTCATGAATTGGAGAACATATAATTTATTCTCTTGGCATGTTTATTCCCTAGTGCGTTTTGTTAAATAACTTTTTTTTTTTTCTTAATTTAGTTTTAAAAAAAACATTAATGTTTGCAATTGATAGCGAGTGCAGTGAATTTAGTAGTGTTGAGTAGGAAGCGGGGTGCAGAATTGCTGGAAACCAATGAAAAAGCGCTTTTGAGACGATTTTGTGCAATCAAATAAATAATTAATGGGGGATAGAATTTGGGGATTAGTGGGAGAAGCAATCATTAACTATATAAAAAAAATTCATTAACAATATACAATTTTTAGGGCACGAGTGAAGCCCCCAACAAATATCGGAATTCTGTTCCCGCACATGGCCCCCTTTTTTACGCCATATATCCCCACTTCAACTTAATTAAAACATATTTTCATCTGTATAATAATAATAATAATAATAATAATAATAATAATAATAATAATAATAATAATAATAATA
>JAPKLY010000382.1:0-44818 GCA_026898435.1 Prunella vulgaris | reverse complement strand
TAATAATAATAATAATAATAATAATAATAATAATAATAATAATAATAGTAGTAGTAGTAGTAAGAATAATAATAATAAATAACAAAAATAAATTAATTTGTTTCTGGATTTTCTGCAAATTAAATGTGTGATAATAAATGACATGGCTGTCTTGTGTTTACATTATGCTCATGAGTATATCAATTGATGTTACGTATTCTTTCGATTTTATTTTGCTTGTCGTTCCCGAAATTTTGTAAAAAAATAACGTATATAAATTTTTGATAAATTTATCTTCCAGAGAGAGAGAGAGAGAATAAATATGTTTCCCACAAAAAATATATTTAAGAGATAATATGAAAAAAATAGCAAACACGAAAATTATTTTGAAATAAATTTAAATCTTAAAAACAATAAATAAAATGAAAAGGAGGAGTCTACATTAGTTTGAACAGAAAAATATTAAGAAGTTACCCCGAAATATACTTGTTTACAAAAGAATCTAAGTAAAAGGCTTTTCTTTACACTAAAATAAAAATTAGAAATTAATCACCTGCTAATAAGAATCATGAATATAAAAATTCAGAAGTATACAGGCAGAATCTTACGTGCAATATTTAACATAAACCTGCATAATTTAAGGATTAATTTATTTTATTAGATTATAAAATATTATATTTTTTTATATATGTTATTTATTCTATGTTAAATTTATGTGACACAGATTTGAGATAATATTTTAATCATATCTTATTGTATTGGAAGAAAATTGAAGTTAACGAGCTAGAAAAAAATAATTTCTTATTAATCAATCTGTTGAGGCACATCTTCAAATTTAAATTATGAATTTGGGGATAGATGCTAACTTCTGTTAGGGGAATTAATTCTTTAAATAAATAAGCCAAATTTAGCTTAGATAATAACTATCGCGCGGGTATAAATTACACCCTTCTAATCATAGGTATTAGTGGTACAAAAAGTATGGATGCAGTCAAAAGTTCTGAAATCTTATCTTTTTTTTTTTTAATTTTATAATATAGGATATAGCTAATCAATTCATCCTTTATTGATTCGTATTAATATTTAATACATTTTTTATTAACTTTTGCCAACATATTTGTGGTAAAGTTTTGTATATTAAGGTTTGTGATAGTTTTAAAGTATCAGATTAGATGTACCAAAAATTTCATCTGAAGTATAAGAATTTCGGTTCAATGATATTATATTACAACTTTTATATATTTTATTGACTAAATTTTTAATACTCCTAATAAATATTTTGATACACTTAATTAAATAGTTGACATTTTAAAACCATATTATATTTTTATTACAAACTTTTCATGAACAGTAATTTTCAGATAATATCTGCTCTTTATTTATTTATGTTTTAGGTAACATATATATGCATTCCCATAAACCAAATTTATTACGAATATAGGTGTTTGTACTTATGTAGAGATATATAACAAAGTGATACACTGAATTAACGATCAAATTCAGCTTTCGAGATATATAAAAATTTCTTTGGAGAAGCGTGTGAAACCAATTTCAAAGTAAAATACACACAAAATAAGAAAAAAATTAACTCCAAAGAAAATCTAGAGGTTGGCTTCACAAAGATTTGGCGATGAATTTGAAATCACACACGTTCGACATGGAAATTTATGACCAAATGGAAAGAAACAGAGGGGAGAAATTTGAATTTGTATTAAAAAAAAAACTACCAAACTACTAATAAATGTAGAGTTAATTATAAAATAATTCATTAACTTTAAATACTTTATCAATTATAAAAAGAATTTTTAAAGATTGTAATTCAATACATGAATTAGTTGCAATTCGGTATATGTCACAAGCTATATTTGAGTTTTATTTTTCTAAATATCACGATATTTCACGATTTATCCGCGATATTTTTAAATTTTTATTCTGTCGTAATATTTTTACAGCATTTGAAAAAGTATTGGAATAATCATTATTGGCCAGAAGAAAGCTTTGAATACAAACCGTGTTGGTTATAGATTTGTGTCTTGATGAAGAATAAAAAGTTATTTTTGACAAACGAT
The DNA here is from genome assembly GCA_026898435.1 of Prunella vulgaris. Lineage (NCBI taxonomy): Eukaryota > Viridiplantae > Streptophyta > Magnoliopsida > Lamiales > Lamiaceae > Prunella > Prunella vulgaris. The sequence continues at coordinate 42,770 of JAPKLY010000382.1, read as the reverse complement.
GCTCGCTATTATTACCGTTTTCTCGGATTTAATAGAAATGAACATTTGTGACTATTAAGTACATACTGTAAGTTCACAAATAATAATAATAATATAATAAAAAAGACAAAGAGCACAAGAGTGGGGAAAGAATCGATAAGTTCTTCCTTTGAAAATTGTTTTGGATTCTTAAAAGACCTCTAGTCTAGGAAGTATTATTAAGGCTATGAGTAAGTTATGAGGGAAAGGAGCCAAGACCTCGGGAAAGATTCTCTATTTACAGAGGATCGAATTAACCCTAAAATAAATTGAGAAACATATGTTATTACTTTGATGCTCTCTATAATTCTTTGATATCTTTACTGATGTTGACCTACGATATTATAATTTTGTATATCTAACTTTATTTTTAAAATAAATGAAAATTAAATTAAAGCTAATCTTTGTGCCATTTCCTTATATAGTAGCATCAAAGTAATCTGAGAGTAGAAATGAAAAGGACTGTCACATAGGATGGTATCCTGGCCTTTTGATGGTCACTCATAAGTCAAAAGAGAGAATATGGGAATTTACCTAATCGATACGACTAACATTTCATCCTCATATCTCTTCCCAATAATTCAGATTGAAGAATCCTAAGTAGACGCAATCCTATTTCATGCTGTCACAAGAAGAAATATATGCAAATCGACTCAAAATTATACTACCTTCCCTTTCTTCCTAGAAAATAATAAAAGGAGAAAAAAAGTCCTGGGACGAAGGGAATATAAAATTTTCGAAGTTCATTAACTATATTTTAGCTACTTATGTTTACGGACATATAATAAAATTTTGTATGATTGTGATGAGTGGTTCAATGCCAAAGTGAAGATATTTATTATATAGCAAATGGTTTTATATATATATATATATATATAACAAATGATTGATATTCAATTAATTGGTGCACGGAGCACTCACTTAACAGTTGAGATTGTTATATTGAAAAGTTAAGTCTGATCATAGATTACACTAAATTAATTTTTAGTGTAAAATTATCAGCATAATCAACCCCTAATTTTCAACATAATCAGACTTAACTTTTTAGTGTAAACAACTTTAATTGTTGAATGAGTGCACCGTGAACTTGATGCATATAACACTTACTCTTGTATATAATTATAAAAATAAACTACTGGACTTGTGAAATTTAGTGATTGAAGCTAAATAGTTGGAGAAGATTAAACAGTTATCAATACAAATAAAAATAATTTGGCTCTTAAACACCATAAATTTGGTGGGTTTTTTGAGAAAAATTAATTAGCATTAAATGGAGGAGAAAAGTACAAGATTTTTTGCTCATATTTTTTTTATGTTGATGCAGAGAATAGAGAGAATTAAAGAGAAGAGAGAAAATTAAGATGCGAGACAATTAATGAGAAAAAAAGAAGATGCATATAGGTGCAATATTCTTTTATTTGCATTTATATTATTATATTTTAATAAGATTTTATTTATATTAACAGAATTTCTTTTTAAACTTGAACCTAGAATATTATGGGCCGCGTGACATGTTATTGGATATACTTCTTAAAATACTAGCCTACCTAGGTATTCTAATCATTCCAACACATATGTTGAAACATTCCTTTTCGTCAATGGTTGATGAATCCTAACTTAATTTTTTAGATTGTGATATATAGAGAGGAGAATTTATATGCTATTGGCGAGGTGATTTTAAAGTAAATATTTTGTGTTACTGTTTTTGTAAGTGTATGATTTTGGGCTAGAATATTTCTTATATTCTAAGCTCGTTTTTTTATTAAAATTTATCTTTTCTGACAATATATATATATATATATATATATATATATATATATATGATTAATCAAGTGTAATTTCTGTCATACGTACGGACAATTATTTTACTTTAATGTGGGCTATACTTGTCTGTATGTTGAATTTTTTAATTTTCTTGGTCTTTGATCATTTTTTTTATTAAAAAAAATCCAAGAATTTTACCTTAATTTTTTAATTATTGTTCGAAATATTTATTTAGGATCATAGTGTGTGTTTGAGATGATGCTATTATAACTTAACTTTGATTCTAAAAAAGTAATGAATCAACCATAATTTAACTATATGAAAACTATGACTTTCATTTCATACCCTTTCTGTTTCTATACAATTTTCATTCCTTATAATTATAACAAAGGGACTATTACATTTAAAGTCGTTAATACACATATACCCACTATATACTGCTCAATTTCACGTCTCCATGACTCCTTTTTCTCTAATGTCCTAACATCTTGAAAACCCAATAGCGTATGATTGCCCTAAAATCTGAGCTAGCTCATGCAATCATCAAATTTAATGATTTAAGCCTAAAATTAAATCATTGGTGTCGCCTGTGCAAAAAATGCTTTTGTAATCAATGCGTAATATGTTTAATAAAAAATTTAATACTATAGTGAAAATAATTAATATTTGGTATATATACGGTACAATTAAAGAATATTTGGTTTGGATGTTGATTGATTTGTGTTTAAGGAAGAAAAGTGAGTCGAAGAATCTAAAATGGAAAATATAATTTGTAATAATTACCATGCACACGGTGCTCTAATAATTAAGATGTGCTATTTTGCTTTCCCTTGATGCCAAAATTATATTTATCGCGTCATAAAAATGTTTACATTTAAGTCAACTTTCTTGCCTTTTCCAAAAAAAAAAAATCACCTTTCTTGTGTTGTAATTTACCGTGTTTATTTTGAAAAATTAATTGTACTCTTTCTCTTTTAAATCAAATTATACTCTCATGTAAGATTATTGAGTAACTCTCATGTGCATTGATGCATGATGCACTCACTCAACAGTTGATATTATTTACATTAAAAAATAAATTTGGCTATAGTAAAATTAAAGTGAGTTGATTACACTAAAAATTTTAAACTGAATATTAATAATAGTGTATCATTTTCACTATATTCAGATTTAGTTTTTTTTAGTATAAATAATTGTAAATATTAAATAAGTGTCCAATGTACCAGTTGGATACGAAACATTTGCAAGATTAATTATCAACATTAACGTTTTTCTTAAAGAAAGTATAAATTTATTCGACCCCATCAATGCTCATCATGACTTTTCTCCTCCGAGTATTTGATTTCAAATTCAACATCAAGTTAATGGAATACTCTAATATAATTGGGACAAAGGAGATGCTTACACTTCCAATCATTTGTGTCAAGGATTATGATTTTTCCTTTTCCTCTAAATTAATCATCTCATTAAAAATTAAATGTTGAATCTTGTGTCATATATTAAAATTTGGGCCTTTAATTAAAGGTAGAAATCAAGTTTAATGGTCTTTTAGAATTGTTATAGATCAAAATATACGAGCTCGGCTTGACTTAAGAAGTCCGACAACACGGTTCAAAACTAAAAAAGTACGTACTGAATAAATTATACGTTGCTCTCAAGATCTCACCTAGTGACCAATTATTGAAGAATTATGTTCGTAACCTAGAAATAAACAACCAAATTCCGACCTCAAAGATTGGTGATCGGTCCCAAGAAGTTGCATCTAGCAAAGAATCTCCCTATTTTAAGAACATATCAATTTTCCCAGAGGTGGTTGAAGACTTAACAAACCTACAAATAATTTTTTTTATCTTGTGTTAAAAAATCAATTTTCAGTGCTGAGCTGACATGGCCCCGTTGATTAGCATTTGCTTCTACAATAGATTTATTGTAGCCCAAATATAGGTTGATTTGATTGATTCTAGAAGAAAATTAAAAAAGAATTACTTAGGGGTGTTTGATTGGCACCTTAATTTGAAAAGTAAGTAATAGTAATCAAAGTCATAGTGTGTGTTTGGAACGACTCTACCATGACTTTGATTTCTAAAAATTAAGGAATCTACCATAGTTCAACTATTTGAGAATTATAACTTCCATTTCATACACATACCTTTTCCATTTCTTGCAGTTATACTAAACGTCTCTTATACTATAAATAGTACCTCAAAAACCATAATAAATATTCGAAAATTAATTTAGAGTATAAAAAACTTAGCAACTCTCTTTCCATTTATTGCTTTCAAGCTTTAAATCGTGTTCTTAAATTATTGTTTTTCATTATCTTCCAGTCATTTGAAGAATTATTCTTTATCTGATTCTTATTAATTATATTGGGTAACAATAAGGGTTATAGCGGTTTTCTATATATATCCATCTAATTTATTGTATTCATGTATCTTAATTATAAAACTAATAAAACTCCTTCATTAATGGTGATTATAGTCAATTCTTAAGATCAATAAGTTCATGTCTTAATTGCTTCATTTAATCTCGTCTTCACCTTATTTAATTACAAGTTAATATTGTGTTCACAGACAGAATGAAACTAAATAAAGTAATTTTTAATTAAATATCTTTTAGTGTGTAACTTATTCATATAATATGCTTTTATTAATATATATATATATATATATATATATATAATCAAAATGTTTACAATTAAAAAATGTCACTTGGTAAAAAAAATCGAGATAAATAGAAAAAAATGCGCAATGGAGTTGCAAACGAGTGCTATTGGTCGAAATCATTTTCCATATATTTTTTTGCATTTCGTATTTAATTTTTAACAATATTAATTATTCTGTCAAAATATATTAATTTGATAATAATATATTACTCCATCCGTCCCAGAGAAACTTACAAGTTTTCCTTTTCGGGACGTCCCATAGGAACTTGCAAGCCTAAAAATAGAAATATATTTCAATATTATTATTCTTACAATATACACTTTTTTTACACTTTATGATGAGGTGGAAAGCAAAAGATGTTTTTTTTCTTAATTTGTGAGCCCTCCCTCCCTTGCATCTTCCTCTGGGACGGAAGGAGTATAAAACAATTAATTAATATTGTACCATATTGAGTGGCATTTACAAACTGATTCGAAAGAGTGACTAACTACAAATTTATTCAAAGTATATGCACAGACATATATTATTATTATTATTATTATTATTATTATTATTATTATTATTATTTGAACATTAAATGCAAATATTTTTGAACCAGTTTTTATTTTTTTTAAATTATTTGTATTTTCGCTAATTTAGTTTATACTCGTGTCATATATATTTAGAAAAATATATTTTTAATTAAGGAAAAGTTGTGTGGTTCCCACATTGGGCAAAGAATATTAGGGTTGGATTATTGGTGAGTCTGATAAAGTGAATTCAGATAAGCGATGAAGCAGGCATCTCTGACGGATTTGGGCCCCCGTTACTCTAAATGGGCCCTCCATCAGAAGGATCCGAATATTATTTGTGCCTAGCTGTCAATGATCCAAATTCATAACATATTAACATCAAGCCATAAATAAATTGATAAATACCAAGTTGGTAGCACTAATAGCACATCTCATTCATACTTTGATATGAAAATTCCTACCTTTATTGTCATCAATAATATTATTCCCTATAGTTTGATTGAAATCACTTGTGGGAAATTAACGAAAAGTGGACTAGTTAGGTGGTTGGATTTGACTAATGAGTTTCATCTTCCTAAAAGCAATTCAAGAATTATTTGCCTACAAAATAAAATACATACATATTTAATTACATACAAATAATTTGATAATAAAATGTACCTACAAATAATTTGCTTATGAAAATTCCGTAGGCATTTCTCGGTACAATTTTTTTTGTGAAAATTTTCATAACCATATTAATAATTTCTATAAATAATTTTATAATTCCTCTGTCCCACTCAATTTGGCAATTTTTGTATGTCTCATCATATGTTTCTCATTTACTTTTTTTACTTTTTTGGAAAATTACTACTCCCTCCGTCCCATAGGAATTTACACCCTATGTGACTGCACATTTTTTTAAGAAAAATGTGTTTTATATATAAAGTAGTAGCATATGGGTAAATATATGTGTATATGTTTGTGAGTATACACATAAATCATTGTTTCCTTTTTTGGTAGTGTACAAATTTGTGTGGGACGTCCAAATAAAGAAACTTTGCAAATTATTGTGGGACAGAGGGAGTATTTATTTATTTTTTATTACTTTTTACACTATTCTCATTACTTTTTTATTTTTTCTATCACATTAATTATATTTTTTTATTTTTATCTTAATTCGTGTGCCCAGAAAAAATAAGTACATATACCGGGACGGATGAAATATTTTTTTTTGTAAAGCTTTGTATAAATATGGTTAAAGTATTAAGTATTTAACCAAAGTATCAAAAATCTTATCAGAAATATAAAAATATTTTGATCAATGATATTATATTATAATTATTATAGATTTTATTAATCTCAACTTTTAGTATTTATGATGAATATTTTGATACATGACCAAATATACGATACTTTGAAACACTTTCCTAAGTTTTTGTTATGCTTAGATTATTTATTTTTAGTGTGGATTCAATTTTCAACGTGCTTAAACTATCAACAATAAGTTATTATTTCGTTAAAAAAATCAAATTTATACTTCTTTTTCTAGCATATAAATTTGAAATAATTAAATATAATTTTTATACATTAAAGTATGTGCCGACAACACCCACTAGTTTGAGTAGGTTTACTATAAAATTTGTTTATTAGACTAAACTTATACTATTACATGCATGTACGGATATCTAGATATATTTGATGGCATCATATTATTATACATGTAATTTTAATTTTCATGTATAATGATATTATCGAATGAATGCAACGATATCAACAAATACATTTAACAATATCAATATTTTTTTCCATGAAATTTATTCACAGAAGACATTGTGATTAACTTTAGAGTTCCCTTTGTTGTCAGCAGATATTTGATTAAATCTAACGATTGAACTCACAAATTAACAAACAATTAATTAGGCTGTCTTGCTTGTGACTAGATCTTCACATGATCAGACAGCTAAGTTCACATAATTAACGAACATTTTAGTTTAATTATTTCTATTAATTAAGATCAAAAGCATTTGAATATATATTAATCAACAGCAAAGATTTCAATAAATCATACTATTGGATGAGTGGACTATAAATTACGCTCCGTTGGAACATGCACTTCTTGCCCAGGAAAAAACTTTCAATTATATTTATTTAATTTAATAAAGAGCGATTTCAACATCTGAGAGAAAAATAAGACGAAATCTTATTATGATTGTCCCACATTCCAATAATTGATAGTAACAACTTAATTATTATGAAAGCAGTATTTATTTCTAATTTTAATGTGTATACATACATATATAGATAAATTAGTGGGGATATAACGGAATTTGATATTCTAATTACACTTCTTTCAATACTCCTATGTGAAATAATTTACCCATGTAATTTTTATAGGAAAGTACAGAATGGTTCACAAAATTGACATTTAATACAAATTGATTTTGTGCAGAAAAATAATATGCTTCTGTGCATAAAAAAAAAGTGATTCTGCGCAAATATTGTGAACCAATTTATAAATATAGTGATTTTTTTGAACCAATATGTAAATCACCTTTTTTATATACAGAATACACTATGTATTCCTTACATGTGAATCCTCGTTAATAGAAACTTGAACACCCATACTCTTTCATTTCAACAACTCATGCTCTGTCAAGGGACATTTACATATTAGTTCAAAAAGTGATTTTAATTGTAAATTGATTCAAATGATTTGCACAGACACCTACATGTTTTGTACATAAAAGTGTAAAAGTTTGACACGTGTAAATATTTTAAATATATTTGTAAGTAATGTAATTTTCTTGAACTATTTTATAATTTTTCCCTCTGTCATGTCAACAACCCATTTGGTCGAGTATGGGGCCATCTCTGATACCATATAAAAATGAATGGGTGTCTTACATATCGGTTCAAAAAAATGACTATATTTATAAATTGGTTCACAATATCTACACATAAGTGTAATTTTTTCCTGCACATAAATATATTTTTTCTTCTACACAGAATTAATTTATAATTTTTGTCAATTTTGTAAACTATTTTGTAATTAATTTTCCCAAAATGTGCAAAGGGATTTAGTAGGCGCACTCCACAAATTGTGTCATTCCACATATGAAGGAAACTAGTCATATCTATATACACATAAAAGTAAAAGTGAAAAGGCCTTTTAAATTTTCTTTTATTCATTTGTGTAAATATTTTGACAATTTATAAATGTAATATTTTTTATAACCATTATATAAATGTCCCAAAATTTTAATAGAATGAGATTTTAGAGAATTAGAAAAAATAATAGTAATTGAAATAATTATAGGAGACAGTCGAAATTATTATCTTGTTCGTACTTGACTAATTCTGAAAGGGGTCTTTTGATAATAATAAATTGAAATAATTTCTTTAACAAATATATATATATATATTTGCATGATAAAAAATAATTATTGCATATGATTCAATTCATGAGAGACAAGCACTTGTACATATATAATTATCTGCCCAAATTATCCCAATATTCTTGTCCACGATACTATCATATATGTTCCCCATTTGTTATTCTCTCCACTGAAGTGCTTAAATACTCATCATCATTGCATCAGCATGAACAAAGCTAGGAATATTAAATTAAAAATAAAAAAGGGCATTTTTGTTTATTTTATCATGGTCGAATATTGTATAAAAAGTTATAATTAATTATTTGATAAAACAAAAAAGAATTAAAGAATGTGTCACGCAGGAAGTTGTTATACAATATTTGCAGCTCGAAGAAATTGACTAACAATGGCTAAGTGCAGCGGGAAAAGGTGAAAATTTGTGCGCTTTCAAATCTTGAAAAGACATTTAATTAAGCTGCAAATATACATATTGGAATGAAAATTAGAGTAATGATTAGATCTTTCGTATATATACAAGCAAAAATTAATAGTTTATTTAAAAAATTTGTTTTATTAAAAAAACTATTTTAAAGGACAATTAATAGCTTATTTTTGTTAGGTTTATGAAGATTTTTTTTTATTGGTAAATGTTAGTTTTTAATAGTTAGAAGTTACAAAAAAATTATTATTTTTATCGGTAATGTCAGTTGTTAATTCACCAAGTCCCCAAATATACCAAGAGTTTTCTCCAAGCCAACCTTATATCTCTCAAACACACCAAGAGTTTTCATTTAGGTGAGAATCACGGTGGTCATGTGAGCTAATCCATAAACTTTATATTCTTTATGAAAAAAATAAAAACGAAAGCTTAATCTTGGTATATTGTAATACATATATATATATGCATGTGTGATTCTATTTTCTCATGCGTGCGCTGTTCTATTTCCTTTCACCACTCTTTAGAATCTTAATTTTAGGACGCAAAAAATTAACGAAATCTTACACACATATATGTGCAGGGAAAATATATTTTATGGATAAATAGACAGTAAGGGTACGTTTGTTTTGGGATTAAGGGGGTCGTGGGAAGTCATGACTTTGAAATCCTGAGATGTGAAAACCTTGATGAATAATAAAAGTGTGTGTTTGTTTTGGAATTTTAATAGGGTAGGATGTTACTTTATGTCAAATCAAATTGTGATAATGATTAATTTTATAGGTATAATAATAGGTATTTTATGAGTGTTGTGTTGGAAAGAGTAATAATAGGTTTAATAGGTATTTTTAGGTGTGGATTGAGTTTGGGATGTGAAATTCGGATGTTACATCCCCAACTCATGTAGAGACGTGATCGCAAAGTCCTACGTCCATCCGTGCTAGTCCCAAAACAAACATACCCTAATGTTCTTACTTGGTGTCCATATACATGTGATTTAAGTGTGGCAACAGTAAAGTGTAGTTTAGATTGGGCAAAATTATACAATTATTTCATCTGTTTTCTCCTCCAGTTTTTTTTTTTTTTCCAATTTTAGTGTTTATATTACACTCCTCCGTCTCACCATAAGTTACTCATTTTGTTATTTTCGTCTGGTCCACTATATATTACTCATTTATTTTTTTATCTTTTTAAAAAAATATTATTCACTTTTTTATTACTCTATATGTCCCCTTATAAGTTGTTCATAATTTTTGGGTACTAATATTACGAAGGATATAAAAATATTGATATAGTACAAGTGATGTGATAGAGAAAAGTAAAAAAGTAATGAGAATAGTGTAAAATGTATTGAAAATAAGAAGTCAATAGTAGTTTCCAAAAAAGGTAAAAGAACAAATGAACAATATATAGTGGGACGAACGAATGACAAAATGAGCAACTTATAGTGGGACGAACGAATGGCAAAATGAGCAACTTATAGTGGGACAGAGGGAGTATTAGTTTCAATGTTTTTTATACTATTCTCATTATTATTTCACTTTTCTCCATCACATTACATATACTATATCAATATTTTATATTCTTTTTAATATTTGTGTCAAAAAATAACGAATAATTTATAGTGGAACAGAGAGAGTATGAATTTAATATATAATTATATTAGATTTGGTTGATAAGATATTTTTTTGTTGCATTTCGAGTTTCATTTTTTTTATGCAAATTGTACATGGTTTCAGAACCAATATTGAAGAGATTTCGTAAGTCACAAGATAAACAATCATCAGATTCACAACCAGCAGCAAAAAGAATACCAAATGGAATTACAGAATCAATAAGTAGAAATACATCCAGATCTCTAACTCAAATCCAATCATCAAGAATAATCTCCAGAAATATGTTTGCATCGTTGAATTCAGATCAGAATCATGATAAGTTATGACTCCTATTAGTTCTACAACATAGCGGGCGATAATAATATTCAGTTGGAGTTACAATAATTTTATCACGATAATATTATTTATAGTGATAAATAAATTTTGCCACGTCAAATAAGAAAAGTATAAGGATGTTGTGACGAAATAGTTTGGGTGACGCAAATAAATATGTATAGTGATCATATATTCATCACAACGTCAACAATATTATTTTTGGCGATAAAAAAGTTGTCACGTGAAACAACAAAAAACTAAGGATATTGTGAGGAAAAATAATTTGGGTGATAAAAGTATTCAGTTATAGTGATAATAATTTCATCATGATAATATTATTTATGGTGATAAATAAATTTTATCACATTAAATTATAAAAATATGTGGATATTGTGACAAAATAATTTAGGTGACGAAAAGTGAGAGTTAACCAAAACATTATCTATAGTGACAAATATATTTTTTCACGTGAAACAATAAAAATGCAAAGATATTATGTGTAAAACAAATTTGCGTGATGAAATTATGGAGTTGTAGTGACGATATATTTATCATAATAACATTATCTTTAGTGATAAATAAGATTTGTCACTAGCTGCTCTAATGACATTCCCTTATCATCATCACACATCTTTTATGACAAATTTTTAATACGGCGTTTGTGATAAAAAAAAATTGTCACCCCAAATCTCTAGTGATAAAAAATTTTGTTCTCGCAACAATTTTTCATCACTAAAAAGTAATTCTTTTATAGTGCCAATATGGATTGATTTGAACCGGAATGTTCAAAATTTTTACTTATAAATTACCGTCCTGGAATTGTCTGCTTTGAATAATTAGAACTTCATTTTGTCACTCTAAAAAATTAAATTTCTTATTTTATCAATTCTACAAGTTATTGTTTTATTACTCCATAAGTTATGTTTCCAAATAAATTTACTTGGTCTGCTCTGTAGAATCTTACACACTTATAAATGCACACTTTTAAATTGTGTTAAAAATGATAAACTATCAACAATTTCAACTCAAACACGAATGACGGATAAATAAAATCTACACTTTATCCAAATAATAAATGTTAAATCCACTGGATTTTCAATTCTCAGTTCAATTAAATACTGTAATAGTAGTATGTGTTAAAATCTATATATATATGCTAATATTTAAAAAAAAAACTGAATTTTGACACTCTCAATTCATATCAATATATTATATACTCCCGGTGTTCCCCACTAAATTTTACATGCAATTTTGTGTTTTTCTAAAAAAATAGTATATATTTAAAAAAAAAAATTAGATTAATAAATAAATAATATTTTAAAATAAAGTAAGTATGTTCTAATTTTATTTTATGACATAAAATTGATTGCGAAATGATTTGAGAAAATGTTAAAAAAAAATTGGGATAAAATGAGTGTATGTTAAAAATAATAAGTGGATTTTGTATTAAAGAAGTCCGACACATGAAGAGTGATGAAGATGCTATATATGGCGTAGAGTATAAACTTAGAAATTAACAGCGGTTTTAACCAGTGTCCCACAACCATCTGCGGCGGCGCCGCCGCTTGTGCCGCCCATGAAATCCCCCCTCGCAGAAACCTAGCCGACACTTAATTTCACCCATTCGAAGCAATCCTATTTTCTGGAGCAATGAATATTTTTAGATTTTCAAGGCACATTTATATCCATTTATTGCTAGTACTATTTTTTAATGTATTAAGTAATTCCCAGTTGGGAAAAAAAAGTTGGAAAAGGAAAATAGAAAATAATCTTGACCTTTTCTCTTTGGAGTAGCAATTGCTTTCTGAGTAATCTATTAAATTGAAACGAATAATAAAAATTATTATTTTAATTTTATTTTCACACTATTCACATATTTAAATAAAATATTATTATTTTTATATTTTAATTAATTTTATTATTTTAATAATATAATTTTATACATCTTTTTTAAAAATACGTACTCCTCACTTTTAGTACCGAGGGAGTAATATTTATACGAAACGAAAAATATCATCCAAGTAGAGTCTACTTCCTTTTATCTCTCCTACTTTCTGGAAATATTTTCTTTCTTGCTATATCTGCTGGGAAATCACGCGGTTTATATATTAGACCACAAATTTACGGCTTAATTATAAAAAAAAAATTTAAGAAGACGCTTATTTCAAATTTTTCAATAGAGATGAGAACGAAATTTTATTAGTTACAGCAACAGAATTTAAAAACTCATAATTTTTTTATTAGTTATTAGAATCTTATTTTTATTTACCTATAACTTTGTGCATGTGATCATATGATTTTATGAATGGTGACGATATATGTAAAGGAAATTGACCATGCTTTCAAATATAGAATCTCGTACTCTATAATTCTAGTATGATAAATTAATTAATTAGTTTTTATATGTTATACTTTTATTTTTAATTTTATGTGGTCATGACACTATAACATTGTTGCAAGTTGTCTAAATGGTTAATTTAGCAGTGGTCCGCAGCAGACAGCTAGCGTATCAATATAATTCAATCATTCATAATTTTTATGTCGGAATTTGGATTTTTTTTTTTTTGAAAAAGAAATGAATTTGGAAAATTTTAAAATGTATTTTTGATATACATATATATGTGCAAGTGTGCTGCGCACACGTATGATTCTTGTAGTTAAGACATTCTGAATACATTTTAATTGAGTTTGGATTGAGTGATTTAAAATTTAAAGAATTTGAAAATTATAGGATAAAAAAATTAAATTTCAAATGATGTGATTTTATTAACATTAATTTTTTTTCTAATTTAAATTAGAGTTAAAATTAAGAAGTTCTTGATATGAATTTAAGATGAAAATTATAATAGATTTCATTAAAGGGTTAATCAGTATGAGATCAGTGATTACCTTTGTGTACCTAATTTTTATTTTCATTCTTATATAATAAATAATATTAAGCGCTATTAATAAGAATCACTTCTCGTTAATTCTCATTGCATTACCCTCTATCAAACGGGCCTTAAATATTCAAATTAATCAATAAATATCTTATTGATCGAACAAGTGGAGTGTATTTTAATTGTAGATTTAAAATCTATAACTCTAAATCCAACCATCCAAATATAACCTTTCAATTTAGTATTTCATGTGATTCACGGTCACTCTTTATCTTAAGGTATCTTTAGGGAGTATTCAAATGGAAAATAATTGTCATAAACGAAATTTGTTGGAGATTGGTTAAAAATAAATTGGGTTTTGACCTAACATTGGCCAATTCTTATTTGATGGATCATGCGTTAAAAATGAAATAAGTTAAAAATTCGTAATCTACAATTCAAATTAATTTCATATAATTTAATTCAATTAATCAATGGGAAAATTACAAAATGATTCTCAAAATTAATAAAAATTACAAATTAATTCTGTGCAGAAAAAAATATATTTCTGTGCATAAAAAAATTACACTTCCGTGCAGATATTGTGAATCAATTTATAAATATAGTCACTTTTTTGAACCAATATGTAAGTCACCTTAATCAATTAAAGCATATAAATGGAGATGGGAGTTTAATAGCTAATGTATAGCAATTAATCATGGTGCGCTCGAAGCTGTCCCATAAATTGAGTTTGTGCATTAATCCATTCTTTCATCCTAAAGCCAATTTATAATAAGAAAGAGTTTGTTCATTCTAGCTCCCATGGCCACCGGGCTCTTCACTTAAATGAGTGATCTGAGTTTGATTTCCTTTGAGAACAAATTGGAGATGGGAGATATAAGGTTGACTAGGAGTTTATTTTTGGAATATTTGAGAATTTAGTGCAATTAACTACTAACAATTAACATTTACCAATAAAAAAAAATGAGTTTGTTCATTAACGCCAATCTGCTCATCTTTCAATATTTCATTGTGATACAACTCACGTGGTTAATTTAATATATTCTCAACATAATGCCCCAACTAAGGAAAAATGTGGTGAAAAAGACCACCTTATAAATACACTTTTCCTATGAGAAAACAATTTTATAAAGTTTATATATGGTGGAACTATAGTTAGGCACTGTCTACAAAACCGCACATGCACGTCACACTTAATTGTAATGTACACATTACTTGAAAAAGTAGTTGTATTTAGAGCATTAAAAAACAATTGTATAATGTTTTTTCAGGAAAAATTCTGTTTTGGCGGCACTGATTATTTAGTCCCTTAAACAAAACACAAGCACTACTAAATAATGTGATGTTTTGAACAAATAATTCAAGTCTAATATCATAATCATTAGTTAGTTTTTATTAATATTCCACACATAATTAATAGGCGGGCAATATCAAAATTGTTGAAACAAGGATTGTCATCAATAAATAGAGTTGGAGAATATCCCAATCACTTGAAGAATAATGAGTAACAGTGAGTTGAAAAACTATCCACTTGAAAACGAGATTTTACGCTAAAATTCATACTCCATTCATTACAATTTAGGTTATATATCCATAATATAGTACAAATTTTAATGGAAATATTGTTAATTTATTAATTTAAAAAGTGTAATGTTAAGAGTTTATTGGTTCTTATTACTTCATTTATAAAATTGTAGTTCTTTGCTAAAGGGTATATTAGAAAGGAAAAAAAATAAAAGAGGGACACACTTCTTCTTTTTTTTTTAAATTGTAAAGAAGGAATAGTGTGCAAAAATTATAAAAATTGCACACCCAAAATCACACTTAAAATCATAATGAGTGTGCAAATATTTTAAAAATTATACACTTATCCCTCTTTGTAAAAAATCTAAAAAATTATCCCTCTTTGTAATTGTCTCTATTAGAAAATATGATCATTGAGGATATTTATATTGAATGTCCTAGGTTCTCCTTTTATATGCATGCAGAGTACATATATACCTCTACATATAACTACAAAGTTTTGTATGTATCAACGGTACTTTTTTTTAAAATAATATTATTAACTTCACTCAATAATATTGCTTAACAATTGACTGATATTACTCATTTATTTTAATATTACATCCTCCATTTACACTCTGGATATTATGTTTCTTACGAAAATATATTTTTTAAATAAAATAGTAATATATAGGTAAAATATGTAAAATTTTATAAATGTGCATATAAATTGATATTTTTTAGTAGTATATAAATTAATGTGAAACGTTCGAATAAAAAAAAAAAGCAAATTTATGTGAATGAAAATAAAATACTCCCTCCGTCCACCAAATTTATTTCCACTTTCTATTTTCGTTCGTCTCTCAAATTTATTCTTATTTTTCTTTTAGAGAATATTATTTTATTAATATACTCATAAACAATTATTTTATTTTTTAGTGGACCTCATAATTATTTTATATTATCTTTACTTTATCTACTTTATTTTATTTTTTTAAAACTCTGTGTACATAGAAATGAAAATAAATTTGGGGGTGGAGGTAGGATTATTGCACAATTCACAAAACTATTAGTCATAGGAAATCATTGATGGTAGAAGCAGCATTAATGATGGCAATGAATCATTAATGAGTCCATCTACCTCAAATCCACCTCAGATATCAATCATTTCAACCTGCTTCCCTAATCTTGTTCGCTATCCATTGCCCCCAGAAAAAGGACCAATAACACTTTGATTTTTTTGGTGCATGTGCATCTCAATATATTTATTATATATATATATATAGTAATATTTTATTTTCTATATGTATGTAAATATTTAAGTATGAACCAATGTCATGCTCAAAAAATCTATAACTCTGTTGGTTTCTTCATTAGAACTATTTGTACCCAAGATTGTATGTGATAAATATAACAAATGAGTTTCTTATTTATGAAAAAAATAAAGGAAATTAAGGAAGAAATAAATAAAAAGTAAGCAAATATATACATTAATAACAAAGCTACATATTGCTAGACACCAAACATGAGTTCAGTTTTGTTGATTGATAAATGCTATCTTTTAAATTTTGAATTGATTATTTATTTCAAATATATATAGCATTTGAACTATATACTTAAGTTAAATAATGACCAAAAAAATAACGAATTTAAAATCACATGAACTTGCTTTTTTTAAAGTATCAATATTATACAAATGTATCATCACTATTTAAAATTCAAAGTATTTTTCAAACAAAAATACCATATATATATACATAACAATGATGATAGTGATGATATATATATAAGTGATATTAAAAAAGAGAAGACGTAATATTTTAGAGTCAAAGTTTGAGGGAGGCCTTGAAAAATAAAAAACAATGGACCGGAACATATGGTGCCACTTGATAAGAGAAATGGGGCCAATGGCTATTTTGGATTGAATGCTCTTGATTTTAACATCCCTTTTATGTCTCAGCCCAAATGCCATTTTTTAATTACCTGGCTGTAAAGGGCCACCCTATCTTACATTTTAGGGCCCATTTTGAACTACTTTTATTTTATACTTAATTTACATCTAAGTCCTAGGTTTAGCTACATTTAATTTACCTTTATTTCCTTTACTAAAAGAATTTTTTTTTTAATTTCTTTTCAAACTTTTAGGAAAATGAATATAAGGAATATGCATAAATTACAGAATTAGTCTCCTCCCGACTCCATGGGAGAGCGGAAATGGATATACATGTAAAAAAGAGATTTTGAGTAGTTTACTTAAACTCGTATCACTGTTATATATTACTATTATTCATATATATTATTATTGTTATAAAAATATATTATTTGACTTTTTAACAGTGATAATATATATGCATAATAATGACAGTAAATATAATTAACAATGATAATTGATAAACTCGAATTTACCGTTAATTTGGGTTCATATAAATTTTTATGAAAAGATGTTCACTATATAAAAGATATATTTTACTAAAAGCATCATATATATATATATACACGTATAATGTATAATTAATATACATCGGTATAATAAACTATGTGTTACATAATTTTATTATAAAAAATTAAAGCATTTTGACACCTCAAGGTGGAGTTGACGTACGTACATTGAACCTTGCATATCAAATATTTTTATTATTTTAATACCTTTTCAGTGAGGCGGGACCCAAAAATAGGAAAGAGAAGGAGAACTTAATACGCCCGCGGATCCTCTTTCTTTCTTTTTCTCCATTTATACAAAGTTAAAATATTTTATAATTATTTTTTTTTAATGATAATCTCTATATTGTGTTTATCTCTCTCCTAACTTTAAGAGAAAATTCACACAAGAAAATGGAAAGGATCCGAACTCAACTTAATACGCCAGTGTTGTCTTTTTCAATGTTTTTTCCAAATATTTTTTTAATCAATTTCAGCTTGATCAGCTTCGTGAACAAGGAAGAAAATATTGACGGATATGTTAAGTTATTATAAAATTAGATTTAGTATGATAATTGATAATTACATATAATTCAAATATATTTTTAAATAATTAACATTATTTTAATTATAAAGTTATTTATATTAAATAATTACAATTATTTAATTGTAATTGTTCAATATAATTATTACTAATAATTTTTAAAATTAAAAGAAAAAATTCAAGAAACAAGCTTAAATAAATTTGATCACATACATAGGAGATCATTAAATCTCAATATTTCATTAACTTAAATTACTTCATGTAAAAGAAGACTAGGAAATAATTTTAAAGAAACTACTACCTTATTGTCCATAATTATTTTTACATATTTCTCTTTCGGCCATCTCAAAATAACTTACACATTCTTAAATTTTTTCAAAAAAAAATCTCTATAAATTTTATCTTAAAAATATCATTAATTTTACACAAAATTTAATTTTTTTTTGGTCTTATACTTGCATAATCTAATTTATACAAAAATATTTATGAAATAACATATCAAGTTTATACTCGTATTCTAATTTCAAGTATGTATGTGAGTATTATTTAGTACACATGATATATAGAAATCATGTCAAAGTAGGAAAGTAGAAGTGCTAATTGGGTTGGAGTCTAGTCATAACTCATATGTCATGGTAATTAGTAACAAAATATTCACACCGCACATGTTATTAAGTGTGAAGATTTTCTTGGATTGAATGGGACCCACTTTTATCCGATAACTACACGAAGATGGGGCCCTCTTCTTTATGGTATTAGCGGAAGATTTTAATTTTTCCTGTGTAACGTCACTTGATAAATTCTAAAGAATTTAATGTCAATAAAGTGTTGGCCATCCTTTGTTCAAGATTTTATGGCTTTTAAAAGCGCTTTTCTCTCTTTAAAAAAATACAAATTAATTAATAATAATAACAACAACTACTCTACATTTCACTTTTGGGGACTGTTTTTGTTACTCTCAAGTTGACCTTGAAAATTTTATGATTAGTGGTTTCATCATGTTCGTCAAAAGTGACCCCACGTAGTGGGATGGCTGGGATCATCTTAATCATGGGTAACTTACCTAGCTCATAGATTTTTTATTCTTTTTTAATCAGGAAAAACAACCATAATATTAAATTGAAATAACACAGTAGCCCAATTATAAGGTATATTTGTGTGCGACCAATACATTGATCTTAATATAATTACATCGGTGACTTGTAAAATTTATGATTTTAAAGAATATATTTCATGATAGGAATGTGTACATATGAATTTAATTTTCATAGTTGAGATGCTCCATTGATCCCCGATTTGGTTCAATGGACAAGATAAATAATAAAGATAAATTAAACAAGATTATAATATAAAGATTGTTATATTTGGATTGATGGATTAAGATGATTAGTAATGTAAGATAATTTCATTTGAATGTTTGGAATGTAAGATTAATAATAAAAAAATATATGTAATTGACAATTTTGTCCTCTATATCATAAAGTAAATTATGGTTCTCCATATAAGAGGAGTATTTTAGTAAAAATAAACACAATGGATTATTATTATACCATAATATTATCTTCCATTCATAAGATAATTGAATTTTAGTCTTGGACTTTTTATTAATCTTGGACTTTTGTCCATTAAATCAAACATCAAATTAAATAAGATAATTTAATTTATCTAATCTTATCTAACGAACCAAATGAGACTTAAATATTTAGAGTGCGATTGGATACAATTATTTATTTCTCTAAATATGCATGTTTAGAAGGATGGAAAATTTTATCCTCTAAAACTAAAAATAAAATTACAACAGATGGACCTGCTTGACCTACTTAAGATTAAGCATGGACTGAGCTTAAAATATAGAGTTCTGAAAGAATTGATCCATTTTGGCTCCATCCAGATGGCCCGGCAGGCCTAATGGGCTCAGACTATTTTGGCCCAATTGATGATCATGGACAGCTCACTAAGTCCAATTTAATTTTTTATCAATAAAAAATCAAGTTAAATTATATTATATATAATATATAATAAATAATAAAATGCACTAAACGAATACTTTAAAAAAATTAGATTGTTTAGTATTTATAATTTGTATTCAATTTTAATAATCACTTTTTTTATTTAATGTATATACATGCACAAAATAGAATCTAATATTGTGATGGGTAATGATTGATGCATTGAATAGTTTGACATTAATGCTTATATGTTACTGAGTTTTTAATTTTTTTTTGTTTCCAAACTTAAAAATTACGAATTATTTTTAATTCAATTTGGAGATTAAATTCAATCAGGTGTTGAATGAATATTGTCATCAAGCCCGAAAATCTACTCCTACATTTTGTTGATCCCATGAAACGTATATCAATTCCTGAAATAAGCAGTCATCAGAAGCAACTTCCACTATATATTGCAAATCCATCACCTGGTGCTTTCAATAGACAAGTAAATTCCCTGTGTTTGGATATAAAACCTATAGTACCGAATCCTGAACTTACTGTTTAAATTTGAATATTGATGTCCGTGGAATCTCATCAGCAGAATGAGGCATTTCATAAGTCTGTAATGTGATACAGCTTGAAAGAGTTTTCTGGTAAATTGTATGAAATAATTGCATTGCATTGCCCCTTTTATTTACTGCTCTCAATAAGGCAAAATTTTGAACCAATGCTGTACATTTTATTGAGCAATTCATAGTGGGAAAGATATCATTATTCCTCAACATCAGGAACTTAGCATTGCCTAACCAGCAACTGCACAATTTTCCCACTTGCCATAAATGTCACTAAAACTACCTTCTCCCATTTGTTGCTCTGCAAAGTCATGGAATACCTCCCGAGCAGAAATATCCCAGGTTTCAGCCATATCCTTGACTGAGATGGGCTCAGAAAGCTTTTTAATTGACAAACTAAAATTCGATTTCGCCTTCATCCACAGATACATTCCCTCTTCACCATCTCTGTAAAAAAACATCAGGTGAAATTTATATACAAGGGCCAGGAAAATCCCTTATTTTCTATTAATTACTCACTTAAAATAGGACGAAGTCTTTTCCAAAACAATAGGAGACGAATCAGGGTAATCAGCAAACACAATCAAATCCAGGAGCAGGTTAGGAAACTGTTAAAAGAGGAGGGTAAATCAGGTATACAGTTTGATGGAACTATTTTGTTCTAAAATAGGAGATTCTTTGGAAAATTACCATAAGTTTGAAAGTATTTGATGTCTTTATACTACTCGAAAATCCAATAGGAATATACGAGCACCTGATGAGGGTACCTTCCCGTAACACATCTTCCACAGTCATCACATCCACCACCACTTCAATAAGCCTCTTGTTTATCTCTTTGATCTCCTTCAGCAACAGCTGAGTGTTCGCCTGTGTAACAATCATTCCTGGATGAGATACGATCCACGTGCAGTATAATCATTCATGAATGTATTGAAGGGTACCTCTCGTTTCAGTCTCTTCATCCTTCCGCTCATGTAAAATTCCATTCCAGTCATCAAATCATTCACAACCTCAGCATCCAACTTACGCTTCATCCTCAAGTCCAAGCCAGTTTCATGTTCGAAACTGGGAATCCTTCCACTAAACTCATCAGCCAAGTCATGAAAAATGAGCTTTGTAGGATCACCATTCAGAAAGTGTCCAGCTATCCTATCATTTAAAGTAGCGACAACACTGATGTCCCGTAATGTAGCTTTTAACGCACTGTATGATATCTTCTTAACCTTCAACACCCATGTACAAAAACAATCAATAAATGCATAAGATTGATAGTAAACACATGCAGTTCATACATTCAGAAACTCCAAAGTATGTGTTTTCTGCAGAGCAGCTGAGACAAACTAAGTTAGTAAAGGCATGACTAACCACTTCAACCAAGCACTTTGACGCGTCTCCATTAAAATTCTTTAACTGCTTATCGCCAGTAGATTCTCTAAGCAAGCAAGAATTGGTTAATCTTTGTGTATCACTGGAGACTTGGCTCGGGGTTTTGTCTGGTAACCGTGGCTGTGGTGATGTACCAGAAGATTTGCCAATTTTGCTACGCTCTTCAATCAGAGGACTGCTTACAGAATCTGCTGGATTAGAAGATGGAGTCAAGGGAGAAAGAAGAGCAGATGATGAGGCTGGTAGTGAAGGTATCGTGGATTTCAAAAACTTTGTTGATAAATCCTTCAGCTCAAACTTAGAGGAGGACTGTTGAGGGGAAACAGCATAAGGAGAGTGACTCGGTAAGACTGTGCTCCATCTCTGGCTACCTCCGCCAAGGTATCTCAAGTTTGCATCTTCGTTCCATTTTTGAAACATCTGCTGCTTGTTTTTCTCAATCATCATCTGTTGCTTCATTTTCTGCATCTTAATCCCTATATCCTGTTGGTTATTTTGCTGAGGAGGCATCGCAATGGGGGTTGTCTGAGCCATTGAGTTAAAGATGTTCATGGATGAGGCGACTGGATACTGTGATGTATTATGCTGTGAAACTCCAAGCGGATTATGAAGCAACATGCGGAGGGGGCTTCCCTGTGGTGCCCACTGGTGTGCAGATCTCATGGGATTATAGTTAGAAGCAGTGTTCACCATTGAAGAAGGGTCTACCTTATGTAGTCCTAGTGATGATCCAGTCTTAAGTGTAAATGGGTTTTGGGGCAGGGTTAAAGCCCCTCCTTGCCTTGAACTCTGAATCTGATGAGGTTGATGATAGTTGTCCCTTTGCTGAATGTGATGAGATGCAGCTTCTGAATGAGTGAAAGATGACTCGACTGGTGGGGTTTGTTTGGCATGAAGAAAATTCCCAGCTCTATAATGCTGTATTTGCCTCATCACTTGATTCATAAAATTGTAAACTTTTTCTCTTCCCATGGGTAAAAGCTCTGATGCAGACATGTTGAGAAAACTCATCATCTTTTCTGCGGTCACTCTTATTCTATCGGCTTTGGCCGCTGTCTCAACATTAGTCGCCTGAATGAATTTAAATTCAACATGAGTATGCATGATTGATATCATATACTACATATAAAATAGATGAAAGGAGTACCCGACGCCTCATTTCTTGTGCTCTGTAATGAACCATGCGAAGATCAGCTAAATACGTCTCCTTTAAGTTATGAATCTGTGTGAAAAATCAAAGCCCCCAAATAAATGAAAGATAGATGAATAGGTATTATCTTGAAAATGTGTGATCAGGAACAGGCATTCACATTGTTGTATACTTCGTTGATCCAATCGATTGAACTCGTCAACTCAGCTTGAGGACTCGAGTCTGAAAACGAAAATTTGTTTCATTAAACTGTCGTATGGAATTAAATTATGGCAAGAAACAGAAGTCACAATCATGTGTAAGTTACCGTGGAGAAACATGGATTGCATCTGGTTCCCGGATAACAATTTATCGGGCAATGTAAGATTCTGAGTCTGGTGAAAGGGCATCTGCAACCTTGGATGGGCAGCTTGTTCAGGATCCAGCAGTGTTGATTGGGCAGTGTGTTGAAGAAGGCTGAATGGATCTTGCTGCTTTGCCACCACAGAAGCTGAACTACATCCAGGTGATGTCTTTCCCAGTATTGCAAAAATAAAAAAATTATGCATAATTGGAATACATAGTCCCCATTAAATTTTCGTAATTTGGTCTCAACTGTTAACTATTTGACAGAATTCATTAGTTGACCGGAATTTTAAATTTCTGATGGTACCAAAATTTACTAAAGAGATCAATTTCGTAAAATTTCCAACGCCAAATTTATCTTACGCGTCAACATCCATTAGTTTTTGGATGAAAAATTCCTATGTACCAAAAGAATTGAAGGTTAAAACCCTACAAGACAAAAAATGTAATTATCCCTTATTTTGTAAAAAGAACAAGCAGTAAATATACCTGCACTAGATTACGCCTATACATGTTGGTATCCACTGATAATTGAGACGTATTGTTTGGTCTCACAGCTGAAAAAATGCAACGGAAAATCCATCACACTTTGCAACTTAAATAATGAAAAGTATGAAACACGTCATAGTCTTGTATGCACTACCGCACACCGTGCAACTCAAGTGCATTATTAAATAGTATCAGTTGTTTTCAGTGAACAACTGCAGTTATTTGCACAGAAAAGTTGCATCTGTGCAAGTTTCAAATCACACTTAAATTGCACGTGTTCACTAAAAACAGGTGACACAGTTTCAAATTACACTTTAATTGCACGGTGCACTTAGTGCACAAGACTTACTCATGAAGCATATATATAGAAGAATTTTAATTGATTACCCGAATTGGACGGTGCAGGATGCTGCTGCCACATGCTGAGAAGAAAAAATGTGAAAAGGATATGTTCAAATAGATACCAATACACATGTATATACATTTGGTAAGTAAAATGGATTTACATTATATAAAAAATGTAAATAAAGCAACAACATAATAAGATATTGATTAATTACAGGACCGGAGGATGGTGAAAATCATTAACCTGACATTCCATCTTTCTATCTGTAGTGTATATATACAACATCTGTAGTTGATAATCTCACTATAAGACAACATATCATTCATATTACACATTGGTGATTTCGTTTCTCTAAAAAAACTATACATAAATTCAACAAGATTATTACATCTAAACACGTGTCTGTTTATCTGCACGAGATCAGACACGCAAAAAATGAATTACTAGTTAATAAAAAAATTACCTTTTCTCACATTCAATCATAATGTTATTACAATTGTAACTGTAATACGTATAGATAATCAACAAAAGAAACCCTAATAAAGAAAGGGGGAAATAAATTGATGATTATTCTGCTGTAAATTATTGATTACTCACTAAAATCATGACTAATTAATTATTAAAACAAAATCAAAATACATATGTATACTGAATACAAAGAGAAATAAGGAGGAGATTTTGTGAGATGAGAACTCACGCAGCACCATCTGGCAACAGCTCTTTCATGATCAATCCTTCTTCAAGCTTTGCTAATAATATCTTGATTTCATGGAATATAATTTATTTCAATCTTAATTTCCTATTCAAAATTCAAAAGAAATTAAACAAAGTAGAGAGGATCACAAGGGATTGAGAATGAGAGAAGATCGAAGGCATTGATACCCCTAAAAACCTAATTCATCCCATTTTCAACCCTCAAAATTTAAATCCTTCCTCAAATACCTATCAAATTACAGAAAAAAAGGGGACAAATTGACAATCCTTAACCTTCAATTAACATATTCGTGGTTTTGCACTCTATTCACTCACACTAATGTACTTAAATTTCTCTTACTCTGCAAGAATCCAATTCCATAAACGTATTCTGATATACTAGACAAGGTTACTCCTCACGGTCAGTTTAGATAACTCCGTTTTTCACTTTCCATAACGTTCAAATTCTACACTCTTACTTTGCCCTCCTTTTCGAGTCACATTGATGAAATATATAGAGGGTGGATTTAAAACGTAACCCACCCAGTCGTCATCCTCTGAATATTGGATCCTAGGCTCAATTTCTAAATACTGCCTCCGGCATAAATTGAATTCATATCTAAATTCACCATATGCAGCTCAAATCCATCAGTTTGCTCAAACGATAGGCTAAGGATTGCGTACCTGGTAACCGCGGAATTTTGTTTTCTTATGCACAAGATCGTTTGCGATCGGAGCCGTTTTAGGGATTACTTAGAATCTGCGAATAGGGAGAGTTTTTGAATTTTTATGAATATAAAACCGATCGCGATAGAGAAGGCAATGGCAGGAACCCGTCTCGACTTTGAATACTGGGGGATCGGTAAATAATACTATCACCGTCCATAAAAATTAGTCTGCTTGCCTTAAATAGTCGTCCATAATAAATAGTTTATATATCAAAAATAGAAATTTTTTAATTATATTTTATTATTTTATACACATATACTCACTTTTACATATCAAATCAAATATTTTATTAATAATTAACACTTTTTTATATTAATACATTCACTTTTACACATCAACATCAATATCAATTTTTTCTTAATAACCATGCACAACTAAGATAGACTAATTATCATGGACGGAGGAAGTAATATTAAGCACTTGTTTGGTTCACGGAACTAAATAGATTATTTAAATGATGTACATTTGGATGGTATGAAAAAAAAATTATATTTAAATTAAAAAATTAAATTGAATATATACAATAAATGATAAATTTAGCTTTTATTTATTGCATTAATTTACAAAATATGTCTTTAATTAAAATATTGCCCAATTAAAAACTAAACTCAATTTAAATTTCAAAAAATCAGCAAAAAGACATTTTCAAACACAAGTTTATTAATTGGATTAGAATTTTTGTAATTCTACAACTTGCCACAAAATGTTTCATAGTAAATTTTACGATAAAATTAACTCATAAATCATAATATCTCATTTTATTTCAAAATACTCTTTTTAATTATTCAACAAAATCAATAAATTAAACAATTTCTTTAAAAAGTGTGTACTTGGAATTTATTAGGAAGGAAGGAGTAATATGTTTCATATTATAAGGTACGTAAATACTCGGAAGAGAGTTTTGGTGAACCTTAGACCAACTTTTTTTGTTTTCAATTACTGATATTATTCTTCTTAATACTTGGAACGGTTAGTTTTCAAGTGTCGTTGCTCTTCGTTCAGAAAATAAACCATGCTATGCTATCAAGAGTGAATAAGACATTACAGTTGCATCATACATTAAATCTGTAAACTAGAATTTATATATATACTATACAAGAGTAGGTGGAATTTAATTACACACTGTAACATTAATAACAAATTGAAAGGTCAATTAATATAATCAACTAAGTATGAATGTCATATTGTATGGCAGCAGCAGCATTTGAGCATCACCATCATCATCCATATTTGTCGAAATTCGGACATGCGGTCCTCTCATGTCGAAAACGACTTGGAAACTCGACTGCAGCAGTTGTTCAGCAGATATATGTGCCTACTTCTTTTTGGTAATCTTCGTTAAGCAAAGCTGCTTTGTGGTGAGAATTAGTGGATTAATAGATTTGGGTTGAAAGCGTAGCTAATCCCATATTCTTGGGACGTATCTTGGGCATTACAATCCCCTCGTCGTTTTTACCCAACCCACACCCCTGTTTGTACCCCATTTTCTCAAGCAACCTCATTCCTATACCCTTGGTATATATGTTTCTCAAATAAACCAAATGTCCGATATTCATCTGAAATAAATTTGAATTATGAATCAGCGCCTTCTTGCATCTGGATTTCCTCTTCTTCTTTGACCTCGACCCATTAATGTGATCAGCATTCACATTCGGAGGAGCACGTACGTACGCCATAAATATCACCATGCTTCTTCATTTTTTATTGTAAATCAATAGACCGATCGATGAGGGAGATCAGACAAATATATGTGTAGGATAGGATCTCCTACATCTGTGCATGTATATATACGTAGTACTTTAGTGGGGTGGGATGGGATGTGGGAGATTTTTTGGAAAACAGCACAGAATTTGTTGGTTCGTTTAAGAGATTTTTTTTAAACAAAAAAATTAAAAATCATAAGATTTTATCATATATACGCCCAATTATGTATTTCTAAAAGATGTTATATATTTTAAATTAAGAATAGGATATATTACAAGGAAATAGGAAGAGAAGAAAAATCACATAAATTAATAAAATAAAAATTAATTAGTAGAGAATTTTGGGCTATTGATCCGTATAGATATTAACTACTTAAAATAATAATTAAGAAAATTGAGAGTGCAGGATTTTTTTTTAAAAAAAAAAGTATATATATAATTAACTCTGAAATAATTATTGAGTTTAAAAAATTCACTGAAAATAATTGTGCATCTAACCAGACTTCTTGCACACATTACCAAAGCTTAAATATTTTTTCACTTCACCAAGTATTCGAGAAAATAAATACATATTCATTACCGTGTTTTCATAATCGGACCGGTCATCAAACCGAATAGAGCACCTGTTCCCGGTCCGACGGTCTAACCGTTAAAATCATTTCGGCCTAATTTTTTTTAATATTATATATGTTACACTAAGAAATAAAATAAGTTAAAATTTTAATAAATTATAATTTACATATTGAAATAAACATAATAAAATTGTAAACAATCAAAATTAAAATATTCAAAATAACTCAAGTTATAGCATTATATTGTAATCCATGACATGTTTTATAACTCATGCATAGTAAAGTGTCAAATTAAAATATTACAATAAATATTTAAAATATATAAATTATAAAATAAATTAATTTTGGGGTTGGGACGTGTCTCAAGATTTAATTTATTAAAAATAAAAAAATTAAAATATAAAAATGAGCCAGTTCAACCGGTTTTTTTTCCGATTTTGACCGGTTTTTTCCGGTTGAACCGTAAAAATAGTTTTAAGAGGGTAATCGGATCGGTTCTATGGCCGGCTTTTTTTCCGATTTTGACCGATTTTTTCCAGTTAAACTGTAAAAACAGTTTTTAGAAGGTAATCTGACCGGTTCTATGGCCCGTTCCCATTCTCAAAAACAATGATTGATTAATTGTTTCAATATCATTATGAGTCAGAACACGGATTGTATGACCTTCAAATCACAAAAAATCAATGATGAGTGATGACCGATGAATATAGAGGATCATAACCCATAGGTCAAATAGGCCTAAGCTTATTTGGCACATGGGCCACATGAGTTGGGCTAAAGAGACTCCAACTTTTGGGCATGTATTTTTATAGGCCCATTCATTACTTTTGGTCTGACCTATCAGATTGGCTCAATTTATATCTCTACTCCTACACTTCACTTTCACTATAATAATATAATAATAAGGCTCAGACTATATACCCCACCGTCTTTATTAGATACACACTCTTTTAATGTACATATTTTATTTTCACTATATTTTTATCAAAAAATTAACTAAATTTCAACATATATTTACTGAATTAATATTTTTGCAATTTTTTCAAACATATATTTCACACATTTTTTGTTAAAATATGAAATAAATTTTGACAAAAATATATTAAAAATAAAATAAATATATTTTGGATAGGGGTATCAAATAATGTTGGAGGGGTATATAGCTGGGCCCTAATAATAAAATTGAAAAAATGGCCTAAATCTCATTGTGTTGACATTAGGGTTGCAAACGAATCAAATAATTTTGATTCGATTCGGTATTCATATTCGAATTTTGATATTCGTATTCGAAATTTTATGATTCGAATTCGATTACAAATATTCGATTCGATTCGATTATTATTCAAATACGAATACAAAATAATTATATTCGATTCGATATTCGTAAATATTCGATTAAATATTTTTTTATAAATATTATAATGATAATAGACTTAATAGTTAGTATAATTATTGCTATTATTATTATTGTTATTATTATTATTTTAAGATTATAGACCATTAGAAATTTATGGCTGCTATAATTACTATTATTTTAAGGATGTAAGTTCATTAGATAATAATCTAAATATCATATGCACTTATATTTCAAACTCTTATCCGAGGGTTGTAAATGAATCAAATACTTTTGATTCGATTAGGTATTCGTATTCGAATTATGATATTCGTATTCGAATTTTTATGATTCGAATTCGATTCGAATTTTTATGATTCGAATTCGATTCGATTCGATTATTATTCAAATACAAATACAAAACTATGATATTCGATTCGATTCGATTCGTTTGCAACCCTAGTTGACATGACTAATTTATTCGTGATAGGTTTGCAATAAAAATAAAACAAGAATCAAATTGATTGATTAAATTTGATTCTCCCTTTTCGAAAATTCCAATGTAGTGATGACGATGCACTACCGTGCCTACGTACTATCACTTTAGATGGTTGATAAACATGTTAAGCATAAACCAAAGGAGACCAAAACCATGCCTAATCCACAATTTAATTATCCTTAAATTGTCACTTCCACAATAAAAGAAAAAAAAAAACACAAGTTAGTGGATTTTCCCAACCGAACATCCACTCTGGGATACTCTGGATTACGTGATTATATTATGCAAAAAGAAAAAAGAAAAATTGATTTCTAAAATGTAGAGCGAATTTCGTGTAAGATTGAATTATGATATAAGACCATTATAAAATGAGTCACTTATTAATTAAAAAATTATTAATTTTAAATAATAATAAATTTTTAATAAAAAAGTAATAATATTTTTATTAAAATATACTATCATTTCTTAAAAATATGATCACATTTTACTAAAAATCTACAGCCTAAATTTAAAAAAAGTGATAATATTTTTATCAAGAATAACTACCACATCTCTTAAAAATAACACAACAAAGGATGTTTAATCAATCAGACAATTTTACAAATAATTGGGCTTCACTGACGCCCACGATCAAACTCCAAACTTTGATTTTTGTATAATTTTTTAGTTCTCGGAATACGATCTCTTACTAAAGTGAAGAATTTAATGACGAAATGACCTAACTCATTTGGTTATGGAACAATTCATTATTATTATTTTAAATAAACAATTGCTGCTAAAATATTAATCCCTACGACCCCATTTAAGTTGAACGTTTAGGGTTTGCGCAATATGTAAGTATTATTTACTAATATAAAACAAAATAGGCTTTAAGTCGGAGTAGAACGTGTGTTTGACACGAATTCTAACGTGAGAACTGAGTTAGTGTGGAAAAACATATGATGTGAATTTAAAATGTTTAAACAGTGCAGTTTAAAGTGATAAAATCACTTATTTCTTTTAAGATCATATCAAATTGAGATGGACCTTTTGAAAAAATTGATGTATGATGTTCTCCTTCGGGACGTCCCAAAAAAACTTGAAAATTTTTCTTTTCGGGACGTCCCACAGAAACTTACAAGACTAAAAATGGAAATATATTTCAACACTATTACCTTTACAATATACACTTATTTATTGTTTTTGACTTTATATTTATTGTTTATAATGAGGTGAAAAATAAAAGATGTTTTTTTTAAAAAAAATTTGTGAGCCTCCCTCCCTTGCGTCTTCCTCTGGGATTCTTACTTCGTCAACTCATAGAAGCCCTCCAATATACATCTTCCCAATCTTCATTTTCCATTCATAGTTTGCTAGCTCAACTTGACAAGGTTTAAGTTTTAATTATTTGTTATTTTGATTATTTAAGTAGGTAAATACATGAAGTGAGTAATAAATAGTTAAATACTACCCCAGTCACACAAAAATTTACATATTTTTTTTTTAGCTTGTCTTACAAAGTTTGCATAATTCCAAAATGAAAATACTCTTTTTAATTTCCACCCTCAAAATCTCTATCTTACTTTTTTAGTTTATAATTAGATAGCATTAATTTAACTCTATTTTCCTTTTTTTTTTTAATCTCGTTGCATTTAACTCTGAAAAGGTGGAAACATTGAGGCAAAATTATTTATTTAAAGATGTTTTTGAAATATATTATGAAAATGGGAAAAAGTTAGAATGAATTTGTGAAAATAAAGCCAATCGCTAAGCTAATTAGTAGGAACCATGGTCTATACAGCATACTATAATATACTTTATCATTTACTCTTTCTAAATGCATATTTATTTTATCTAAAAGTCTAGCCCACTTTTAAAAATACATGTTCACACACTTATAAAATATAAATGTATTTAATTATATATTATTATTGATTATAAAAATAAAAATATATAATTAAATACATGTTCACACACTTATAAAAATATAAATGTATTGTCAAAAATGTTCATAATATATTTTGAAAATATCTTTAGAAAAATAATTTTGCCAAAATGGACTTTTTTTTTTCTAGCATTAGAGTCGGAAAGGGATTAAAAACAGAAAAAAAGGGAAACCCATTGAAGTTTAAAGAAAAATGTAAAGAGAGTTGTAGTACACACATTTAGTAAATTAATTATTTGAAGATTTATATGAAATTATATAAATATCTCTGCTATTCTTCCACTTTAACACTAGCTCACGCACCTACCTTTCTTATTTATCATTGGCATGATACCATCGCTATATAATGGCAGAATTACTTTCTGTATTTTATGTCACCGTCAATACTTTTTTATTTTTTTGAAAAACCAATAGTAAAAAATATTCTTTTTCCGATAATTTTTTTATAAAGTATTGTAAATAGTTTAGATTTTTTTTTTTTTTCAAAAATCAAGATAAAATTTGCCAAGAATATTTAAATAGTAATTTCAATAAATATTTTTAAAATGAGATCAAAATTTCATCTTGTGTGTGAATTGCTAACAGATGTGAGTATATATAATCTGGGCCAAAGTTAATAAGGTGGGCTCAAAATAACAGAAGCCCAATATGAAGGTGACCTCAATCGAGATTAACCCAATTAGTGTTTGCAAAGTTTGTGGGCGTTTGGGCCATCATTTTCTTTGAAATTTAGGTCAAGTCCATTTGGCCCATAATTTATACTACATCCGTCCACGAAATTTATGCTCACATTTTTGCACGTGGTTTAATGCAATATGTCGGAGGGTATTACGGGATATTGTGAGGTCCGTTTTGAATAAAGAGAATATTTATGAAAAGTATATCATATGTACTTTCCTTTCCATAAATACTTTCTTTACTCAAAACGGACCTCACAATATCTCAAAATACCTTCCGACATATTGCATTAAACCACGTGCAAAAATGTGAGCATAAATTTCGTGGACGGAGGGAGTATAATTTTCTCCATGGGGTATTCGTGAGCTGTGACATTTTGGGTATTTTTGTTTTGCTATTATGGTCGGCGTTGAAGATTCACACTTTAAAATTCCAATGTATTAATTGAAACTCTCCTAAATAGTGATTTAAAATTTTGGTTGGGCGAGGTTGTTTTATGTCCCTTCAAATTTACAATGCTCCATTTGGACGAATGAATTTGAAAATGAACGCATTTATATATATATATATATATATAAAAGAAAGCATATATTTTAAGTTAAGAACTGCAAAACGAGAGAGAAGGAAAAAAGTAATGAAATGAGAAATAGAAACGGATAGAGGGAAGAGATTTTAAATGACATGAATTTGGAGAGAATTTAGAATTCCTCCATTTTAAACATAAAATGAAATCTAAGTATTTGTAAATTCTTGGAGAGAGAGTGATTATTTGTGTGTGAAATTCATAGATTTCAAATCCACTCATCTAAATGGAGTCTAAAATTGGTTATATTATATTTTGAGTATTTATGTTTGTAATGATAGACTAATAATTTCAGTGATTATAATATATATTGCGAAGCAAAACGATATAAATGTGTTCGAAGAATAAATATTAAAGTAAATGATAGATGATAAATAGATTTTTATACTATTTTGTTAGGGATGTTAATGAGTCAGAACAAAAAATGTCTCACTTGTGAAATTGGGGATTTCCTGTCCCATTCCCACAAAACAAACGGAAAAATTTTACTTCTCATTTCTATTCCTTTGGGGATCTCATTTCCGAGGATTTCTCATTTTTCATTCTAATATATCTTGTTATCTAATTTCTAAAATATAGAAAATATAAAATAATATTTAAAGTATGCACAATTATTATTTTAAGTTGGTGCTAAAAGATAAAAATCAATGTAAGCAACTTAATACTTGAGTAATTTTTTTTAAAAAAGAAATTTACTTTACTGGAAAACATATAATTTAAAATTAATACCATGACATTAAATAAAATATAGATTAAATTTTGAATAAATAATTTAGATAGAACAATTGAGTGAAAAATTTGAAAAAAATAATTCTATATTACTTCTAAATATGCATATTATGCAAGATTATAGTTTCAACGTACTAGTCGCAAAATAAATATATCGATATATACATAAAAAATTAAAACCTAGTCCGCTTTTAATATTTATGTGTATTCAACCGGAAATGAATTCTCTGATGGGCAGTGAAACCAGCAAATGGTGTTGGGTACTAAAACTATGACGTATTATTAAAATATTTTCTTCTTTTTAGTTTTGACCAAGTCACGATTTTTTTGTTACCGTGATAATGAAATAAAAAGGAGGAAATAGTTTAATCATACGTCACCGTTTTAGTATCTAGTATCATTTGCTAGTTTCATTGTCCAGTAGATGATCCATATCCGTATTCAATCACATCAAATGGGGTGATTTCATGGAGATTAATTTTTGGGTCTTTACCTCTCCCACCAACTTAGAAATATTTTTGATATTGTGATCAATATAATGTGCAATGTTGGAACAATTAAGCTTATTGAAGTCTATCAATTATTAATTTGAAG
The DNA here is from genome assembly GCA_026898435.1 of Prunella vulgaris. Lineage (NCBI taxonomy): Eukaryota > Viridiplantae > Streptophyta > Magnoliopsida > Lamiales > Lamiaceae > Prunella > Prunella vulgaris. The sequence continues at coordinate 8,487 of JAPKLY010000382.1, read as the reverse complement.
AGTTGGACCATATATATGTGATGGGATTGAGAAGTTGTAATGTAATAATGCTGACATATTCCAACAAATTCCGGCTGGTTATTGGGGTTTGGTGTTTGATAATAAAAACGTTTGGGTTTAGTCATTATCTATTTATGTGTACAAAATTGGTGCTAGATTCCTAAACTACTCTTTTCAATGATATCATTTGAGGACAAAGCCGCCAATGTAGGCGATACCAAACAATGCATATATAAAGAACTCTACATGAGGTCATCCACTTATAAATAATGTATATATAATTAATTTCAGGAATCATACTCCTTCCGTCCCAACTCTTTTTTCCACATTTTCTATTTTGGGATGTCCAACTCTTTTTCCCACCTTAAAAAAAAAATAATTTACACTAACAAAAATCAATAAAATACATTTTTTTATATTTTATTAATTAACTTCATACTCACATATACCCCACTTTTTCTTAATTCGTGTGTCCAGGTCTTTTGGAAAAAAGACCCAGGACAGAGGGAGTATTATCTTTTTGTTAATAATATATAAACTACACACATTTATATATTATTAATTGTTCCAACAATTTCTTTTTCTTTTTTGTATTAAAAGATTAAAAAACAAATAGGATTAGAAGTATTAGGCTATACACAAAATGTATTTATGGTAATGAAATCCTATATTATAAGTGGTTGTATTAACTTAGGTTCTAAGATTAAGGGAGTTTGATTAATAGAAATATTTTTTAAATGTAAATTAAATATTATTTGCTTGGATTAAAAGAGATTGATATTTTTATTTTATTTATTCTATATTTTATTTATGAAATCAATGAAAGAATTAGAAAGATCACATCTATTATAAGGAATTGAAAAGAATGGGTAACATAGATGATAGAACTCTTTTGATCATTGCTTCACCTCTCATATGAAACTTCAATTAGACTTCAAATACATCACGTGCTTGCTTTAATTCATTAATTAAAAGAAATTGTGAAAAACTTGTATTGAATCTATGCTAAATCGTATAGAATTCTAGAGAGACAAAAATAGTAACTACCTAAGAGTTTGTGATATAATAGGGGATTAAAATCTCTAGTAAAAATATCTAAAAGAATAGGGGACAAAGGTATTTATAAGTGTCTTTGATTGTTTTTTTTCAAAAAAATTCTGAAAAAAAAAAAATAACTACCGCTTGATTTGGGTAGATTTTGCCCAATCAGGCTGCCTTCGTTCTTGGTCGAGCGATTTGGTTATCGCCCGTACAGTGAACATATCGCTCGGGCCCAGTGTTGAGCTACTTAATTTGGCGATTCACGCTTAATCTGAGCCCTTTTTCGGCTCTTTTTTTTTTTTAGAGCTCAATTTAAACTTTTCAAGATCTCTATACTCATTTTCAGTAACTAATTTCAGCTGGAATTATGTCTAGATCATTAGATATAACTCCCCAATTGCTCAAGTAGATGTTTGGTATATCCACTTTTTCTTGTTTACACTCTATTTACCTCATATATCCTACAAAATGAATCATTCTTTGCACAACGAGTTAATAATCAAATATTAGCAATTAGTGTCCCAAATACATCTAAGACACCTAAAAATTATAAAGATATGAACACAAAATTGATTCAAATATGACTATAATCAAATATTTATTTAGTGGTTAATAATTAGAAATAATTGTTAAGAAAATAAAATATTATAATTTATTGAACCAAATGTACTAAGTAATTAAATTAAAGTGAATTAATTTTATTTTACAAATATATGGGACCAAAAATACATATTAAAAAAATAATTTAAATAGTTAACAACTATGTAAAGTTTTTGACACTAAAAATGTAAATTTTGTAACGTTTTGGATCAACTATGCAAGTAATTGTACGAGACCATTTATAAAGTAGTTGATGTTTTGTGAGATCAAAAGTGCAAAAAAACTCTACCAACAATCAATTTGCCTACAAAAATCTACCTACTGTCTACGAAAATTTTGTATACAAATTATTTCTGGTTAATGAATGAAGATGCATATTAATTAGAAAATTTTATAGGCAATCTTTATTATAAAAATTAAGTAAGTCTCTTGTGCATCTGGCACGATGCACTCACTCAATTTTTTTTAGTATTATTGGTTTTCAGTACAATTAATTTATATTTTTTTGGTATAATTAATCCACATTTTTCTATGTTAACAATAACCTCAACCGTTGAGTAATTACATAATGCACTAAGCACATATGAGATCTTTATCAGAATTTTTTATTGAAAGTTTTATAGCCATACAAATAAATTTTGTATGCAATAGTATATTTTCTTGTAGTTATAGGAGATCTACAATCTTATAGTTATAGAAATACAGAATTATAGGACGTAATGTTGAGGAATACAAAATTTTAATTAATGCTTAAAAATGTAAGCACATCAACTAATTTGGTTAGTTGGATCCAACATCTTTTTCAATAAATTATCAAACAAACCAGTCAAACAACAAATTAATTACCACATGGATTATTTCTTACACACACAACCATGGTATTTAAACAAACTTTCATCAAATTTATTAAGCTAATTTAGTTAAAGTTGATACTTAAATTAATAATGTGTCATCAAATTCTGAATTATCATAAATGCACTTATACTTTTCCAGGATCGAGGTCCCCTCCCTAGTTACTCAATTCAAATAATTACATATGATAAAGATCCATATGCACTAGTTACACTGGATCCTAAATTCGTGTAACGTAATCGATCCAACTCATTTTATATACATTAAAATCATAATTCACGAGCTTTCATAATCTTTTATCCAATACTTTTTTGATGATGCTAGGCAAGCACAATTCTTCGATGAATAGAACCCCACCATCGGTATGGTATTGATGCTGCAAGGATTGGGATTTTGGCAGATCCACACCCCTATTCCAGCCAGATTTCGACCCAGTTCGCTCAAAAGAGAAATTTGATTTTGAATTGTGGTTTTGGCTCTTCAATCTTTTTGCAATTTCTGCATTCTTTAAAAATTGCAAGTAAATCACTGGCCTGACAAGTTCTTATATGCACAATCTAGAATTCGTGTAATTGGGTCAATCTAATTAATTCTTTGTTAATGTTTTCACTTATATCCAGGGTTATTTTTTAGTTAAAATTAGTGTAATATTTTAATTATATTTAGTGTAGTTTTTCAATTATAAACATAAAACTAGTGTATTATACTTACCTTAAAAATATGTTAAATAATATACCAATATAATACAAATAAAATAAAATGAAAAGTTTGAATTCATGAATAGTGCATGACAAATTTGCCACACACAATTCACTTGTGGCAATTTAACACCACATTTGAGGTGTGCATTGGGGAGGTTTTGGTTTCATCACATTTGATTTCATCTATTAATTTTCACAACCAAAATTGCAATTTTATCCCATCTTCTTATGACCAAAATGCAATTTATATATTTTTTGAGATCAAAGGTGCAATTCACGTTACACAAAAAATATTAGAAAAATCTATGAGAAAAAAAAAAGTGCCACCCATTCTTTATGTTGAAAAGAATAATTCCCGTAAAAGTAAAATCTTGGACATAAACTACCAATCGAATATATATTAATTAAGTAAATAAAAACAAAAAAATAGAAATAAAAAAAGATAGTGGGTACGTAAGAATTGAAAATATGTATGTGGCATGTAATTAATTAGGAAGAATTTCCTACCCACAAACCAGAAAGATTCACAACATAATTACACGAAAATAAAAGTTGTATGGATTTAATTACTTTCAAGTTTGAATTTAACTCTTTCTTTTGAAACACGACATAGATAAGAAGTAAAAAGCGCGTCCTCAAACTAAAAAAAGAAGTGAAAAGCGTGCTTTATGTGGTAGTCAACCACAACGCATCTATGCGCTTGAAACCGGGGCTGAAGGCAAGAAAATGCAATGCATTCAATTAGTTTGCTTGGTTTTGTACTGAGTATGTGTATGCATAATGTAAATATTGATTATGGTAAAATTTGTTTGCAGTTTTAAAACAACACATATTTTTAGTGAAAAAAATAATTATAGTCTTCAAATCTCTAAGTTACTCATTTAGAAAAAAATTAACTAATATTCTCCAAAAATAATATGTTTTGATGAAAATAATTCATATATTTTAATGAAGCAATTCATATATATCCTTTAAAATTAAGATACAATATTTTACAAAATCACACAACGCAAAAAGTTAAAGAGGTTTTATGTTCAATGTAAGGGAGTTGATTTTGATTTTGAAAAGAATTGGATTTAATTATCTTAATTTCCCATGTTTTGATTGTTGTTATTTCTAGTATTGTATGAATCAATGGAGCTAACGCATTAACGCGAAGATCATATTATCCGGTATTCATATGATTGAATCAACAGATTTACGATAGTATCGTCTTCTCGCTGCGTTATAATTATTAAAATTTTCCAATTCACCTCTTTAATTATTCAAATTTTCATTGTTTTATATAATCACAATCAGATCATCACTTTAATGATTTGACAAAAGTGCATTTATATATCTTTTAATCTTCATACTCCATCTATTTATTCGTAACAATTATTTTAAAATATGTGAGTCAAAAGAAATGAGAACACTAAAAATGAATAGTTCCCAGTTTTACGATCTTTAATTTGTTAAGTCAGTGTATTACAAATATACAAAAGTTCAAATTTAAAATGTGAACTTACTGGGATTTGAAAATAAGTTATTGGTATTCTGAGGAGAATTTAGAAACAATTGATCTCTTCTTGCTTCACTAAAATCGGCAAATAATTAAAGAAAACGTTTGTGTTGACTTACATGCATGCATGTTCTGAATTTATCTGGTGATTAATGAATAGAATTAATAGCAATTTCGATTTTACTTTACTTGAAAGAATACTTCATTCTTTTTTGGGTTCTTAATATATGTCTTTTTAACTATTATTAATTTACAATTATTAAGAAATTTGAAATCTAGATAATTTTATTCTTAATGAATTAAAGTTAAGGAAAATATTATGACTTAAGAAAAGACATGAAGCTGCATAGAAAACTTTTCCAATTAAAAATTTATGGATATTTGAAAGGATAAATTGGAAAAAAAACAATTAATAGAACAAATAATTAGGAACAAAATTTAAAGCCAACACCTAATTAATTTAGTGAGAACGAAGTGGGTACTACAAATTTTTGCAATTGATTTTTTAATCCTGTGAACTCGAGTTCATGTCCTCGAGTTCACATGAACTCGTATAACTGTTATTCATGTATACTATCAATGTTATAAAATTATACTTAATTTTTTAACAGTAATATTGTATATGCATAACAGTGATAGTGAATATACATAACAGTGATAGTGTATACACATGATAGTGATATTTGAGAACCAGAGTTCACCGTGAACTCTTTTTAATTTGAAATAACTAAAGCAGTTATAACACAATTATTAATGTTTGGAAATTAATTTAATAATTGATTTTTTAAAGAAAAATATTTATTTTTTGTTTAACACCAATAATTTTGCGTACGCGCCTCATTCTCAATATTTAGATATGTACTGAAATTCATATAATTGACGTGTCACAATTTACTTCCTACAAATAATTCTAAATTACATGTTATTCTACAATAATTACACACAAAATATATTCTTTTGGTTTTATTGACTTAAATCGATTTATACTCTTTTATTGAAAAATTTAATATATTCATTTAAATACTATGATTTAATTCCATCTAAAAATATCTCTTTATGTAGGTTTGTAGAAGTGTCGACGTGAAGTTAAATTGACTAATGTGTCGTCTTCTTATGAAATTAAAAGCTATGAATGATGATGTGTTGTTTTTATAGGAGGTTAAAATTTATGTGCGATATGTATAATGTAAATATTGAATTTGAAGTATCAAATGATACTCTATATTCCACAGGAATTTGTACACTTTTTTTATTTGAACGTCTCATACAAATTTGCACACTGCTAAAAAAGAAAATATTAATTTACGTGCACACTCACAAACATATACATATATTTACCCATATGTCACTATTTTATATATAAAACAAATTTTTCCTAAAAAAAATGTGACGTCTCGTAGGGTGTAAATTCCTACGGGACGGAGGTAGTAATAATTTGCAATTGATTGTTAATGTTTATCCATACACAAGTGTACGGATCATTGTTATAAATAATACAATGACCAATCAAAATATCAGAAAAAAGAAACACTTGATAAGCAAGTTCACTTCAAAAGTAATACTTTTCAAAAGAAAAAGAAAAATTAACAGACAAGTTCTGGATATATCTCCTTACTTTATAGTACTAGAGAGTTGATTTTGCTAATGTATCATGGGCTTGAGATAAGATTGACGATGTGTCGTCTTATTATGAAGTTAAAATTTAGAGTGATGTGCTGTTTTTGTAGGAGATTAAAGTTAGGTGTGATGATGTGGCACATAAATATTGAGTTCTGGAGTAAACTTTTTTTGGAAATAAAATATTTCTATTACAATTCTATAATTTTTAACAAATTTTGATATTTATTTTATTTTATATTTTTATTATTTTTAATTATAGGAGTATTATAAGTGTATAACCTACTAATAATTATTTTTTATTTTTATCAACCTATATATTTATTTTTAATCCTAAAATGCAAAAAAAAAAAAACTTGTATTATTTCAAATAAAATTTTTATAAATGATATTCTTGTGGCTGTATAATAAATTATTTTTTATACATTATTTTGAATAATTTTATAAATTTAATATATTAGAAGTTAAACTTTAAAATTAACTATATAGTTTTATACATATTTATTAATTTAATATGTTTATTATTTTATTTTTATGACGAACACATTAATTTATATATATATATATATATGGCAAATTTATTAAAGTAGAGATGATTGCAGATTGGTTTATCAAAATGGGGAAAAAGGTGGATCCTTGATGAATATAAAGTCAGTTGGTATCAGGGATACCGACTGGTTATGTGTAAAGTAGCTCCTTCAACTGAATGCTTATTGTTCGAGATCACGGGATTAGACATGCAAGTGCATTCCCTCAATGTATTAATCTTAATTTATGATGAGAGTTTACCGACAAACTATCCTATTAGAAATAATTACGATCTTAGTTGTTGGTTTCATCCACATAGTGACTTGAATGAGGTTGAGCTATTAGTGGAACGTGATATTTTGGGACAGTTTCAAGCATGAGATCCCTGAGAAAGTACTGGATCTTCTAATGTGAATGAGGCTTCGCAAGTCAGCAAAACCAACTTGTAGGGTCTATCCATGACGGTACTAATGATCCTAATATTGGACATTCATGTACCACAGTGGAGACCCCAATTGGCATCTCAACTTTTGATCCAACTTGAGGGAGATAGTGATAAAGATTTTGAAACTTTGGATCATGAATTAGGTCATGTGGGGCTGCCAGATGAGGGTGATAATGCTGAAAATTTCTCGATGCCAAGAGTGACACCTCATTCTAGTTTGCATGGAGTGCTATTTTTTGATTCGACATCACAACTACCAATTTACCGCTCATCGCCCATACCGTTTGCGGGCATAAGTGAAACTCCTATACCAGATTTAAATCAACAACCATCTCGTCTATCTCGTCGTAGTGATCGTGAAAGACATCCACCAAAATGTGGCACATGTGGTCATAGGCATTTCCACTAATTGAGTGATATTATGTACAAATAAATAGATATGTATTATTATCAAATTATCACATGTGAAAATACCACAATATACTCATTTTCAATTTTTAAAAATTTATTTTACCCATATCTATTTTAAATAATCTTTTATACCTAAGTCATGGTTAAAGACTTAAATATCCTAATAAAATGAGTATAAAAAGAGTTAATAATTTTGAATTTTTATTTAATTTATTTAATTTTTATAGTATCAATTTGTATTAATCTAAAATTAATCAAAATAATTAAATAAAAAAATAATTTATATTTTCATGAAATTTAATATAAATAAAATTTAACAATACAATAAAATTTTTAAAGCAACAAAATAGCAAAATTTTAAGAAACAGTCTAATTAAAAATAAAATAACAACAAATGAAAAAAAATAAAAATAAAGGTATGTGCACTTGGCCTACTTCAACTATAACATGTTAAGGAAAGTGAAGGCTGCTGGAAAGGTAAGATAAAATAAAGGTGAAGTGAAGGTTGCCATTATGGCACTTGCATCACTCAAAAATCAGTAGCAGTCAAACAAAGCGCGCAGAATAGTCTCCAGTCGGTGTCTTGTACTCTCAGCCCTCCGATTGGCTTTATATTCCTAAAAATGATCATTTTCACCCATTTTATAAACCAATCTGAAATTATTTCTATTTTAATAAATTTGCCAACTTGAATTGATTTTTTCAATATTTCTATATAATATGCAGAATTTTATTTAGTTAAAAAGTTAAATGAGAATGTAAAGGTAGAACAAAGGGAGTAGTAGTTAAGC
>JAPKLY010000381.1:378434-449398 GCA_026898435.1 Prunella vulgaris | reverse complement strand
AAAAAAAAAAGGAAATAAAAAATCTGCAAAAGAATGAAGTTTAGGGATAAGAAGAATTAGTTTACTACCTTGAAGAACCGAGTAAAAATCCAACAAATTCTAGGGATCAATCGCCTAGAAATGCTTGGAATGCTTGGGTTTACTCTGGAAATTCAAAGGATCGAAAGTGGTTAATGAAACAGTTTTCTCTTATTTATAGGAAGAAGATGGGCGAGGTGTAGTTTCGAAAGAGTCCAGGGACCCAGGTGCAAAGAATTTGAAAGTATGGAATGATGGGTGCGGGAATTGAGGCGTGGAAAGGTGTGCATGATGCCTCGAATTCTGCACCACATCAGCCCACACGCCGCCTAAGGTATTTCGCCAAAGAGCTCAGCAATGTACAGAAGGAAGTTCGCCTTCACTAGAGCTCGCCCATAGAGGCAAATTAGCTCGCCCACACATTAGAAATATCATGATGTGGACGAGCTGTGGGCAAATGTTGATAAGCGAACTACTAAGAGAAGATTAACAAAATAAATAACCTAAGGCTAAAGAGCTCGCCAAGTTGGCACTTTGCCACGTCACCACCTTTGACCAGTCAACACCGGGAAGGAAGAGAGAGCTCGTCCAGGAGCTCACCTAGTTGACCAGGAGCCACGTCATTAGCATCTGACCAAGGGACCACCAGGGAGAGAGGGAGCTTGCAAGGGAGCTCGCCCAACATCAGAAGACAAGGTCCGATCCTACTAGCATCATCACATCCCAGAGCAACACAAGACAAGGGAGCTCACCAAGGAGCTCGCCTAGTCCAAAGTGAAGCCAATAGCTACGTTGGGAATCAATAGTGATGTAGTAGGACAAAGCAGTGTAATTAGAGCATGGTAGTGAGTAATGACATGTATTGGGGACACTTGTTAGCACATTAGGCTAAATAAGCCCACTAAGTGTCACTTCATTACATGCAAACCTATAAATAAGTCCCTTGTAACATTTTTCTCTCTCTAAGTTGATAATACCAATACTACTTCTTCTCTCTACTTTCTCTCTCTATTCAAACTCTCTTAAGAACATTATTATGATTATTGTTTGGTAGGATTTCAGTGTTAATTAAGCTACATAATCTTCCCATTAGATAATTCTACCAAAACTATTGACACATATCCATAAATATAATTATTGATTTTAGTTAATACCCCATTTATCTAACTTTTAAATTTTTTTAAATATTGATTTTAAATTTCTATAATTGTATTACACTACAAAAAAAGGTTCAATTAAAGAGGACAATTTACGAGGGTACCGTAACCCTTGTTATTAGAGAGGAAATTAACGAGGGAAAAATTTAACAAGAGTTTTAACGAGTGTGAAATACACCTTTGTTAATGGCGAGTAATATAAAGAGAGAATGTTAAATCCTCATCAAATCATGAGGGATTAAGCGAGGGAATAACTGACGGATGAAGGAGAATAGGGCAAAAGCCCTCCCTCGTTAGTGCCGAGGGCCCTATCCCTCGTTAAGTCGGATGTACACTTGTGACTCCCTACTGCATGTCAGACGTGTGGTTACGTAGGATGCCTCCCCTCGGTAAAACCCTTGTTAATTTATTACACATTAACAACTACGCACCAACTCCTTTCTCCATTATTTGTCGTTTCTCCTCTCCGATCGACGACAAGCTCCATGGCTACCAGTTGATTCAGCCTTCGTTGCAGGTAAACTGCTTTTCCATTAGTAAAATTTGATAATACACATTGTGGAGATTATATTTATGTTAAATTTTTATATTTTAATCGGTTAATTTTTATTTTAACTTATAATTAGTCATAATATTAATCTTATTACATTTTTGTGCATGTATATGTATATATATAATAAGATCTGTAGCTTTAATTAATTATAATTAATATATGTTAATTATATATGCTAATATTTGCTTCCCTCGTTAAAACCCTCGTCTACTTTTGCCCTCTTTAAAACCCTCGCTATTTATTGGCGAGGTGCATTTTAACTAGGGCATTTTTTCCTTGCTAATACCCTAGTCAAATTGATATATATCCCTCACCAATTCCCTCACTATTGCCCTCTTTAAATTCTTTTTTTTTTGTAGTGCTAGATTTACTCACCGTTAACACATATAATAACACATAAATAATTAAATATTTACAAGCAAGATAAAATAACATAAGATGTTAATCAATACGTATAAAAACAATATGCATGCAATGAATAAAATATACTTAGTTTATTAACAGTTGATAATTTATATTTTTATTAATCTATACCAATTTAAATAAAAACTCATATAATAATTCATCATTGATAATTCGATAAATTATTATTCAAAATTTAGTTTATAAAATAAATCAAATATAGATTGATAGTGAGCATTTAATAAAAATGTCAAAAATGAGTGAGTTAATAACGAGTGAGGGGTTAGGTTATTTAGGTTATTACATAACGTGTCTCATGATTTAATTTAATAAAAAAAATTAAAATACAAAAACAAACTGATTCAATAATTTTTTTTTCGATTTTGGGCGGTTTAAACCGGTTTTTTTGGTGAAACTTAAAAACAAATTTTAGAAAGTAATCGGATAGATTCTATAGCGGATTTCCAATTTAGTTTATTAAGCCGACCAATTCAACCGGTTCACAAAATTGTACATATGCGGCTCTTTTTTCTCGTACAACCCTTATATATAAAGAAAGAATCTGGATATTGTCTCCCCTATAATTGAGTACTTCACCCCCTTATATTTTCTTTTCACCACCAATAATTTTCCTAATTAACCCTTACCATTGTATGAATTAATTCTTTTGTAAGTTCACTCCTACCCTTTCAAAGAGGAAAAAATGCGCGCCCGATCCCACGACGAGAGAACCCACATAGCGGTGGGAACCCACAACGAGAGAACCCACCTTGCGCCGAATGGACGGACGAACCGCCGCCGAAGAATGGATGAACCTTGCGTCGCACCGCAACCGGTGAGGCCTCATGTGAAGTGGACGATCGTTTTATAATGGACAAAGGTAAGAGTTTTGAATGTGGATTTCTTGAATGTGGGTTTGTTGAATTTGTGTTTTTTGAATGTGGGTTTCTTGATTTTTTTCTAAACAATGGTTCTTGAATGTGGGTTTCGTTGAATTTTCTTGGAAATTTTGTTGAATGGGTTTCTTGATTTGAATGTGGGTTTTCTTGAATTTTCGACTCTGGTGTACCGAAATTTGTGGATATGTTCGACCAATTTTGCCGAATAAGAAACAGATTTCATTCGATTCAAGAGTTCAAGGAATGAGGGTTTTCATTTTTGTCGAACAAATATTCGATCAATGCAGACCAAACATAGACCAAAATTTCAAAAAAATGCACCGAACAAGGACCAGTTTTCGAAAAAATGTATCCAATCAAGAAGTATATTTTCGATATTTTTTTCTGAAAAGTAGTAATATTTTCAAAAATTTTGGTCGAACCTGAAACTTTTTTGTCGAACTTTTTTGTTATTTTCAACATTTTTTTAACATTGTTGTTAGGCCAGTTGTCTTCCCAGGTTATGCAATCCGTAGTTCCCAGTGTCAAAATAGGTTCTACAATAATTAATGTTTTTTTGACCATTGCTGTTATTTTCAGTCATTTTTTTGAAAATTTGTGTTATTTTCAGCTAATTTTTTCGAACATTTTCTTAGTTATTTTGTTCATTTTTTGAATAGGGAAGGAGAAGACACGAACTACCGCTTCGTGTAGAAGGCGGAAGCATCAACGTGTTATTGAGCAAGAGGAGCTACAACCGTCTCAACTATATCCGACGAGTGATGAACCTAATGATCCGGACAATACATGTGGAGCAGATCGGTTTTCTTCGGATGAAAATGAAAAAAATGCAGAGGAAAATAGAAGGAGAGACAATGAGGAAAATGATGGTGATGATGAAAATGCGGGGGGAAATGAAGGTGATGAGGAAAATGCGGAGGAAGTTGAAGGTGATGAGGAGAACGTTGTTGAAGATGATAGATGAAGTAATGAAATTGAAGGAGTGAATCTTTCAGATATACCTCATCCTCCACTTCGACACGGATTTAGTAATCATGTGGCTAGTAGAATATATAAGGGGGATGAGAGAGAAGTGTTGAGATGTCATAGACACGTTAATAAACTGCTGCTTTGGGAGTTGGATCCAGAAAATGATCTCCGTCATTGGAAGGGAATGTTCAAGAAATCTAAGTTGCTTTCACTTCGAAAATCTTCATATAAGAATCCAAACAGAATTTGATTTCTGCATTTATGGAGCGATGGCATCCGGAGACGAATAGTTTTCACCTTCCTTTTAGTGAAATGGCCATTACTCTTGATGATGTCTTCTGCATTACTGGTCTTCGAGTAGATGGTATTCTTGTGCAGTGTAGTCGTGATGAAAAGAAATCGGGAACAGGAACAACTGATTTGATGGAGCTATTGGGCCTAACTAAGAATGAAGTTATACAATTAAGATTGTCCATGGCGATTGAAACCATTTCTCGAACTCGAAAAACTTTCTCGTAAAATGAGACATTATGAGATAACTAATTCATTAAATCTTGTCTCACACGAGCCCATTGATCCTCACCAAATCCTAATAGGCCCGCAACCGCTCGGAATCCACAATGACCATCCCCTTTTACATTATGAACATCAATTGCGTACCCTTGAAATTCCATAGGAAGCAACATTATGAAATGGGGCGTTAAACTAGATCGAGTACCTCGCCGAGTTTGCCCACGTACATAAATGTGTTACGAATAACAAAAACTAAACGTAATTAATATATAAGAAAATATAATAAATTCTTACTGGTAGCTTTTTCGACACTCGTGTGTTCTGAGAGCTTGGCAATGAGAATGACTGTGATGGGGGACAACAACTATCTACTTGCGACTGAACGTACTCAAACAAACCAGATCCCTTTTCGAGGATTTTTTGGAGGCCTTTTTACTCTGACTTTTTTTACCTGTTTTTGGTCTACCACGTGGATCGATGTTAATGGTAGGTTCAACCATATTAGTCGTCTTTGGCTTCGTCATCTCACGCATATTCCTCAAATAAATCAATTTTCGACTCTCATCATAATTTTCATACACCTTCGCCATATCACGAGCTACGTCTTCAATACGATAGTCAGTGGCTTCCTTCACATCATCTTTTATCACCGGCTCCATATCCAACTTCCTCCAAAAAGCATCAAAGGCAGTCATCGGTATTGGTTTGTCTGCATACACATATTCTTCAATCTTGTGTGCACATGGACATCCATACACTGTTCTCAAAATATGATTACAATTACTTGCATCAAACCCGGGCATTTTCACAACTTTGACTTCATCAAACAGCCTCTCTAACCCATATATGGAGACTACACCACGCAAACCACAATAAATTGTGGATGAGAACTTATGTAGAGCCACATTCCTACTTTTCTCGAATGATGCCTTAATAGCAGTGTGATATGCTTCATACAAAGTATCACACTTCACCCAACAAGTCTCAAAATTTCCTAATGAGTTTCCAAGCAATCTCTTTAAACTAGCATGGTGACTCTCAACCCTAAACATTACAATATAGACAAAATTATAAATATAATAGAAAATTTAAAACTTCATAAAGTATAATAAATTGATAAATATATTGGTCGTTGTATTCCCATAGTGCATCAATTGGTTTATCCATGCCTTCACGAACCTCTCTTTGTAAGATTGAACCATTGATCAACGACATACTCCACTGGTTTCTCATCAAATTTGGAACGAAGTACATGTAGTGCTTCTTTGTACTCATTCTCTGTATGAGCATTGATAACCTCATTTACTTGCTTCATGAATGCTTCCAACTTTTTTCCACAATTAAACAACAATTTACACTTAGCTAGCACGTTCCTATCAATGTGCCAAGTACAGAGCAGATGTTTACAATCTGGAAATCTCAAGGCAACAACATTCATTAAGGCCAACTCCCGATCAGTAATGATAATAGATGGCATGGATCCTTCACCTAACGTATCCTTCAATACACCCAAAGCCCAACTGTAGTTCTCTTCTTTCTCAGCGACCAAATATACAGATGCAACAGAAAAGGTCATGCCGGTTGATGTTACACCAACAATCTCCAAATAAGGTAATCTATACCTATTTGTCTTGTAAGTACAATCAATCAACAACACATTCAAAAAAGCACGAACCAACTTAATAGAAATTGGGTGTGAAAAGAATAATTCCTTCAAACTGTTTGTCATCTCACATCTTCTATAACAATGAAAGTAATCATTTTCAACAAACTTACTCATCAAGTACTGCAATTGTGATCGTCCACAATATTGATTAATTTTGTGCTTCCTCCTTGCATTGTAAATTGTCCTAATTGTTGAAGTATAGATTATATTCTTCTCTTTCAAAGCTTCCAAAACCGATTTGGGAGCTGCATTGCATTTCGACATGTCTATGACAAATGCCTCCTCTGAAGCAGATAAGCGACCCATAAAGGAATGACCCTCAAAATAATTGTTGATCGGATGATTGTGAGTACCAACTGAATTTGCTCTGCTCCTTTCAACAAAAATGGACAATTACATTTTTTAGACCCCGTATCCTTTCCACTTGCTCCTTCTTCATCAACTACAAATTCATTCTTTCTTTTCTTGGGTGGTCGATATTTGCCCTCCCTCTCACAAGCCAATAACACCTGAGGTTTTTTTTAACCGGAGACACTATCAGAACGCTCGATCGATATAACAATATTATGATCAGTGGCAACTCTGCGAACCCACTCAATAAGTGCATCACGAGAATGAAAGTAATCATTATTCGTGAAGGCACTAGTGCAGTCCATAACAATTTCATCATGCATTTGCTCTTCAACATCACCCTCACCATTATTTGCTAATGCCTGCAAAACATGTACACATGTTCGAAATAAGTACAACAAAATTACATGTATATTACATTGTTTGGAAATAAAATTTCAAAAATAATTACATTTTTCGTAGGTATATTTCGAAAATACCCACATTTTTCAAAAAATAACACAAAATTCGACAGTAAATTTCAAAATAAATAATTTTTCGGTTAAGATTTTCGAACCAATACACAATGTTCGACTATAATTTTTGAAATTTGTCATAATTTTCCACGGACCAAATTCGAAAATTTTCATTCAAAAAAAAGAAAAAAAATGGCGCGAAATGATTTAGAACTACATTTATTCAATGCTACAATATATATAACACTCAAAACAACCCAATATGATACAAAACTAGCAAATATATCAAAATAAAAACATAAATCCTCACATCAACAAATGATTTCATAAATAAAAAAATAACCTAAAATGGAGTTGTATCATCATCTTCATTGATCACAATGTTGAAAACACAAGATTTATCCTAATGTGTTAGATGAAGAACATGTTCGAAATTGTTCAATGAAGATTTTAGGGTTTTGTTTGAAAATTTGTTATGTGTAGGGAGGGGGTGAACTTATCTGATTATGAATTAATTAATTACTCATAAAGGGTATAATTGTCCTATTAGATTTAAATTACAAATAATCTTTAAATGGTGGTGAAGTACTCAATTATGGGGGTGAGAATATCCAAATCCATAAAGAAAGGGTCTGACTTTTTTTTATTTGCATGACCCATTCCGCTTGGGCTTCACTAATTCTTTTTCTATTTAAATTTCATGGGCTGGACTTTTAATAAACATGGGCCTAAATTTCGAACAAGTTCATCCATACATTTGGGCTGCGGAACATTAATTTTGTTTCAATAATATTTTAAGTTTCGAACTCAACTTGATTATTTTTTTCTATTACTGCCTCAGTTTCAAAAGTTAATCAAATGATATATATGTTGGGATAAACACACGAATAATCAAGCAATTAATTATTCGTCTACGCAGCGGAATAATCATTTATCCCTCTCTTGTGTGAATCTAATAGGAAACAATACTTAGAATAAAATGCACAATAAAGCAAGCAATCACCAAGCACAACACAAGCGATTTTAACGTGGAAAACCTCCTCAACGTGAGGAGTAAAAACCACGGGACCGAAGTCCACCCAAAAAATTCACTATGAGCAAAAATCCAAGGTTACAATCTGTCCACAACAGATATTCAAGTACAAGTGTATCAAGACAATCAATACTTGATAACTACAATGAGATTAGAAGGATCTCACCCAACAACACCAACTGGAGACTACTGTTCACAACTCTCGGAAACGCCAAACCTGATCTTCACCGTCCAGAATCAACCCCCATGTGTCCTGAACGTGCTGTCCAAATTACAGCTCGATCCAACGGTTGGTTTGTGAGAAACGACCCTTTTACCTCAGCTGCACAGAAGTGAATCGCCCAAAACAGAACTTCTGTTTGCGGCCTATTTCCGTCAATATTGAGTCCCAAATATGATCTCCACCATTCAGAGTGTAGTTTCACAAGTTCTAAACGTGCTGACAAAATTTCAGCTCGATCCAACGGTTGAAACTCTGGATATTCCTTTTGCAAGATTTCTGCCCTTTGAATTTTCTCAAAAAAACGTGAATCGTAATATTTCTACACTTTTTCTTATCTTTCCTCATTGTCTTCTAGGGCAAGATAACATCAAGTATTGGGCCTACTTGGGCTTTACAATATTGTTGGCTATTGGGCTCCTCCACATATTTGGAAACCCAACCCAACAAATCTCCCCATTTCCGATTATGTGGAGAGACTAGTCATTCCGGCTATCACACGACACACCTTGAGCTTCTCCCTATGCAATGCTTTGGTCATCATGTTAGCACCATTGTCATTCGTGTGAATCTTTTCAAGCTCAAGCAACTTATCATTGATGGCATCTCTCATCCAATGATATCTCACATGAATATGCTTCGATCTTGAATGAAACGCTGTATTCTTACTAAGATGGATAGCACTTTGACTATCACAAAATACTATGTACCTCTCTTGCTTCTGCCCAAGCTCCTCCATAAGTCTTTTGAACCATAACACCTCTTTACATGCTTCTGTTGCAGCGATGTACTCTGATTCTGTTGTGGAGAGTGCAACATACTTTTGCAATCTTGATTGTCATGACACAGCGCCACCTATGAATGTCACTAGATAGGCAGAAATCGACTTTCTGGTGTCCACATCTGATCCCATATCTGAGTCGGTGTAACCAACTAACTCGGGCTTCCCACCTCCAAAGATGAGTCTCAAACCAGATGTACCTCGTCGATATCTCATTATCCACTTCACAGCATTCCAATGCTCCTTTCCTTGATTAGACAAATAACGGTTAACAACTCCAACTGCATGAGCTATGTCTGGCATCGTACACACCATTGCGTACATCAAGCTTCCCACGGCTGAAGCATATGGGACTCTTCTCATTTCTTCTTTCTCTTCATCTGTCGAAGGACTATGATGAGCACCAAGCTTAAAATGAGTGGCAAGAGGAGAACTAACCACTTTAGCTTTGCTCATATTAAATCTATCAAGCACCTTTTCAATGTATTTCTCCTGTGACAAGTGTTGCTTCTTGTTTTCTCTATCTCGGGTGATGTTAATGCCAAGAATTTTCTTTGCAGGATCCATATCCTTCATGGCAAAGGATTTGCTCAATTGTTTCTTCAACCTGTCAATTCTTGAAACATTCTTGCCAACAATCAATATATCATCAACATAGAGCAACAATATGATAAAATCGTCATCTGAGAACTTCTGAACAAACACACAATGATCAGAAATGGTTTTCTAGTAGCTTTGCTCCCCTATAACTGACTCAAATTTCTCATACCACAATCTAGGTGCTTGCTTCAAACCGTAGAGACTTTTCTTCAGCTTGCACACATGGTCTTCTTTACCCTTCACCTTGAAACCTTCAGGTTGCACCATGTACATCTCTTTAACTAGCTCCCCATGAAAGAAAGTTTTGACATCCATCTGCTCGATCTCCAAGTCAAGACTAGTTGTCAAACCAAGCACAAAATGAATGGAAGACATCTTAACAACCGGAGAGAAAATTTCTTCAAAATCAACTCCCGTTTTTTTACTGAAACCTTTAACAACCAATCTAGCTTTGAATCGTGGCTTTGATGTGTGTTCATCTTGGTTTATCCTGTACACCCATTTATTCCTCAAAGCATGTTTTCCCTTTGGTAGTTTCACCAGATCAAATGTGTCATTTTCATGCAAGGACTTCATCTCATCTTGCATTGCTTCCAACCATTCGTTCTTGTGTACTCCTTGAATTGCTTCTCCATATCATTCAGGCTCTCCGTCATCAGTCAAGAGCATATACTGATCAGGAGGATACATCCTCAAAGGTACATGAACTCTGCTGGTTCTTCTAGGTGGCTCTTGAACCCTATGTTCTGGAACATTAGGTGGTTGTGACAGATCGATATCCTCTTCATCTTGTAAATGATGATCGATATCCTCATCATCATCGAAATCAGGATGATCCTGATTCTCCTCTGCAGCTTCTACTTGACCTTGACCATGAGGAACAATCTCCAAGTCCATCAAGTCATCACTGGGTGTAGAAACTAATTTATCAAATTTCTCGATATCTCTAATGGTTTGATCCTCAACAAACACAACATCTCGACTTCTGACAAGCTTCTTCTCCACAGGATCAT
Source organism: Prunella vulgaris (assembly GCA_026898435.1). Lineage (NCBI taxonomy): Eukaryota > Viridiplantae > Streptophyta > Magnoliopsida > Lamiales > Lamiaceae > Prunella > Prunella vulgaris. The sequence continues at coordinate 438,768 of JAPKLY010000381.1, read as the reverse complement.
AAAATCTGTAACCGAACTCAACTTGACCATAACCAAGAAACACACATTGTGGAGTCTTCACGTCTAGCTTGGACCTTTCATCTTTGGGAATGTACACAAATGCTTTACATCCAAAGACCCGCAAATGATCATAGGAAATATCCTTTCCCGACCAAACTCTGTCTGAAACATCAAAATCTAAAGGAACACATGGAGTAAGATTTAAGACATGTACAACGGTACTTAGAGCCTCACCCCAAAACGATGTAGACAATCTTACTTCTAATAGTAGACATCTTACTCTCTCGACCAATGTTCTGTTCATCCTTTCGACAAGTCCATTCAACTGAGGAGTCTTTTGATGTCGGACACCTTGCTGCTTGCAATACTCATCAAAAGGACCAATGTATTCCCCTCCATTATCCGATCTGATGCATTTCAACTTCTTCCCAGTTTGCCTCTCAACTAAGGCATGAAACCTCTTGAATACATCGAGCACTTGATCTTTCGTCTTCAATGTATAGATCCACGTCTTTCTTGAGTGGTCATCTATAAAAGTCACAAAATATAAAGCATCACCAAGAGTGCTTGTTTTCATAGGACCACAAACATCAGAATAAATTAAATTAAGTATACCTGATGCTCTGGAAGGAGTTGAGGTCTTGAAAGCAACTCGGGTTTGCTTTCCTGCCAAACAGTGAGAGCACTTCTTCAGAGATGCATTCTTCAAGCCTGGAATGAGATTTCCCTTCTCTAAAATCTTCAATCCCTTCTCACTGATGTGGCTGAGTCTGCTGTGCCATGACTCGATTATCCTTTCATTTTCAATTGCATTTATTGAGCGATCAAGTAACTTTGCTTGCATCAAGTACAACGAAGAATGTTTTTGGCCTCTAGCAACAACCAAAGAACCTCTTGTGAGCTTCCACTGACCATCAGAGAACAAACTGTAGAAACCTTCACCATCAAGTTTCCCAACAGATATCAAGTTTAATCGAAGATCAGGCACATGCTTCACATTTTTCAAAACTAGTGTAGCACCATCGCTAGTCTGCAAACATACATCTCCAACACCAATGGATTTAGCTAAGCCATCATCACCCATCCTAACATTTTCATAGTCACCTGACATGTAGGATGTGAACATGTCTCTACGAGATGTGGCATGTATGAATGCACCACTGTCGACCACCCAACTACTCTCATGATATGCAAGATTAACAGCTTCATAGTCATGACATATAAGAAAATCACTTGTTGCAGCAGACACTCTATCATCATCTTTTGCTTCTTCATTCTTCTTTTCTTTTCTTTTATCTTTCTTGTCATCTTGCTTGTGTTTTCTGCAATGCTTCGCTATGTGTCCTGATGTGTGACAATTCCAACACTCAACCTTGCTATATCTGTTGGATTTGCTCCTGCCTTTTTGTTTGCCTTTTGAACCTCTACTTTTACTTCTCCCCCTCTTCTCTATGACCAAAACCTCTGATTGCTGAAAAGAGCCCTACGATTTTCTTCTCATTTTCTCATTCAAGATGCTGCCCTTAACCAATTCCATGGTAATGGTACCGTCGGGGGCTGAATTTGACAAAGATATCCTGAATGTCTCCCATGAATCCGACAATGTACTGAGAAGCCACAAACCCTGTACTTCATCTTCAAACTTGATGTTCATTCCTGACATTTGATTAATGATACCTTGAAATGAATTCAAGTGATCAGTCATAGGAGTGACATCTTTGAATTTCAAATTCATCAGCTGCTTGATTAGAAATAACTTATTGTTCCCCATTTTTCTAGCATACAATTGCTCCAGCTTTTCCCACAGTGAACGTGCATTTGTTTCTCCGCTAACATGATTCAACACATTATCATCCACCCACTGCCTGATATAACCACACACTTGACGATGCAATATATTCCATTGAGCATTTGTTTTATCATCAGGCTTGTCGGCTTCAAATACAGGTAGATAGTAATCTTTCACGTATAGAAGATCCTCCATCTTTCCTTTTCACACATGATAATTTGAACCATTGAGATTCAACATTCTACTAGTATTAGTCTCCATATTCACCACAAAGCACAGAGCAAACACTGTGCTCTGATACCACTTTGTTGGGATAAACACATGAATAATCAAGCAATTAAGTATTCGTCTACGCAGCGGAATAATCAATTATCTATCTCCTGTGTGAATCTAATATGAAATAATACAAAGAATATAATGCACAATAAAGCAAGCAATCACCAAGCACAACACAAACGATTTTAACGTGGAAAACCTCCTCAACGTGAGGATTAAAAACCAGGGGACCGAAGTCCACACAAAAAATTCACTATGAGCAAAAATCCAAGGTTACAATCTGCCCACAACAGATATTCAACTACAAGTGTATCAAGACAATCAATACTTGATAACTACAATAAGATTAGAAGGATCTCACCAAACAACACCAAATGGAGACTACTGTTCACAACTCTCGGAACCTCCAAACATGATCTCCACCGTCCAGGATCAACCGCTATGTGTCCTGAACGTGCTGTCCAAATTACAACTTGATCCAACGGTTGGTTTGTGATAAAAGACCCTTTTACCTCATCTGCGCAGAAGTGAATCGCCCAAAAACAGAACTTCTGTTTGCGTCCTATTCCCGTCAATATAGAGTTCCAAATACGATCTCCACCGTTCAGAATGTAGTTCCACAAGTTCTAAACGTGCTGACAAATTTTAAGCTCGATCCAATGGTTGAAACTCCGAATATTGCTTCTGCAAGATTTCTACCCTTTGAATTTTCTCAGAAAAACGTGAATCGTAATTTTTCTACACTTTTTCTTATCTTCCCTCAATGTCTTATAAGGCAAAATAACACCAAGTATTAGGCCTACTTGGGCTTTACAATATTGTTGGCTATTGGGCTCCTCCACATATTTGGAAACCCAACCCAACAATATATACATAATTTCCATTTAACGTACTTCAACCCAGTATCCAGAATTCTCTACAATTTATTATGAACTGATCCTAGTATTTAATAAAAGTTTCTATAATTTTGAATTTATTCCAGGACAACAGAAAATTCAAAAAATCAATATCTAATTCAAGAACTAGCCAGGATCCCTAATATTCTGTTCGCAGTTTATAGTCAAAGTTTCTGAATTTTCTCAAAGACCGGTTTAATTTTTCCAAAGGTAAGGTCAAAAATTATGAAACACTTAAGATATTTTATGCACTATACGAGTAGATAATAGTCTTTGTGTGCACCCGTATAGCTTAAGTATATTTTTAAATAATTACATTGCCCTTTGATTGAATATGGTGATGATATGGGAGAAATTTATTTTACTGCTATGTATTTTCTTCAAGTAAAGATAAGAAGTTAATTAACTTCCCTTGTTATAACTCCATCGTTGATATTGTTATTATAAAAATCATAATTAAATATTTTAATAACTTCACATATATATGTTGATACCAGCCAACATAAATTCGTCCAACTCATATACCTCCCTAATGAAAATTTTCCCCCAAACATTGGTTGTCTTAAGCCAAGATTTAAAAGCCACATATATATTGTCTTTCAAACTCATTGGTTGACAAATAGATCGGTGTCTACAATTGAAATGACTTCAACCATTGTACTTCACAATTCGTACGACAAGAGAACGTTTTACTCGTTAACTACTCTAAATCATGTCTATTCTGATAATGCTAGCTAGGCAGTATGAATTTTTTTATTACTTGCATAGGATGATTTACATTTAGGTTCAAGAAAGTTACTATATTTACAAATGGATTCAAAATATTTACACAGAAAAACATTTTTTTTCTGCACAGCACCTATTTGTAAATATAGTGACTTTTTTGAACTCATACGTAAGTCACCCAAATATATATATATATTGTGAACTAAAAAGAGCAGAGCTTGAACAAAATTTGAACACCCATTCTACAATGTTTTACAGTGAATCAAAAATTGAATATCTCCTTTCTACAACTATATATATCAATTTTTTCATAACATAAATTGCACACATTAGAAACGGGGATATATACTTGTACATCAAAATACATAAAAATTTATGTTGTTGTAGGTTCGTGTAGTGCAGATGCTTCAGCAACACGAGTGGTGAGCCTAGCACGGGAGGCACTGTACCATTTAGTGTAGGACGAGCGGAGATTGGGCCAGTCGGAGACGGAGCAGTAGGTGAAGTGATGGAGCCAAAGGGATAATACTGTTTCCTGCTCCTCTGCCTCCAACGTCCCGATCATCTCTTCTAATATACTTTCCAGCCCTGCCCTCTCCGCCATACTTAAAATCGGTGCATCTGTACCGTTGTTGGCCCGACACAGCAAGGGCAGCCAAGACATTAGCATTTTCATCTTGGTTTGCCTAATGTGTTGCATCCTCGTTTCATCTTGTACTTCTTCCTCCCCTATGTCCTTTGCTTGTTTGATCAAGAATGCTTACAAAGGGAATAATTTATGCATGTAAGATAACTAAACTAATAGCACGTTTCATTATAAATAAGAGTAAAAGAATGCAGAGAAAAAGGGACAAGGAAAACTTAACAACTAAATCATGATTAGAGTTTCATTATGGATAAAAGAAATTAGAATTAAACAACTAAAAGAATGCGGGAAAAAGAGACAACGGGACAAAAGTAAAACAACTAAATCATGATGATGTCGAAAATTGAGAGGAAAAGGTTAAAGAATAATCTGCCTTCAACAAGAATTTCCGGGTTAGATAAACTGATACGTCAATGTTTCTCAAGTCTTACATGCATATATAATTTTAGCTTTTCATTAAAAGCAACTGTTATTTTAAATGAAAACATCCAATTGTTAAAAAATGCACTCAATAGCGGATCCATTTAGAATCTAGGAGTGAGAGACGTGGGCTCAAGAGAGTTACTTGTTCTCAATCATAAATTTTAATTTATGACAATGTTGAGCATAGAACACGTCTCTTGTAAAACTATTTTATGTTTGTCCACAAAAAGTTTAATTTATGACAATGTTGAGATAGTACAAGTCTAAATTATTTTCCACTTTCCTTTTTTGTTTGTCCACAAAAATTTTTCTCATTTTTTTATTTGGATACAACTCACACTCACAAATAAAAATTTGAAAGCCACAATACCTCAATTTTTTCCTTACTTTATCTATCATTTAATATAATACTAATTTTCATTAAATCTCGTATCAATTCACAAGTGGGAAAAAAATTGGTGGAGGGATGGAGTACTATCTAAATAGATAAACTCTTATAAATATCATACTCCTTCCGTCCCACTATAAGTTGCACATTTTGTCATTTTTGTCCGTCCCACTGTATGTTGCTCATTTACTTTTTTTACCTTTTAAGGAAATTACTATTTACTTATTTATTATTATTTTCAATACTTTTTACACTATTCTCATCACTTTTTCACTTTTCTCCATCACATTACATGTATTATATTAATATTTTTATACACTTCTTAATACTTTTGTCCAAAAGGCATGAACGACTTATAAGGGGACGGAGGGAGTATCATTTTATAAATGAGTGATTTACATATAGATTTAAAAAAATAATTATATTTACAAATAGGTGCTGTGCAGAAAAAAAAAATACTTCTGTGCAAATATTGTGAATTTATTTATAAATATAATGATTTTTTTGAACCTATATGTAAATCACCCTTTATAGAATCTAAGAAGTCTAGCTCTCTTGTGAATTTACATGAACTCATATCATTGTTTTATATAATTACTATCACTGTTATTGATATATATTATCATTGTTATAATAAATTGCTTGAATTTTTTTAACAGTAATACTTAAATATGTATAACAATGATAGTAAATATACATAATAATAATAATAATTATTATTATTATTATGTATATTACCGTTAACTTGAATTTAGGCAAGTTTTGATATACCAATAAATGCATAAATTTTTATCAATAAATACATTTAATACTAAATTTTTTCCTAAAAACTGTGTGAGCATAAATGAGAGAGCAACAAACGATAATTACTATTACCAGTCCAATTATAAAAGAAGACAAACCAATAATAAATTTACCTGAAACCTTAACTAACGTGCACTGGAGCCGCGGCTCAGTCGACAAGGCAAGCCAAGCCAAATTCGAAGCTGAGGCCCACTTGCAAACAGCTTCTTCTGCACAACCGGACGCCGCCATCTTCTGCCCCAACCACAGCAGCTCCGCCGCCAGCTTCTCCGCCGAGCATCCCGACCGGCCGCCAACATCGCCCTTAGACACGGCGGCGGCGTACCTCCAAGCCACGCCGCCATAATACTTAACCCCCTTTATCAAACGGCTCGCCTTGTAGTGAATATAATCGCTCTCAGTGGCCCCAGCCGCCACGCTCCCGCCATCGCCACCACATCCCCGCCCCTGATCCACCATGGCGACCTCAAGCTCGCTCAGCGACCTTGCGAAAGCCGCCGACAGAACGGCGCAGTTAACTTCCCTCAAGGCCCGATTTCCCTCGACCAAATTCTCATCAATTAGCTTCTCAACCAGAGATCTAACCACCTCATATTTTCTCGAACTCACCGGGATATCGTTCATTATCAGCAATAGCTGGGACAGAGCCCTCGAAACACCCGAATCGCCGCCCGGGCCGCCGACTGACGGTGAATATTGGTCATCTTTGGTCGATTTGAAAGGGAAATTCAAGGGTTCCGGCGAATTAGGGCTTAAAGAGGAGAAGAAATACGGGAGAAGGCGGAGAAAAAAGAGGAAAGCGGAGACGAGAAGCGCACGGAGGCGTTGAATAATATGGAATTTCTGGGAGAAGAAAAAGAGGGATTTATCTGCGTGGACGAATGTCCATGTGAGGAGATTCCTGAGGAGCAGAGGAGCTACGGTTGAAGGTGAATTATCCATATGAATCAACACGAAGCCAACTCTGACCTCTTTTTATTAATCTCCGATATTTCCCCCTTCTTTTTTCTCTACTCTATATAATTTGTGGCTTTAGAAAAGTTAGCTATCTATCTATGTGAAAAGGAGGTCACAAAATATAGGTGGGAGATTTGGGCCGCACAACGCGGAGAATGCCTTTTAGCACGACACCTGTTTTTTGGTTTTTTCCAAGGCATAACATGATTGAAGTGGCTTTATTTGCACCTCCAATCCTTTTTTTTTTTTTTTTAAAAAAAACCAAATGATTTTATGGGTAAGTTAGAAAAAATATTTGTTTTTGTTTTTTAAAAATACAATTATGCCCTTAATATTTTTTTTACACAAAATATACTTTTTCCTTTTCACACGAATTCTCTGTCAATTCGTTCGTCGGCGAGGGAGGAGATGAAGAAGGCGGAGGGCGGTGGCGGAGGGAAATCTGAGCGAGCCGGAACTGGAGTGATGGCAGGAGAGAGAGAGGGAGAATATAAATATAAGATAGAGAATGTAGAGAAAAAATGAATGTGAGAGAAAGATGAAGGGGAGAGGAGAAAATCTGAGCCCAGAAAGATTGAGAGGGAGGAAGAAACGGCGCCATCGACGGAGATTGATCTGAGCCAGAGAAAAATCTGTGACAGAAAAAAAAAAATCTGAGATTGAGCCTTTATTCCATTTAAGAAAATAACATTATTGGTGGAAATATTAGTATCTCAATAAATTGATGGAAATATTGATACTGTTAAATATCAATATTAATATATCCATGAAATTATTGATATTTGAAAATATTGATATCAAATATCTATATTGATAAAAAAATTAAAAAAAATTGACAGAAATTTTATTAAAATAATAAAATTTTAATATGAAATTTTAGCTTTAATACGTAAATTTAATTTAAAATTTCAACAAAATAATTTTTTACAACAGACATCAATAAAAAATACAACACAAAAACTTATATAAAAATTTCTACCGCAAAAATTTTCAAAAATAAACTTAAACAGAAAAATTTCTCACGCGCGCCCTGGTAACCCCCAGGGGAATAACATGTCCGTCCTTCCTTGCCATACGCCCAGGTTACCCAAATCTATATCATATGCAAATATGTTGATTTTTTTCTTTTTTTTTTAATTTGTTGTGGATTTTAAAAATAATTAAATAATATTATGTAATAAATTTAAAAATTTATTCTCAATTTATGTTACTATATGGATAAATGCATATTACTATAAAGGAAAATATAAGTTACTTTCTAGACTAAATATTATTATTTTATGTATATTTATTTATTTGTATAAAATAAATAATTTTTCATAGAATATAAGAGAAATGTGTATTAATATAAGAAAAAATATTAGTTTTTTCATAAATATTTATTTATTTTTATAGAAATAATTATTTTTTATATAATAACACATATAAAATAATATAAAGTTTGTTATTACATGAATCAATATACTTAAGTTTAAAGGGATGATGATTAAATTAAAAACACATATTTATTCTTATAAAAATATATTTTGTCCTTACAGTAACACGCATTTGCCCATATAGTAAGACACATTTGCCCATATAATAACACAAAGTGGAGAGAAAATATGTGTTACTATTAGAGCAAATGTATGTTACTATCTTATAAAATATTGTTATTTTACTTATATTCATTTGTTTTTATAGAATAAATTATTTTTCACATAATGTAAGAACAAAATGTGTGTTACTATAAGAACAAATATTGATTATTCATAAATATTTATTTATTTTTATAGAAATAATAATTTTTTTTCATATAATAGCATATGTATTACATGAAACAATATATCTAGATTTAAAGGGGTGATGAATAAATTAAGAAATACATATTTATTCCCATAAAAGTATATTTTGCCCATATAGTAACACATATTTGTCCATACAGTAACACAAACTCGAAGACAAATGCGTGTTACTATTAGAGCAAATGTGTGTTACTATATTATGAAATATTACTATTTTACATATGTTCATTTATTTTAATAGAATACAAAAAAATTTTCACATAATGCAAGAGCAAAATGTGCGTTACTATAAGATAGTAAAAATAGTAAAAAATATGTTATTACATGAAACAATATACCTAGATTTAAAGGGATGATGAATAAATTAAGAAACAAATATTTATTCTCATAAAAATATATTTAGTAACACACATTTGTCAATATAGTAACATGAACTAGGAGACAAATATGTGTTACTGTAAAAATAAATGTGTGTTATTATATGTATAATATTTATTTGTAACATTTTTAAATCAACATAATAATTTTTTAAAAAATAAAAATTAAAATAAACTTTAAAAAAAAATTTGCCAACATCTTTACCTAAGTAAAACTTAAAGTTGGCGCGGAAAACTGAAGAACTGGAGGCGAATAGGCCCATTAAAGGCGCGCAGTGTGAGGTGGGACGCGAGTGGGGTGAGAGTTACCTGTATGCGCGTGGGTTTTTCTTTATTCTTTATTTATATTTGGAAATTTCTATGGTAGAAATTTTTACGCAAGTGTTGCTCCATAAACAATGTAAAAGAATATAATTATTTATAACTATTAAATATTAGACAATTAATACCAAAATAATATCCTGCGAGACTCAAATATAACAAAGACGAGTTTAAGACTCTAATAATTTAATTTCAAACCTGTCAAACACTCAAACCCATTTTTTTTTCGAAATCGATATTTTATCAATATATCCACAATATATTTCGATATTTTGAAAAAATTGAACTACACTTCATTAAAATCGATATATATACCGATGAGTAAGTATTGTGTAACAAGACAAAAATGATAAATTCATAATGATTAGGTATTGTGTGAAAGTGATTCATATCATGGACCACTTTTTAACAAGGCAAAAAAAAAAATTTCAAAATATAAATCTTGTATCACAAAATGGTTTATATTATGAAAATAGTTTATATAATACTTTATCATTCATAAATATAAATCTTGTATCACAAAGTGGTTTATATCATAAAAATGGTTTATATAATACTTTACCTATACCGATATATATCAATATTTACTGATATTTTAGAAAAAACTTGTTTCAGTGGATATCAGTGTAGGGAGTAGAATTGGTAATTTTGGGCCGGCCTACCCAATATTTGGGTTGTACTCAATTTTTATAGGCTTGATTAAAAAATGGACTGATCCAGCCCAACCCCTGAATATGACTTGGCCCAGTAGGCTGGCTGACCCGCTTGCATTTGTACTTAAAACTAGCAATTTCGGTCGGGCCCGTTCAATATTTGGGCTAGACTGGACTCAATTTTCATAGGTCCGATTGAAAAATGGGCCAGACCGGCTCGACCCCTGAATATGGTTTAGGTCGATTGGCCGGACTGGACTAGGCTGGGCCGAACCCGTTTACTAGCTCTAGTAGGGAGTACTAAAATAACCAAAATTTCGGCGATATTTTCCAATTTTTACGTCCCTGGAATGAACAATCCAATAAAAATGAGTAAGTGTTTATGAGATCCCACAATCTATATAAAATTACTCCCTTGGTTTCAAGATAATTTTTGCACTTTTAATTTTGGGATGTCTTAATTCTTTTTTAACACCTTAAAAAGGAAATATTTTATATTAAAAAAAATCAATAAAGTTCACTTTTTATATTTTATTATTTAACTTTACACTAATATACTCAGTTTTTTTTTAAACTGTGTGCTCTATCCCTATGAAAAATAAACTGGGACAGAGGGTGTATATAAAATTTATTACTTTTAAAAAGTAATAATATAATTTTTTTAAAAAGTGATTATTACTTTTTTAAAGATGAGCAAGTTTGAGATGTGTGTTGATTAGGTTCATCATTTTGCATCCATTTCTATATGGTTTTGATGAGATTATGTTCATATTTGACCCTAATATGGTATAAATTGTGCTATTGACCTTTTGTTAGCAAGAAAGTATGCTTTATAGGTGAAAACGAGCAAAAATAGAAATTCTCAATTATACGAGGTCAAATGATAGGATCCGAGCTCATGGAGATGTTTATAATACTCAATCGGAGACCCTAGGAAGATTGGATGAGCCGTGGGATCAAAAATGCAAAAGTCGAAATCGGACGTCAAGAATACACTACGGTCGAGCGCACCATAGCTCATGGTCGAGCACAGTGAAGAAGCCGGTCGAGCAGAATTCACCTGGACGAGTTGAGGCACCTGCGCTCGACCACAAGGGTAGAGCCGCTCAGTCTTACCGTCCGAGCGCCAGCAAGGGTGTGTCCGAGCGGCCTTAAGGTTCAAATTCGGATTTCCACCATTTTCAGGGTTATTCTCGTCTTTTCTCACATTTAATGAGGGATATAACGGACCAAGCATGTGGAGCACTATAAATACTCAAGGATCAGATTCTCAAAGCCATATTTCATCATCATCTTCATAATTCCAAGTTCTTAGATTAGTTTAGAGAGAGAATTAGGTAGTTACTTAGTGAGTTCTTAATTAGATTCAATTTTCTTTCTTCAATAACTTTTGATCCATCCATTGGATCTTTAATCCGTTTGTTCCATTAGCTTAGTCTCGTTATTAGCTACGATTCTACGGTTCGATTTATGTTTTCAAGCTTTGGATCAAGAGTTAGGATTTTGGAGGTTTGTAGATTGTATTCAATTTCTCTACATATGGTAAGTTTTCATTTAATTCTCTTGTTTTAGTTAATAATCATGATGATTAGAATGTTAATTGTTGTTTTGTTCCATCAATTAGCCATGGGCTAATATTCTTGTTGCATGGTTGCATGAATACTATGGTGAATTTAGTTCTTGTTAATCCTATGCATGAATTAGTGATCTTGATGGATTAGTTCTCTTATTAATGACTTGTATGAATACTTGAGATGTTTAATTGGATTGAATGTGCCTATATGGTTAGCTATGAAATGAGAATTGAGCTATAAGAACTTTATGCATACCAAGTGTTTGATATTTGGCTTATATGACCAATGAGAAATGAATATTAGCCTAGACCTCTTAATTGGAGTGTTAGGAGTTGTAGAGAGATCTAGACACCTAATAGAGCCCTTAACTTGTGTTGTTAGAGAGATCTAGACACTAGTTGACTTGATTAAGACACTAAGAGACCTTTTGCATGCTAGGATAGATATGACACTAGAGGAACTATAGTAGGATTACTTCCATGTACACTCCACACTTGCTCACTTCATTGAGGTGATAGTTAGATTTACCATTTCTTGTTGATTTAGTAGATAGAAACCATGATCTTTTCTTGTTTTCACTAGCTAGAACCTTTTTGAACATTCAATACTTGCTTGATATCGCATCGTTTCCCTGTGTTCGATATTTAACTTGGTTATTTTACCACGACAACAACGATCACGTACACTTGCGTGGAAATCATACAAGATTTTGACAAACATGTGTGCATTGGAGTAATCCTACTATGGTTCACCTAGTATCCTATCCATCCTAGCATGCATAAGGTCCCTTGATGTCTTAATCAAACTAATTAAATGGCTCTATCAAGTGTCTAGATCTTTCTACAACACCTAATACTCCATTTGAGAGGTCTTAGCTTCTAAGCAATTTTCATTGACATAAAAACATTAATACAATTAATACATACACTTGGCATGCACAAAATTGAATCAAGAACTTCCATAAATTAACTCAATTCTCATGTGTTGCTAACCCACATAGGCTCAAAACATCTAATTGATTACACCAAGCATTCAAACAAATCATCAAATTAGAGAATTAATCCATCAAGACCACTTAATCATGCATAGGATTAATAGAACACTAAATACAACATATTATTCATACACCAATGCTACAAGAAATTAGCCCATGGCTAATTGGGAATGTAAAACAACAATTAAGAAGCTAACTATCATCATTATCACTAAAACAAAAGAATTAAATGGAAACTTACCAAATGTAGGAGAAATAGAAATACAATCCACAAACCTTCAAATGCTATCTTCTAATCCGGAACTCCAAAAGCAAAAATGAACTGTATAAATGTAGCTAATAATGAGGCTAATTTAATGGAATAAACGGATCTAAAATCTAATGGTTGGATTACAAGAACTTGTAGAGAGAAGTATGAAGATTAACTAACAACCCACTAAATAACTACCTAATCTCTCTCTAAAACTATCTAATGAACTAAGACTAATTGGTGATGCTTGGAAATTTGATCCTTGAGGTATTTATAGTGCCCACATGCTTAGACCAATTTGCCCTTCATTAAACGCACGAAAAGACAAGATTGTCCTTAATTTCATGAAAATTCGGAGGCGCGTTCGGACATGCTGGTCGAGCGGCGATGATTTTGGTGTCCAGAGATTTTCAGCCCGGTCATCAATTCTGGGGCGCTCGAGCATAGAAGGGTCAACACAGTTCTTTGACGTCCGTTTTTGACTTTTTCATTTTCGATCCCATGGCTTGTCCAACCTTCCTAGAGTCTTTATTTGAGTCATTTAAGCTTCCCCATGTGCTCGGATCACATTATCTCATCCCTTATAATCGTGAATTCCTAGTTTTTGCTCGATTTCACCTATAAAACATATTTTCCTTGCCAAAAAGGGTTAATAGCATAATGTATAGCATATTAGGGTCAATAATGAACATAAACCAATCAATATCATGCTAAAATGAATGCAAAATGATGCAATTATGATCCTAATCATACAACTACAACTAAGAACACTTTTTGGGCCAAAAATAAAACTAGGACAAAAAAACTTTATGGATTACATCTAAGACCAAATTAACCTTGCTTAATTAAAGAAGTCTATTGTGCTTAAATTGTTATAATATATGTAAATATATTATTATATTGTATGGATATAATATTAGATATATCCAGTGGGCTTTAGGCCCACAAGACTTAGGGTTAGTATTCTATTTATACTTATCATTCCTATGTATTCTGTAATTCATATCATTGTAAACGGCAGTTTCATATTATACTATCTCCTGGCTTGGTCGCCCCCAGACGTAGTCACTCCGTGACGAACTGGGTCATCAATACTGTGTCTTTACTTTTGCTTTACGCTTTCCTCTCAAGATTACAACACGTTATCAGCACGAGTCTCTACGAGCATTAAGGATTTACGAGAGGATTGCTCCAGCTGTTTTCAGGATTAAATTCATGCCATGATCCTTATTTGATTATATGAATATGTGTATACTGCAAATTATTTGGAATATGCTGTTTGCTTTATATATGTTCATCAATATATGATGTTTCTGCAAATTCTGAATTTTCATGTTTATGATTATGGAGTATGAATTTTATACGCACTATATTTATGTTAATATTGTGAAATCAGCCTGATGAAACCATACCCAATCTTTGATTAATTTTCATATGATTCATGTGCGTACTGTTCATCGAACTCCATTGGCCATAATCTCCAAATTCCTGAACAAGAAATTCCAAATTTCTGCAAACCATATTATTTTTGGCACCCCTAATATCGGCTATGCCTTCTATTATGCTCTTTCTGATTATTCATGTTGATTTTGTATGCTATTCGGTGATATTGATGCATAACAAAACCCGATTCAAAACCCGATTCAAAACCCCCAAATCCGAATTGAAACTCCTTGTTTCCAGATCATCAGAAACCCTGTTTTGCAAAATAAAAAAACCCAGTTCTCTTTTTTGAGAAATCGAGAAATTTTTTCGAAAACCAAAATCTGGAAATCGTAAAATCGAAACCTGGCACCATTCTGGTCCTTGACATCGCCCAAGCCGTGACGAACACCGGCATCACGCCGGACTCTGACCCGCGGACGGCACCTCCTCGTGAACGCCGACAGCCCCTGAAGTGGCTCGACGGCGACACACGCGACTGCCCCCTGACATGGGCTCTCAACGTTGAAATAAACTTAGCCTCTAAGGACCTTACTGACACAATTAGTCAACCATTTAAATCCACAACTGCCCAAATGGCACAAGCTCTAATCTTCTAAAGACATCATCTTCACAAAGATCTTAAAAAAGAATACCTCACTGAAAAAGATCCATCGACGTTGTGGAAATCCCTCCTGGATCGCTTCTAACAACAACATGATGTGATCCTCCCCGAACATGCTTGGATAACACTTCGTTTCCAAGATTTCAAGTCTGTAACGGAGTACAACTCCGCCCTACATCGCATAGTTTCTCAGCTCAAGCTGTGTAAAGAAACAATAACTGTTGATCAGTTAATTGAAAAACTCTTTCCACTTTCCACGCTATTAATCTTGTACTCCAGCTGCAGTACAGGGCCAAAGAGTATCACACACACTCCGACCTTATTTCTGCACTTCTAGTTGCAGATAAGCACAACCAATTGTTGATGAAAAATCACAATACTAGATCGATTGGCTCACAAGCTGTGCCTGAAGCACATGCTACTCGGAGGAACTCTAGAGGCCGTAAATATGGAAAAGGAAATGAGGCGAGTGGGGGACGCTGATTGACCCGAAGTCGAGGCCGTGGTAGGGGAAGAGGTCGAGGTCGCAACAATGCACAACATAGTGCAATTGAAATGAATGCACCTCAAGATCAACTATCGAGCTCACGTGCACAAAACAAACAAGTCTGTCACAAGTGTGGATGCGGCGACCATTGGTCTCGCTCGTGTCGTACACCAAAACATTTGGTGGAGGCGTATCAACGTATGCTAAAAGATAAAAATGGGAAGGCTCATCACGGTGAAACACACCACACCGACCTGCCCAAAGCAGGTTTTGTCATAGACAAATGATGACCTCTTGGGTGAACATATGACTATTGACTACAAAATTTAATACGTTTTTGATAAAGTAGGACCTAAGTGATCCCTTGTGCGGCTGATCAATAAGCGTATGTAATCTTGGCTCTCCTTAGCATTCCTCATATCTAAACGTATCCAAACATACACTTAAGTGCTTATGGAGATTAATGTTTTGTGCTTAGTAGATAGTGCTACTACACATACTATCTTAAAAGATAGACAATTTTTCCAAACATTAACTGAAAAGAAAGGAAGTGTCACAACTATTTCCGATGACGACATACAAATCGTTGGCTCCAGAAGAGCCTCGATCATTCTACCTATGGGTATCGAATTAATAATCGAGAATGCTTTATTGTTTCCACAATCAAAGCGTACCCTCCTCAGTTTCAAAGACATTCGACAGAATGACTATCACATTGAAACAAATACTGAGGACAATAGTGAATATCTGTTGATGACTCACTATTTGAATTATCGTAAACACATCATCGAAAAACTTCCATCTTTCTCGTCTGGTTTGTATTATACATACATCAGACCCTCAAATCTCCATATAGCTCTTAATCTAAAATTTAATGATCCAAATTCTTTCAAACTATGGCATAAGCGGTTAAAACATCCAGAACAATCTATGATGCGTCAGATTCTATGTAATTCATCTGGCCATAACATAACACACAACAGAATCCCTTCTGTTAATGAATACATATGTGATGCTTGCACAAAGGGTAAGCTCATAATTCATCCTTCTAGTAGTAAAGTAAGAACTGAATCTCCTAAATTCCTTGAACGGATTCAAGGAGATATTTGTGGACCAATACATCCAGCATCTGGACCATTTCAGTATTTTATGGTCCTAATAGATGCATCCACTCGATGGACTTATGTAACGATGCTATCCACTCGCAATACTACTTTTGCAAAGCTTATTGCACAGATCATCCTGTTGAGATCCCAATTCCCAGATCATCCTATTAAATCCATTCGTATGGATAATGCCGGTGAATTCACCTCTAATGCATTCGATGATTCTTGCATGGCACTGGGAATCAAAGTGGAGCATTCGGTCCCTCATGTTCATACTCAAAATGGTCTAGCTGAGTCATTAATTAGACGTCTTAAATTAATCGCTAGATCACTACTACAAAAAACGAACTTACCTGTTTCATGTTGGGGGCATACAATCTTATATGCATCATCACTAATCCAATTCCGACCAACTGCATATCATGAATATTCCCCTATTCAACTCGTGCGTGGAAATGAACCTAACATTTCCCATCTGCGAACATTCGATTGTGCAGTGTATGTTCCAATACCACCACCTAAGCGAACATCTATGGGCCCACAAAGGAAACTCGGTATTTACATTAATTTTGTATCTCTCACAATACTTAAATACCTCGAGCCTTTAACTGGGGATCAGTTTACAGCCCGTTTCGCTGACTGCACATTCGACGAAGATCTATTTCCGGCCTTAGGGGGAGAGAAAAATACCACAATTAATAAATGCCGTGAAATTATGTGGAACACAAAAGATCTTCGATACTTAGGCCCACGCACTAGTCAAACTTGAACCAAAAGTTCAAAAGAAAATAAACTTGCAATAATCAGCAAGTAATCTGCCAGATGCATTATCAAATGTATTACTGATTATAAATGAAGTGACTGTGAATAGTTAAGGATGTCCCTATACGCCAGAAGTGTAATGAACCTCCTTACACAAAACCATGGTATATTAATGCTAATAATATATTCAGTCACTCATGAAATCTCCTGAAGAGATTCGTCCTGAAGACGAGAAATCCTAGAAAAAAGCACGTGCACATAGCAATCAAAATACTAGGATTGCGGAACACCCAGATCAATGGGAAATGATCAAGATCTGGTTTATATGAATCTTAAATAAACAAAGGAGACAAACATATCACTGTTGTCGACAACATATTCGTACCCATAGTTGCTCTTTCTAAAATCTGGTACCAGTATCTAAATTCAGTGCTCGAAGCACTTTGATTAGATGCAATAGAAAGAAGCAAATATGGAAGAGCTAGACTCGCAAAATAAACTGTTTTGTTCTATCGTACATACCCCCTAAACATTTTATCCCTGAAGGATATAAATGGGTATTAATGCGAAACAAAATGAAGTTGAGAGATACAAAGCGAGATTAACAGCTTAAGGGTTTTTCGCAGTGACCCATTATTGAGTTTGATGTGATCAAACAAATTCTCCTGTTGTTAGTATTATAAAGTTCCGCCATATATCATTGGCAGTTAAACGCAGTTAATGGACATAATTACCGCATACTTATACGGATCATTAGATTCTGACATCTATATGAAAATCTCTGATGGATTAACTATTCCCCAAATGAGGAATAACGAACATCGTAGTATGTTCAGCATTAAGTTGCAACGCTCGTTATATGGCTTAAAACAGTCAGGTCGTATGTGGTATAATCGACAAAGCGAATTCCTCCTGAAAAAGGAATACATAAATAACGAGGTTTTTCCTTGTGTCTTTATTAAGAAATCCCTTAATGGTTTTTGCATCATCTAAGTGTATGTGGATGACCTAAACATTATCGGAACAAGGAAAGAGATTGAAGAAGCAAGTTCAATCTTGAAAACTAAATTTGAAATGAAAACTTTGGGTAAAACCAAGTTCTGTCTCGGTCTACAGATCGAGCATTTTCCTGAAGGAATACTGATACACCAATCAGCTTACCTAAAGAAAGTGTTGGAGAGATTCCATATGGATAAATCTCATCCTTTAAGCACTCCAATGGCTGTCCGTTTCCTTGATTTGGAAAAGAACCCATTCAGACCTAAAGAAGATACCGAAGAGCTATTGGAACCTGAAGTTCCATATCTAAGTGCAATTGGTTCACTGCTCTATCTTGCAAACTGTACTAGGCCCGATATTGCCTTTGCAGTCAATCTACTTGCAAGGTTCAATGCCTCCCCTACGAGGAGACATTGGAATGGTGTGAAACATATTTTACGATATCTTCAAGGTTCACAAGATCTTGGTCTTTTCTATCAAAGAAACCAAGACAAAACACTTATTGGTTATGCTGATGCTGGTTATCTATCTGATCCCCATAATGCAAAATCGCAAATGGGTTATGTTTTCCTCTGTGGTGGAACAGCCATTTCATGGAGATCTGTCAAACAAACTTTGGTGACCACATCGTCAAACCACTCAGAGATCATAGCTCTATACGAAACTGCACGAGAATGTGTGTGGTTAAAGTCCATTATAAAACACATTCACGATTCGTGTGGTATCCCTTCTGTTGACTTAAGCCCCTCAATTATCTACGAAGATAATGCTGCATGTATTGCACAAATGAGCAACGGCTATGTCAAAGGAAACTTGACGAAGCATATATCCCCAAAATTCTTTTATCCTCACGAACTCCAGAAGAGTGGTGAGATCATGATAAAACAAGTACGCTCAAGTGACAATCTAGCTGATATGTTCACTAAATCCCTTCCCACTTCGACTTTTGAAAAGTACGTACATGGAATCGGGATGCGTCGACTTGGAAGGTTGTTATCTTCAGGGGGAGTAACAAATGTTAAACAATCCTGATGATTGTATCCTCGAGGCCATTTGTAACACTCCACTAAGTAACACTTGCATTCTTCCTTGTCATATTATATCCAAGGGGGAGTGTTATAATATATGTAAATATATTATTATATTGTATGGATATAATATTAGATATATCCAGTGGGCTTTAGGCCCACAAGACTTAGGGTTAGTATTCTATTTATACTTATCATTCCTATGTATTCTGTAATTCATATCATTGTAAACGGCAGTTTCATATTATACTATCTCCTGGCTTGGTCGCCCCCAGACGTAGTCACTCCGTGACGAACTGGGTCATCAATACTGTGTCTTTACTTTTGCTTTACGCTTTCCTCTCAAGATTACAACATGACTGACTCTAATTGCATCTATAATATAAAGGCTATGAAACCTATGAGACTAAAAGTGAAAGAACTATGATGGCTGTCATTTCAGTTTTGAACCTTTAAACAAATACTGTGTATCCCTATAATAAGAGAATGGTCTTGAATCTCCATTATTGATAAAGAAAAGGAGTCCTGGTTGAGAGGAAGAGTCATTGACAAGATACAATTTGTGGTACCCACTATATCTCTCAACGGGGGGTTTTAATCGGTATGATATTGGGTTGTGCTATATATAATGGATTACTGCAAGGAGAAGAGGCGAGTGTCAGATACAGAGGATACAGACAGCGTGACTTAGTACATGTTGATTCGAAGATGAGTAGGAGGCCTCATCGCCTCGTGAAGAAATCTGGTAAGAATTACCAGATGCATGTTTATTTATTGATTTAAACCCTAAAATCTGAGTACTACTGAATGTGGTGAAGGGGATTTCGTATTAATGTATTCAATAAATGATCGGAAGTACAAAGGATTGCATATCGAGGTCCAAGCGGTTAGCCTCAAAGTCATTTGCCCCATTTGTAAAATAATCACACCCTTCAAATACAATTTGTGCCTTTTTGTATATTTGTGCAAGCTTTGTGCAATTGATTCAAGTTTCAGCTTTAAAAAAGAATTGATTTATTTTTTGGTTGTCTGTGTTTTGGATGGATTGATTCCTTGAAGGTGTGCTTTTGGATTGTTCGATGATCAAAATTGTTGGGGAATTTGGGGTATTTCTGTTCGAATTAGGCCATTTGAATTATTTGAATGGAGCTTAGAGTTTTTCTTAGTTTGTGGGCTAGTGTCAAGCCTTGGAGAAGTGGTGCTACAGGGTAAATAAATTGAACTAATGGAGGAAATCCTGAAATTTTCATTTCATAAGTCTTGCATTTTGATCAAATTGATGAATTATAACCCAATTAATCATGTCTAATAGTTCGCAGCCATAAAATGCCCAATAAATTACTTTATTAGATCATTTCTCAAGGGGGTGTGGTATTCCTTGTTCCTTGAAATTTCCCCCACCACAACCCATTCTTTTGGCTCCTTCATCTAAATGGATACCAGATGTCAGTGTGCTGATTGTATGTGGCCAAACTAAATGAGTAGAGATGAACGAATCCGAACTTGTTTTGTTGTGATGTGTGTGGCAGTGTGCTCATTGAATGTCGTTATTACGTATCTGGGACAAGATAGGTTAGCAATTTACTTTTTTCCTTCTGTTTACACAATGTGTTTTGATTAAAAGAAAATTTTTCTATCGCTAAAGAACCAAATTTTGCTCAAACTACCCTAAGATTTTTATGTGAAAAGGGTAAAAGGAGATCCAGCAACTGAAATTATGTATTGATAAACATATTTTGAGCATACGGTACGTTGTCATCAGTGATAATAACTTATTTTCCCTTGGAGGTCATATGACCTTGATCCTTATGCTTGTTCTGCCTTTTGTTGTAGTAATAGATTAAGGCGGTTCTCTTGTAGGCACCAAATATAGATCCAATAGTTTTTGTTATTCTGAAAACAAGAATACTACATATTGTATAGAACTTCTTTGTTTATTCTCTTGCTTCTAAACTCAAAACACTACGAAGTCTCCCGAGAGAGAACCTCTTCATAAGGAAACATGGTGGGTGATGAAAGAGGTGTGGCTCAAAAACCTATTTGTAAGAAATTTCTACACATGATACCATAAGGTACTCACTCAGTCCCTTTCTAGATTGGTCAAAAGCCCTTTTTTTCTCATGGTCATAAAGTAATTATACCCTCTAACTTACCGCTTACAAACATATCTTTTCTCGTGGTACTCGGACCCTTGATGGTGCTTTTATGACTCAAGATTTGTGCTTTAAAGGTTCCAATTCAGAAGCAGGTACAACTTCTGAAGGGATAATTGTTTCCTCAGTTTCTATTGCTAATACTTATGAGTTGCTGAGGCTAACTAATGGAAGCATTCAGTTTCTTTATGGAGGTATGTCTGGTTAAAGTAAAATCCGGTTTAAGTTTTCACCCTTACCAATTTCTTATCCGACTCAAACATTAATATGATATAGTAGTGCATAATTCACCCTTACCAATTCACCCAAAAGACATTACAAAGATTCAACATCTAATAAAATAGTTACATTATCCCATACAGTTTAAAATAAATCAAACAATCCTAGGTCAACACACTCCTCTATACAATGTATTTCCCACATACATATATTTCTTATTGTGCTCCCACTCGAGCATTCTTTGAGTCCATAAACCATTCAATCATGCACTTTCGATAGTCACTGGATGTATTTTTAGTAAAGATTCTTTTTATCAGATTCTTTCAGTTCATATCTGACTCCAAATTGAAACACACGATAACCCCACAATCTACACTTTCTGGTTCCTGCTACAGACACGAAACTACAAGAGGCTTACAGTTGCTGATGCATAGCAACTGGTACTTTGCTGGGGATTGCTCAGCCACAGATTTCACACGTGGCACAACGTCCTCAATCTGTAAATACAGATTACAAATAAATACAAACCTAAGTGATGCTTTTATCATTGTATTATGTTGATTGTTGTATTAAATAGGGAATTCATTCTCCTTCATGCTTACCACAATCCTAGCTCTCTCAAGATGCACGTCTTTTGCATGTTTTGAATGTGGCAACATTGAGTTCAAAAAACTCCACTCGTATGTGTTAGGATCCAGCTTAGCAGGATCCAATGATCCCCATGTTCGTAGGCGTGTTCTGATTATCCAGCATTAGCAATGGGAACAACAAAACATCACTCATCCCAACAGTCTCCATTCGCTTATCCACCAGCTGGACCAAACTCTGACTTTGACCATGCTTGTTTGCCACAATGAGTTCCTACACCAATACGCAACACATATATAAAGATAATTTTTCGACCTACTTATTCCACCTTTTAAAAATACTTGTTCGATATCAATTCATTATGGGTTCATATTTACTTATCCAGCACGACGAGAAACAAATGATCACACATCCACTTGTTTGCGGCATATTGTACTTTAGTTGCAGCAACATTGCCCATGAATCAGTGACCTGATTTGTCACATTAGGTTAGACATCCTCTAATCAAACAATCATCATTTTTTATTAAATTCATGCATTGTGTCGACTTTAGATAACTGACAAACAAAGTAATAAAATTTCTACAAACTAGAACCTACCACAGTTAACAGCCTATCATGATGCAGGATCACTATGATGTGTGTTGATAGATTTTGTTAATTAGGTGATTAATGACGGTTTATCTTATGAATCTATCAAACAATAACAAAGATTAGAACTTGTTCTTGAGGATTGAATATAGAGAGAGAAAGTAGAGAGCTTTAGTGAGAGAAAGTAAGTGTGTATCATGAAAACTTAGAGAGAGAATGATACAAGAGAGACATATTTATAGGTTTGCATGTGTGAGGTGGCACCTTGTGAGCCTATTTGGCTTTAGGTGTTGACAAGTGTCCTTGACACTTATCTTAGCTCATCACAATGCTTGTCCTACTACATGTCTACTTGCTCCTTATATACACGTTGTCTATGTCCTTGGTCTAGGCGAGCTTCTGGGCGAGCTTCGGGGCCTTGTGTTGTTTCGGGAGTAATGTAGAGGTGGACTCTTGTTGGGTCTCTATGAATGTGGGCGAGCTTCCCTTCAAGTGGGGAAGCTCGCCAATGAGCTTCTCTCTCCTGGGCATAGGTGGTCGTTCGACTTAGTTCATAAGGAGCCTGGGCGAGCTTCTTTCTATTCCTGGCGACCTTCTCCAATGTTGACCTTGGTCAACGTTGACGACGCATCTTCTCAGCGAGTTGGCGACCTTCTCAGCCTTGTTTAATTAATCCTATAATTATCTTAGGGTAGTTCATCTATCAACATTTACCCCCTCAGCTCACTCACATCATGATATTTCTAATGTGTGGGCGAGTTGATTTGTCTGTGGACGAAGGCTCGAGTGTTGGTGAACTACTTCTTGGTTAGGTGTCGAGCTTATGGGCGAGGTTCAATATGGCGGTTGGTGAGCCGACGTGGTGCGAGAATCAAGGCATCGTGCATGTCTTTTTGGGCCTTATTTCCTGCGCCCATTATGACAATACTTTCAAATTGTTTGCATATAAGTCCTTGCGTTACCAGGATATTATAGTTCACCCCGGTGTTATAAATACAAGAAACTCCTTTCACTTCACACTTTTACCCTTCCGATTCTCAAAGCAAAATTTTCCGGCGATTAAGTTTCCTGCGTCCAACGGATTTTCAAGTGTTTTCCAAGGTAGAATCCCATTTCTTTCTTTCTTTCCTCTTTTTTGTAGATTCTTTCTTGGTTTCTTTTCATTTTTATTAGATTTCTGGAAATTTTGGACGTTTCCAGTGGCCCTTCAAGCTTTCCGATCATCTTCTTTCCTTAGTCCCGGCGATCGCTACACTGACTCCGGCTAACTCGAACATAATAACCAAGATTTTTCCACCATTAATTTAATTTTGTCTAATCAATCCTCGAGTCGAACTCTCTCAAACCGTAACCCAGGGAAAAGACCAATAACTGAGATTTTGCCGATCCCTCAGATGACTCCGATATTGATTGAGTCGGGTTCTGGGGCGAGCTCAGTAGCTCGCCCAGATAGTGGCGAGCTTCTTGGTGAAGTTCGCTCTGATTCAGGAGAGAGAACCACCAACTCTGGGGGTGGCGAATGGTCAGATCTCCGCGAGCTTTGGGGGGACTTCAACCGAGCTACTGGCGAGGCCCTCGCCCAAGATGAGGCGGAGGTCGCTGAGACTCAGGAAGAGGTCGCCGAGACTGGCGACCAAGCTAGCGAGCTTGCCCACGAGCTTGATGAGGAAGATGAGGATGCCGGAGGAGTGGAGGTTACTTACGAGTACCTTCATTTTATTGACTTCCCATTTCCCAAACTCCTAGAACATCAGGTCCCCTCCGACGTTGTACATGAGTTTAGTTGGGCGGAGTATGTGAGGGAACACGCGGTGACCTTCCCTTTACCTGAGCGAGCTTTTCGAGATGTTGATGGCAAATTTGACTTCAAGGCGAACAAGGTTGAGAGTATCATCAATGAATATTCATTGCCGAAGCTTCACAAGAAATATCGCATCCCATTGGATATTTTCATGTATGCTCCCGAAGAAAATGAACGAGCAGACATGCCTCCTTCCGGACTAACGGCCATCAACATTCACACCCTGGAGGCCGGGCTTACTCTACCTCTGCACCCCCTCATTGGGCAATTCCTGATGGACACCAACCTCGCCATCACGCAGCTTACCCCGAGTGCCTGGAGTAGTTTTCTGGCGACATTGACGATCTTCGGGCTTGAGGGGTATGAGAATCGGTTAACCACGGTGGAGATCAATGAGTTGTTCACCGTGACCCGGCAAGCCAAAGACGAGAAGGGGTACTATTATCTCAAAGCTCGCCCGGGAGAGAAATTTTTGGGTATCCTCCCCAATAAAGTTCGCGATTGGAAAGAACAATTCATCTTTATCGGTGGGGACTGGCAAGCTTCGAATGGGCACGGAGGATGTATTCTCTCCCCTGAAGAATATGGAGAAGCCAGCAGTAGGTGACGTATTTCGGTGTGCGTGAGTTGGATTAGATTTACTAATCTAACCTTCTCTTTTGTAGGTCCGAAGCACCACAAATCAAGCCGTGGGAAGGCTGAATTGTCCATTGCCTTCGACTTCGTGCTGACTGTCTGTTGTTTGTGAGAGCAAAAGGATCGGGAGATCAAGCACTTGTGCCAGCATCACTGCCGGAGGCTTGTCGGTCTTCTAACCTCGCCACACCACCTTGCTGTTCAAGGTTTGGGTCTTCAGATTTCAAGTCTTCATAGCTCACTGGTTTATTGGTGAAGCTCACCAAGTTGCTGATCGATCATTTGTTTCAATTTTTAGGTGAAGGCCCTGTAGTTGCTCCTCCACCCATAAACATCCCGGAGGCCTATCACTTTGTTGCTCGCCAGCTTCGAATGGGTAAACCTCGCCCCAACCGAGCCGGGATTCCCTCACGGGCTGTGTTGGATGCAACTAGAAAGACGGATCTCGCCAAGGTCACCCCCACTACTGACAAAGCTGGGGGGTCAGGTTCTCAGAAGAAGGCTCCACCTCCCCAGCAAGCCAAAGATAAGGTCGCTCAGACCAAGGAAGGGTCTGGGCGAAGCGACTCCGGGTCTGAGCGAGGTTCTCAGCCTCAGACTCACCAATCCAAGCGATCTCTCCAACGTGGGGATGGATCGCGAGTGAGCTAGGAAGAAGCTCGCTCTCAAAAGCGATCTCGGGTTGGTCTTCGCGATGAGGATATTGAGCATAGTGATCGAGGTGGCTCCGGATCGGGCCACGGAGGTTCGAGGCGAGCTATTATTCCCCATTCTTCACCCGCACCTCCAACTCCTCAAAGTGTGCCACCTCGATCTCCGTATGGGATCCGCATTCAGGATGATACTCTCCTTGGGCTTAACCCCGACCGGTTTGGGTGAGTGGGCAGCTCATATTTGAAGTTGGATGTTAATTATTATTTGTTTATCTTGCTCTAACTTATCTTTTATTTGTAGATATGCCCCCGCCGAGTTTCCACATCGCCCTGAAGCTCTTCATACGGCAGAGAGGTGCAAAGCCTTGGCCTCTGCAAGGGAGCTTCCACCCTGACCTGCTCGCCGGATTTTCACAGAGGCTCCCAAGTACCTCTCGGCCTCGGAGCTCGCCATGATTGAGAGGCAGAAGCCCGCAAACAAGGCGAGGTTGGCCATGCATTATGCCTGCGCAGCTATGGCGGCTACTCAGCTTATCACTGATGATATTACAGCTGCTGACAAAGCTCGCCATGACGCTAAGGTCTTGGTCAACCGGCTAGGGGATGAGCGGAAGAAAGCAGTCGAGGAGCTCCCTGGGATGGAGGCAAAAGCGAAGGCTTCCCTGGTAGCGGAGCAGAATGCTCTGAAGAAGCTAGAGAAGGTTCAGGCCGATTTCAATCGGCAAAAGACTGAACTTGAATTAGTTCGCCAGAAGCTCGCCTCCAGGGAAGAGGAGTTCGCCCGGATGCAGGATGAAGTGAACCTCGTCCGCGAGCAGAACCAGGGCAACTTGGCTGAGTGCTCGAAGTTGCGTGAGGAGGTCACAGCGAAGGCTTTGGAGATTGCCGAGCTTCGGGGCCAATCCGATGCTTCAATTTCACTAGAGCCCCTGGAGCTCGCCCGGGTGGTTGCCATGAATCTCGGCTTTGTTCTTTGCTTCGCCGAGGTTATCCGCTCCTTCCAATGGGCGAGGATGAACAAGGAGAGCGAATGGGAGGCTCTGGTGTCCGAGTTCGATGATTGCTTGGCGAAAGCCAAGATCCCTGAATGCACCGAGCTTAACATTGGCGACCTCGCCGGTTACGGGATCAACCTCAACTCCACCCGGGAACGTTTTAATATCATTCAAACCTTTGAGATCCCGGTTGTCGAGGCTGAAGAGGAGGTCGCTGGGGGAGAAGAGGGAACTCCCCCCACAATGGAGCAGCTACAGGAGGCATGTGGGGATGCCACGCTCGACATCAGCGACTTGGATACAACTGGCCTCACGGGGAACATTACAATTCTGCCAAGGCTTTCTCCGCAAGGTCGCCAGGTAGCCGGTACAGAGGTCGCTAACCCAGAGGTTGCCAACTCCGAGGTCCCAGCTGATGCCACCGCAGCTCCGGAGGTCGCCCAATCCGATGCTCCTGCTTCTTAGTTTAGCCTCTTTTGTTTTCCTTAGCTTTTGTAGTTTCTTTTTGTTAAAGTAGTTGTAGTTCTTCGGGCCCATATAGCTCGCCCAGAAGGAGCTCTTTTTGTAGTTTAAAGATGGTCAGCTAGTCGACCTTTGTGACTAGCACAACTTCGTATATTTGAGAATTTTTCAAGTATCTTTTTTACTTGAAAGTTTCTCAAGAATTTTTGAATGAAATCCGGTCTATTTGGTTCAACTTTGTTCGTTTACGTTTTACGCACCTTATATCTTTAATTAGCTCGTTTCTATATTTTTGGTACTTATTTGTTCGTCTTATTCTTCTTTTGAGAAGCGAATCATTCATTTTATGTCAATTTGGACTACGAATCGTACCATTGTTTGATTAGTACAAATTATTCGTCTTACGCCACTTAGGGCTGCAAATTGCTCATCTTAAACCGTTTTAGGTAGCGAGTTGTACTTTGTTTTAATTCACTTGGGCGATTGGGTTTCATGAACCTTGTCGTAGACGTTTTAACCGTCTTTTTTGTGAATCTTTCTAACTTAGGGCAGTAGGTGCTTAGTGATCCTTTAAGAAGGACACCTTCGCTAACCTTGGGCACTTGAGCTTTTAGATTATAACGTTTGGGACCTTGGTCCTTATGTATTACGAAGCTTTGAATAGTTGACATTTTCTGAAAATTTTCTAACTTCATATAGTAACGTAATTTACATAGGTTGCCATCAACACTTCTGATGCGAACCTTCGACTAATCTATTACAAGTGGTAGTTCACCTTCCTCTACTGCCAATAGCTGGGTATACTCTGCTTTCTTCCAAGTCTTTGAACTGGTGTAGGCACACGTTTGTGCAATGAATCTATCATCTCGGCTTCGGAAGTCTGATTTGGTAACACACACATGGTCTTGGACAGACTCCAAGGGAATGTAGCAGCTTCTTCACTTAGGGGCATATAAGCTCTCTTCTGAGCATTCAATCTGCGATGAACTTCTTTTCATACTCCAACCCTTCCGCTGCTACTGGTAGAATTTCTTTAGATGTGCTGCACTCCATGTATATGACGAGGCATTTCCTTCTGCATTTTCAAGGTCGTACGTTCCGTTTTCCCAAGCTGCAGTTACTCAGAACGGTCCTTCCCAATTTGGCCCGAATACACCCGGTGGAGTTGCTAGCTTCCTTCTTAGCAGTAATTCCCCAACTTTGAACTTTCGGTCTCAAACCTGGGAATTGTAGTACTTTTCCGCCCTTCGTTTGTAGGTGGCATTCTTCATTTCTGACGAAGCTCTTATTTTTACAAACAAGTCTTTCTCCATAGCTAGAGCTTCATCGTTTTTCTCCTCATCATATCCTACCACCTTCCAGGTTTTGTTCTGAACTTCCACCGGGACTACTGCTTCTGTTTCGAAGGCCAAGGAAAATGGTGTTTCTCCGGTACTTAAGCGGTATGAAGTTCTGTACGACCATAGAACCTCCGGGAGTTCGTCCGCCTAACTTCCTTTCTTGTCTTCTAGACGGATCTTCAGCACATGTTTCAAGAATTTATTTACTGCCTCTACCTGGCCATTTGAATGTGGATGGTATGGAGTTGAGTAGTGCTTCTTTATGTTCCACGAACTACAAAACTCCCTCAAGTTTTGCCCGTCGAACTGTCTTCCGTTATCCGTCACAATTGATTGCGGAAGTCCAAATCGGCATATTAGATTTTTCCAAATGAAGCCGATCATTCTTTCTTGCGTTACTGTTGTAAATGCCTCGGCTTCAGCCCATTTGGTGTAATAGTCAACTGCTACAATAATAAACTTTACACCGCCTCTGCCAGGTGGGAATGATCCAATCAAGTCGATACCCCATTTTGCAAAAGGCCACGGGCTGAAGACCGACTTAAGTTGGGTAGCTGGGGAGTGGATATTAGGTGCAAAAAATTGACACTTTCGGCACTTCCGTGCGAAGCTGATGGCATCTTTGCGAAGATTGGGCCAGTAGTACCCCTGTCTGATTGTCTTGTATGCCAAAGCTTGCCCCCCAGCGTGACTTCCGCAAATCCCTTCGTGAATTTCTTCTAACACCTCGAACGCTTACTTTTTAGATAAGCATTTGAGTAGGGGTAGAGAGAATCCACGTTTGTAGAGTTGGTCGTCTACCAACGTATATCTGGCTGTCTGCTTCACTAGCTGACTAGCTTCCCACGCATCTTCAGGGACCACTCCGTCCTTTAAGTACTTTTGGATCGGAGTGTGCCAATCTTCGCCATCTTCCTGCCCCCCACTCGAAGTCTGGTTTATGTTATAATCAGATGTCGAGGGGTTCTTTAGTTTGGTGATGACGACCTCCGTGACTTCAGCTTCGCCATTACTGGTAGCTAGTCGGGCTAGAGCGTCAACTTGTGTGTTTTCCAACCTTGGGTTCTGATTGATGTAAACCTGCGTAAACATCGAAATCAGATGTGCTACTATCTTCTGGTATGCCATCATCTGCTGATCTTTTACCTCGTACTCCCCCCGGACTTGGGATATTATTAGCTGGGAATCTCCGAAAATCTGAAGATTGGTTGCCCCCACAGGTAATGATAACCTAAGTCCGGCTATCAATGCTTCGTACTCCGCCTCATTGTTGGTTGCTCTAAAGTCGAACCGGATCGCGAAGGTGAAGACTTGTCCATCTGGGCTGATCAGAACTACACCGGCTCCTGCTGCTGTGCTAGTTGATGATCCGTCAATGTAGAGGTTCCACGGAGCTATACGCCCCTTCGTCGGATCTTGCGGGAAAGTTAGCTCGATGATGAAATCGGTGAGCGCTTGTCCCTTAATCATTGTTCGGGGTGCATAGGTTATACCGTATTGGCTAACTTCTAGTGACCATTTCAACAAGCATCCTGCAGTGTCTGGCCGTTGCAGTATTTACCATAGTGGGAACGTTGTCAACACCTCTACTGGATGGTCGAAGAAGTAGGCCCTCAATTTTCTAACACTCATCACCAGTGCGTAGGCTAGCTTCTCCATTGGGGTGTACCGCAACTCAACTTCATGTAAGACTTGGCTTACGTAATACACTGGTAGGTGTGTTTTGCCATCTTCTCGAACCAGGACGGAGCTAATGGCCACCTCCGACGCAGCTAGGTACAAGTACAACTTTTCACCAGGTACTGGTTTTGACAGGATTTGAGTATTCGCCAGGTATGCTTTGATGTCCTCGAAGGCTCGTTGGCATTCATTTGTCCATTTGAAGTAGTCTCTATGTCTAAGCATATTAGCTTTAACTGCTTCCTTGTACCTAAGTGTGTTCGCCTTGATTGCCTCAAAAAATGGATGACTCCGATCGCCAGACCTGGAGATAAACCGGCTCAAAGCTGCCAAACACCCGGTCAATCTTTGAATTTTTGGAACTGAATCGGGTGCTTTCATTTCAATAATGCATTTGACCTGCGTCGGATTGACTTCTATCCATATTTGGCTCACCAAATGCCCCAGGAACTTCCCCGAATGTACACCAAAGCTGCTCTTCTAGGGATTCAACTTCATGTTGTAGTGGCGTAATATATCGAAGGTTTGCTTTAGGTGATCGAGGTGGTCTTCTCTTCGCAAACTCTTGACAACTATGTCGTCCACGTACACCTCCATGGTATGACCGATGTGTTGATCAAATATCTTGTTCACCAGCCTTTGGTAGGTAGCTCCGGCGTTTATGAGTCCGAATGGCATCCTCTCCCAGCAGTACATGTTCTTGTTGGTGTAGAACGCCGTATGTTCCTGGTCATCTGGGTGCATCGCTATCTGGTGATAGCCTACAAAGGTGTCCATGAACGTCATCATCTCATGGCCTGCAGTGCTATCTACAAGTTGATCAATGTGGGGTAGTGGGAAGTTATCCTTTGGACACGCCTTGTTGAGGTCCGTGAAGTCAATGCATAGTCTCCACGTCCCGTTGGGTTTCTTTACCAAGACCGGGTTCGCAACCCACTGTGGACATAGGGCTTCCTTGTTCAACTTGTTGTCCAACAACTTCTTGACCTCCATGGTTAAAGCTTCGTATTTGTCTGGTCCGTACTTCCTTCGCTTTTGGCAGACAGGTCTCCTCATCGGGTCTATGTTGAGTCGGTGGCATGCGTGCTCCAACGGGATTCCCGTCATATCTTCGTGCGACCAGGCAAATACATCTATGTTGGACATAAGAAACAGCTCCATCTTCGACCGGCACGGTTCTGGCAACTCGGAACCTATAAAAAGTTCCAAGTCCCTTTCCGGGTCCACCGGGATTGCTGTCAATTCCTCCATGGGACTGGCCTTCCTTTTTTTGTTCTTCCATCTAGGATCTTTCAAGAACTCCTCCAAGTTCTCCTTCATTGCTGATTCGTGGCCAATTTGTGGTTCAAGGTCTTTACCACCTTCTCCAACTTGGGCATGTTCATCGACTTTCCCTGCTTCTTGTGAGGTCAGATTGGATGGTCCTTCAATCTGGGATGGTTCTACAACTTGGGGGACTTGATCAATCTCCATCGGCACTGGTTCTTGATCTTCAACAGGGTTTTCACCTTGAATTTTCATCGACCACTTCTATGGGCGCAGGTTGTAAATCTTCCGTAGGTTCCTACACTTGGTCTGCTTGAGTTTCCTCCACTCCTTCCATGGGTGCCGGTTGTGTATCTTGTGCAGGTTCTGGTACATGGTCAATTTCAATCATTGATTTCGGCAGGTCGCCTACCTCCATCAACTCGGTTTCTGTCGAGATGATGTCTAGGATGTTTGGTTCATCTGCCGGAATCTGTATGTCTTCTTCAAGGATGTGAACCTGCGTTACAGATTTCTTTACTTGGCCATCTTTGATTTGGAGCAAGCATTCACGGGCCTTTTTCTGGTCACCTTTAATGGTTCCGACACCTTTTGGAGTTGGGAATTTAAGACAATAATAGTAGGTCGAACATGCCGCTTTGAATTCATTAAGGAAAGGGCGGCCGAGGAACCCGTTGTAGGAGGACTGCTGGTCGACAACAAGAAAATCTACTAACCTAGTCTGTCTCCTCTCAGGGTCTTCGACCGATATAAGTTGGACGCTCAACCTAATCTGGCCTACGGGGACGGTTACAGCTTCTCAGAACCCCACTATCCTAGCATTACTATGCTCTATATACGACTCAAAATCACCTAAGGCATCTAAGGTGGATTTGAAGAGTATATTGGTGAATGCGCCGGTATCCACAAGAAGCCTGTGAACTCGAACGTTCATGATGTTGGCGCTTATCACCAACGAGTCATTGTGGGGAGTCAGAATCCCCTCCAAGTCCGCTGTAGAGAATGTCAGCTCGGCTGTGGGTTGAGCGGCGAGTTTGGAACTGGAACTGCCTTCTTGAACCTGGTTTATGGCCCGGACTTTGACCTTTCTTTATCTTTTAGAAATGGAGGATCTTCCATCTTGGAGACCTCCGGCAGCTCCAATCACTTCTTCGAGAACCAGGAGTTCCCGAGTTGGCTCTTGGTCTTGCTGAGGTTGAGGAGGTGCCCTACGTCTATGCTGAGGTCCGCGTCGGTCCTCATCCTCTTCTTCATCGTTAGAAACCTCCCTCCTCTCTATCTTGGTTCTCTTTGGTGGTGCCTTTTTCATGAACTCGGCCAGCTTCCAGTCCTCGTAGAATTTCTATAGTTGTTTGAGGAGTGGCCGATTGATTGATGGTAGGTACAAAATTTGTTGGGGTTGAGTTTGGTGCGATCTTGACGAATCCTCTTAGGTTCATTTAGCATAGCTTTGTCCTTGACCGCAGCAAAGATATGGTCGACAGAGACGGTAAGCACTTGGTTGAGTTTTTCCTTAAACTCGTCTCCATCACCAAAGGCCTTCAAGTTCCGGGGAGCTCTGTAAGTGCCCCCACACTTCTTCCCATGTGGCTTCTTCTCTTCTGAGGCACCGATCTCTTTCAGTAGTACCTCCTGCATAGCCACGTACACCCCAGCCTTATGTCGGAACTCGGTGTACGTGTTCGGGCATGCTAGGTGTATTTTCTTCCAAAGTTCGGTGCCCTTCTTGAGTCCGGCAATCACTGCGACTATCTTGGTGTCCTTGCTCACCGGCTCACCTTCCAGCAAGATCTTGTCGAACCTTTATAAGTACTGCTGGTCAGTTTCATTTTTGCCTTGATGTATGTAGGTGAGCCGATGCTTCTGGGTCAAGTACGACCCGAATCCTGAGAAATGGGTCAAGAACTCCCACGTGAGCTGGCCAAAGGACTATATTGACCCCGGGGCGAGTGATGAGAACCAGCAGTGAGCTCGGTCCCCGAGGGTCAGCGGGAAGTTCCGGCACTGAGTGGCATCTGTGGCACCCACCGAGATCATGTAGTCCGCATAATTGGCCAGGTGGACCTTCGGGTCAGATTCACCTTCATATGCGGACATCACCGGGAAGTGGATCTTTTTCTGAACCGGTGCTTTTAGGATGGCAGGTGTCAACGGAGATGCGGGGAGAGTGGTGGCGTCAGGTCCGCCGGCTTTGGCAGCTACTTGCATTTGTAGCTGTTCGATGACCTTTTTAAGTGTGGCCAGCTCATCATCGTGAGCCACCTCCTGTGGAGCTTGTTCAAAGGTCGTGCGCCTCGTGGATGCACGTCCTCGCAGTCCCTCGCTCTGGGGTGGCCCATCTGTGACGGGCTGGAACTGGCGTCCTCCGTTCGGGCCTAGTCTATCGGCAGCTGGCCTCCTCAATCGATCATGAGCGGACCTACGAGGCTGTAGGTCTGACTCGCCCCTCCGAGATGAAGCAGGGGCAGCCACTCGTTCCTCCTCTTCACGTCTGGGCCCTAGTCTGCCCTGGAGGATTTCTCTTCCTTGAGATCGGTGGGTGGCGGATGCCCCGGTGTAGGCTGAAGCTCGCCCGTCTCGCGAACCTTGCCACTCCACCACCTTTGCTTTGCCAGTACGCTCCCTATGTTGGCGAGCTTGGGTGGAGCTCACCTCCTGTTCATCGGGAAGGTCGCTGTATAACCCGCGGGTCTGGGTGCCTTGAGTCGGCCTCATTTTCTCCCTAGCCTCGTTGGCAGGAGCTCGTCTAGATGTATGGGCGAGGTTGCCCTTCTGCCTTTGCTGCAGCCTCTGAAGAGCTGCGATGGTCTGTTGGAGCTCGTCAGGGTCGTTGGCGAGGTTTCTGAGGCCCGGGTTCAATTCATCTTGGGCTACAGCCCCGATAGCTCGCTGGCTAGCTCTCGGTGCCTCGTTTTTCTGGGGAACTCGGCTCGAGGTCTCCCCATCACGTCCCTTCCACCTTCTTGTGGTTGCACATGTTTGTTCTTTAGACATGGTTCGGTTGTAAGGCGAAGGTCGTCAAGGTCATCTTTTCCCAGCAAAGGTAAATTTTGTACAGGTTTTGTCTAGCCTTGTATGCACACGAATTATCCAAAATTTAGTTTATTCATCTACACACATGCGTTTAAAAGCCTTTTCGTTACGTTTTTTGTCCGAAATTCTGGGAATTTGTCCATAAACTGGAAATTGAGGTATTTCTTCAAGTGTTCTTGTCAAAGCTCAAGAACACCTTCGAATCTTCAAAGGATTCTCACACTTTTGCTCTCGGTTTTGCAGAATTGGAGGTTCAGACCCTCCTTCTAGCACCAAATTGTTGATAGATTTTGTTAATTGGGTGATTAATGGTTGTTTATCTTATGAATCTATCAAACAATAACAAAGATTAGAACTTGTTCATGAGGGTTGAATATAGAGAGAGAAAGTAGAGAGCTTTAGTGAGAGAAAGTAAGTGTGTATTATGAAAACTTAGAGAGAGAATGATACAAGAGAGACATATTTATAGGTTTGCATGTGTGAGGTGGCACCTTGTGAGCCAATTTGGCTTTAGGTGTTGACAAGTGTCCTTGACACTTGTCTTAGCTCATCACAATGCTACCTTTACAATGCTTGTCCTACTACATGTCTACTTGCTCCTTATATACACGTCGTCTATGTCCTTGGCCTAGGCGAGCTTCGGCGTCTTGTGTTGTTTCGGGAGCAATGTAGAGGTGGACTCTTGTTGGGTATCTATGAATGTGGGCGAGCTTCCCTTTAAATGGGGAAGCTCGCCAATGAGCTTCTCTCTCCTGGGCATAGTTGGTCGTTGGACTTAGTTCATCAGGAGCCTGAGCGAGCTTCTTTCTCTTCCTGGCGACCTTCTCCAATGTTGACCTTGGTCAATGTTGACGACGCATCTTCTCAGTGAGTTGGCGACCTTCTCAGCCTTGTTTAATTAATCCTATAATTATCTTAGGGTAGTTCACCTATCAACAATTTGTTTCATGTATACAATCGCCATCGCATCTGGTGTGATCCAAGCCATGAACCAAAAAAATATAATAAAATGCATTTTCATTGAATGTTTATACTCATCTGAACAACATTTAATTTGTACTTTTTTCTATATTTTTCCCCTTCTTTGTTTTTCATTGATTTTTATATCATGCCTTTTTTTAAGAATATAGTTTATCAACACTTACTCCTACAAAAAAAAGGTCTATATTAAACCCATACTTACTCTTCATCACTCTCCTTCCAGCATGCATCTATAGTCGCTTTAACCTCTGCCGATGTTTTTCGCACCGCGTTGAATGACATTGTTGAACAATCTTACTAATTTAAAATATATGTGGCTAATTAATCTCAATAGATCACTCAAACAACAATCTAAAGAATAATTAACAATAATCTTGTGATATTTAGAGAGAAAATGTAGAGAGAGAATTTTAGTGAGATAGTTTGTATTACAAGAAATCAGATCCTTTACAAAATGGGATATTACACCTATTTATACTCTTGTATGGGTGAGGTGACACGTTTTTAGGCCACTTGGCCTCTGATAGTGACAAGTGTCCTCCACTAGTCACTGTTTGGGTAACTTGGCCCACTAACTCCTAGCCTACCTGACTAATGCTTCCCCTCTTAGGTCTTGACACTTCTAGGTCTATCATTCTGGAAACCACCGAGTGAGTAGCAAAAGGACGAGCAACCTGGCGAGTAATACTTGCTTGAGCTTTTCCGTACGTTCCTTATGGCTGCACAATACACGAGCAGAGAGGCGAGCAGGTTGGCGAGCAACTTTGCTTGCCATGTGGGCTTGTTGTCTCACCATCTTCAATTGGGCGAGCAGGGCAGCGAGCAAGGTGGCGAGCAACTTGGGCTTGGGCACATGGGCTTGTTGTCTCGCCATCTCCTATTGAGCGAGCAAGGAGGCGAGCAACTTGGGCTTGGCCACATAGGCTTATTGTCTCGCCATCTCTTATTGGACGAACAAGGAGGCAAACAAGGTGGCGAGCAACTTGGGCTTGGCCACATAGGCTTGTTGCCTTGACATCTCCTATTGGACGAGCAAGGAGGTGAGCAAGGTGGCGAGCAACTTGGGCTTGGGCACGTAGGCTTGTTGCCTCACGATCTCCTATTGGACGAGCAAGGAGGCGAGCAAGGTGGCGAGCAACTTGGGCTTAATTCTTTTTATCAACATTTGCCCCTCAGCATATGCTTTGATTTGATATTCTATATCACAGGATATGCTAGAACTGTAGTCACGAATGCTAATCGGATGTGCGAGCAAGTAGGCGAGCAGCTTAATCAAATTATTCTCCTGAAGTGGCGAGCAATTAAGCCAGCAGTGTAGCGAGCAACTTGATTCTCGGCTCCATGCTCGACCTTGGTGCTCGACCCCATGCTCGTCTTCCTGCTCTAACTCTTCAGTGGCATTTTGGAAAACGAGGCATCTCCTCATTTAGTGTGCCAATCAGTCACAAGAAAAGATGCGTCCATTTAAAACATTCAAAAAAATTTGCAATTTAGTCCCCGAAATTTCTTCTTTTTCCTTCTTTTATCCCTAATGTATAAATATCATTCCTTCTTCATTTTCCATCTTCTTCTTCGCATTTTATCCTCTACAACTTCCGGCAGCCAATTTCTCTTTGAATTTTTTCGGCGATCTTCACATTTTCTTCTTGTTTCGAGGGGCGATTTAAAGATTTGATCAAAGGTAGTTCCTCTTTCTTTTACTTTGCTTTTCATTTTCCTTGGTATTATACTCCTTCTCCCTTATTCTTTTTATTTCTATGTTGTTAGCCGAATTTTCTTTGGACATACTCGATCGGAATCTAGGCGGTGAAGTTGCCAATTGATAGTTTAGCACATTCCTAGGGCAAATCTTTCTCTTCTTCTACTTTTACAATATCTTCATCTTCAAGTCGTACCGTTTCTAACCGGAATCCGGGCAAACGACTGGGGGAGGAGGGTGGTCCGATTGTAGGCCTTTCATCGGTGCATTTGGTGGGTTCCGATCCCGAAGCCACGAGGGTTGTTCGTTCACAAGGGGAGGGGGCCGAGCAGTCGGGCGAGCAAGCAGTCGAGCAACCCACTGCTCGCCCGGAGGATGATGACCAAGACCTCATTGAGGTATCTTCTAGCAGTGAGGAGGACGAAGACTCAATCATTGTTTGGCTTGAATCCGTAGGCTTTCCGCAACCCCATATGGTGGAGAAGTCTATTCCTGAAGGTGTCGAGCACAAGTTTAATTGGAGGGCGTATTACGAACGATACGCAAATGATTTTCCCATTCCTCCTCACTAATACCGGGATAGTTATGGGTCGACTGACTTCAAGGCGAGCACCGTGGAGAGTGTTATTGAGAAGAGCGACCTTGACGATATTAGGAGAGAATTCCACATTCCCTGTGATGTGACCATGTATGCTCCCAAAAGGATGAAAGGGTCGATTGCCCCCCCCCCCCCGAGGGTTTGACAGCAATCAATATGCACACTTTGGCAGCGGGTGTGACGTTGCCTCTCCATCCCCTCATTGGACGTTTCCTGGAGACCACCGGTTTGGTGATCACGCAACTTACACCTAATGCTTGGACATACTTGTTGTCCCTCTTCACGGTGTTTGTGCTGGAGAAGTATAAAGATCGTCTAACTCCCAACGAAGTGAACTATGAACTCTGTCTCAGCAAGTGTTCCGAAGAAGGCCACGGTTATTATTACCTCAAGGCAATGAGTGATATGAGGATCCTCGAGGGTTTGCCTAACAAAGTGAAGAACTGGAATGAGCAGTTCTTTTTCATAGGCGGAGAATTGCGTGCACCGGATAATAACGAAGGGCTTGGTGGACGTATTATGTCTCCCACAGAGTTTGGCGAGTTGCAGCATATGATTTGTTTGCATATTTATGAAGTATTTGTTATTATGTCTAATATCTTGACTCTTTGTTGCAGGCCTAACCCCTCAACATTGGAAGAAGACGAGCATATCCAAGGAGTTTAAGTTTACTTGCATCCTCGTCTGTCGTCGGAACAAGATGGATAGGACGTTCGAGTATATGAATAAACCCAGTTGTCGCATTGCTTCGGGGTTGATCACAACTCCCCACCACTTGCGAGCTCAAGTTGCTCGCCCCATAGGTTCGACCATCGTGGTCTTAGGATTTTGATCCTTGATTGAAGAATTTTTCTAACTCTTTTCTTGTTTCTTGGTGTTTGTAGTTCCGGAGGTTACAATTGCCATACCGTCGTCTTTCCAGGCTCTGAATCAGAGAGTTCAAATGGCATGAACGAAGAGAGACCCCCCGTCCGTAGTGTTGGCCGCCCAAAAGGCTTCCCAGGCGAGGAAGGGGGCGGAGTGGGTTGATGATAGGCAAGCTCCCAGTGCTTCGCGTAATGGGAGTCGCCGCTTGCTGCGTAGTGATGGTTCCCGTCCCGATCGTGAGGCGGAGGCGTTGAAGAGGGAAAAGACCACGAGGACCTCCGCATCGGGTGGTTCAGGTCGTGGTGAGGGCTCAGACCCCATTGCTGCTACATCTGCCGGAACTTCCACCTTACCTGCCCCGATCCGTTCTCTTGGGCAACTGATTGATGTTACCCACCTTGGCTGGGACCAAACCCGAGATGCTGGGTAAATAACCTCTTTCATCTACTTAGAACTTACAAGTCTTTCCACTGTTTATACTTAAAGAACTTTTATAACTGTTTTATGCTTTTAGTTTCTTTCATCGTCTTACAGGTATGATCCTACTCGCTTCCCGAATCGTTGTGAGGCGGTACATCAATTTGCACTTGCTCGTCTCATCAAGACTTTTAATGAGCTGTAGGGTCCGGTCAGACGAGCTACTGAATCCATTGTTCATCATTGGACTCAGCCACAAGAGGCCAACATTCAACTCCAATCGGCAACAGATAACCTTCGTATGATCATGCATGACTCGAGCGGCGCCCTTATCACAGGACGATGGAACAGTTCCTTGCAATGGAGAAAGCCTACAACGTCCTCAGTGATTCGGTGAAGAAGGAAAGAGAGGACACGAAGAAGAAAGTGGCGACCCTTGAGGCGAAAGCTAAAGCATCTCTGGAGGCCGAACAATCGGCAACTGCCAGTTCTGTGAGGGCAAAGGTTGAAGCGGACCGCTTACGCAAAGAGTTGGCGAGCAGTCAGACTTTGATTAGTGAGGGGTGAGCAGCTCAGGAAAGGGTTTCTGAGTTAGAAAAAGAACTTCAAGCTGCTCGTACCCAGTTGGCCGGGCACAAGGCTGAACATACTGACTCTTATACTGCCGCCGCAGTTGCTGATATCCGGGCCGAGTCATCTGACTTTGGCTTTGTGTACGCCTTTGCCGAGAACCTCCGTGCCTATCACCATGCTGTTGGTGAAAATGAGGACCCTTGGGAGGTTTTGAAGAAAGAGTTTACCGAATTCCTCATTGATCGTCCTCCCAAGTATGGTTTGGTAGTGGACATTGGAGATCTTGAGGAGATGGGCGTCGATTTGAGCGCTGTGCCACCCGGTGTGAGGATTGTTGGAGGGAAGTACCCACCTTTACAGATTGACGCTCAGGATGACGCGATGATAGATACTGAAGGTCTATCACCTTTCGAAGTCCTCCCAGACATCTCTCCTAATGTCACCGAGAACGTGCCTACCACTCCTGGAGATGCTGCTGGCGAGCAGCCTTCCGAGCAGCTTGGCGAGCAGGTGGCCGAGCAACAGGGCGGGCAGTAAACACTTGGCCTTCTTTTTGCTTTTGTCTTTGATTTTTGCTTCTTCGCCCTTGAAGGTGCCCCACATGTACTTGAACTTTCTTTATCATTAATGAACATCTAGCTTCCTTTTCATAGAGTTTATTTATATTTTGCTTTTATTGATATTTTTGTCTAAGTTAATATTGCTCAACTTATTTGTGGTGTTTCATTTGATTCGTCTTACTTTTCTTTTCACGAAATTGCGAATTTACACCTTATCTCGATTTTTCATCTTTTCGATGTAAGCTTATTGATTGGTAGGGACTCCCTTTTTCTGGTATACCCATAGGGTTAGTCTTACTACCTTGCCTTGTATAATTTTGACTCGTAAGTCTTTTGATCTTTTAGAGCTTATAACTTGCGACATTCTTCAATTTATCAACTGTTATCATGAGAGAATCATATAAACTGCTTCTGAAAGGAAACATCTTCTTTATTTGATATAACGCAAATTTACAAATTTTGGCCTTGTTTATGCTAACCATGCTTGCCCCTATACATGTTGGGCGAGCAAGGCCTAAAGACGTATTTACAACTATTT
The DNA here is from genome assembly GCA_026898435.1 of Prunella vulgaris. Classification (NCBI taxonomy): domain Eukaryota; kingdom Viridiplantae; phylum Streptophyta; class Magnoliopsida; order Lamiales; family Lamiaceae; genus Prunella; species Prunella vulgaris. Next base: position 397,832 of record JAPKLY010000381.1, on the reverse strand, counting down.
ACTGATAGAACTTCTTGAGGTGTGTAGCATTCCAAGTGTATGATGAGGGGTTGCCTTGTCTTCCAAGTCATACGTCCCATTTGGCCAACTTCTCGTCACCTTGTAGGGACCTTCACATCTTGGAACAAACACTCCCGAATGGACTGCCAATATCTTCCTCATGACCAAATCTCCAATTTGAAACTTTCTATGCTTGACTTGCAAATTGTAGTATTTTTTTGCCCGTCGTTTATAGACTGTGTTCCTTAACTCTGCTGAAGTTCGTGTTTCTTCGTTCAAGTCCTTCTCTACTGCCATATCATCCCCATTTGTTTCTTCATTATATCCGATTATCCTCCATGTCAGGTGTTGAACCTCTACCGGGATGACTGCTTCAACTCCGAAGGCCATTGTGAATGGTGTTTCTCCGGTACTTGTTCTATAAGATGTCCTGTAGGTCCATAGAACTTCTGGCAACTCATCAGCCCAGATGCCCTTCTTTTCTTCCAATTGGATCTTCAGGATGTGCTTCAGAATTTTATTTACGGCTTCGACCTGTCCATTTGACTGAGGGTGATATGGGGTGGAGTAATGTTTCTTGATATTCCATGAAGTGCAGAAGTCCCTCAACTTGTATCCGTCGAACTGCCTTCCATTGTCTGTAACGATTGATTGTGGCAACCCAAATCTGCATATTAAGTTTTTCCAAATATAACTTATCATCTTTTCTTGGGTTATTGTTGTTAAAGCTTCAACTTCGGCCCACTTAGTGTAATAGTCCAAGGCCACCACAGTGAATTTCACTCCACCTTTTCCGGGAGGGAATGGGCCGATCAAGTCGATACCCCATTTAGCAAATGGCCATGGACTATATACTGATTTTAATTCTTGCACCAGGGTATGAATGTTTGGAGCGAACAATTGACACTTCAAACACTTCTTAGAATAATTGATGGCATCCTTCCGTACTGTTGGCCAGTAGTATCCTTGCCTAATAGTTTTATAGGCCAAGGCTTGCCCCCCGGTATGGCCTCCACATACTCCTTCGTGAATTTCTTCTAACACTTATTGTCCTTCTTCTGGGGAAAGGTATTTGAGTAATGGAAGGGAGATTCCTCTCTAATACAATTGTCCTTCGACCATCGTGTATCTGGCAGCTTATTTTACGACTCGTCGCGCTTCCCATGGATCTTCCGGCTGTTCTTCGTAGGCTAAGTATTTGCTGATGGGTGTTCGCCAATCTATCATCATATGTTGGTTGTTCACAAGTTGTTGCCCCCTCTTCAACACTTGATTAATATAATCAACTGTTGAAGGATTTTTTATTTTTGTTATCACAACCTCCGTGATACTTGCCTCTCCGGCACTTGTTGCCAACCAAGCTAGTGCGTCAGTCTGTGCGTTCTCGAGTCGTGGGATTTGCTCAATATACACTTGTTCGAACTTGGAGATCAAATTTGCCACTATCCTTTGGTAAATGATCATTTGTCGATCCTTCGCCTCGTATTCACCTCGGACCTGAGATATTATTAGCTGCGAATCTCCAAAAATTTGAAGTATGGTAGCCCCCACAGCTAATGATAGTCTCAATCCCGCAATCAGTGCCTCATATTTGGCTTCGTTGTTGGTAGCCAGGAAGTCGAATCTTATTGCTGAGGTGAATACCTATTTGTCAGGACTAACCAGGACTACATCTGCGCCTGCTGCGGAACTTGTTGCGGAGCCGTCTACATAAAGGTACCTTGGGTATATATGTCCCCTCGTTGGATCTTGAGGGTAGGTTAGCTCTACTATGAAGTCTGCTAGAGCCTGCCCTTTGATCGCTGTTTAGGGAGCGTAAGTTATCCCATACTGGCTGACCTCTAGTGACCACTTTAGTAATCGTCCGACAGTATCAAGTCTGTGCAGGATTTGTCGCAAGGGAAAAGCTGTTAAGACTTCCACTTGGTGATAAAAAAAATAAGGTCGTAGCTTTCGCACACTCATCACTAGCGCATATGCTAGCTTCTCCATTGGGGAGTAGCGTAGCTCGGCTTCATGTAACACTTGGCTGACGTAGTATATTGGTAGGTGTATCTTGCCTTCTGCACGTACCAATGCTGAGCTTATGGCTACCTCTGATGCTGCTAGGTATAAGTATATTTTTTCTTCTGGTTCGGGCTTTGAGAGGATCTGAGGATTGCTTAGATACTTCTTTATATCTTCAAATGCCCTCTGGCAAGCATCGGTCCATACATAATTACTTTTCCCGGTTCTCTTGTTTATGCCTTTGCCTTTGATGGACTCAAAGAATGCTCTGTTTTTGTCACCCGACCTGGATATGAATATGTTTAATGCTGCGAGACATCCCGTGAGTCGTTGGAAGGCCGGTACGTCTTTTGGTGGTCCCATCTCCAAAATACACTTGACCTCTGTGGGGTTAACCTCTATTCCTCGTTGGCTTACCAAGTGTCCCAAGAATTTCCCCGACTGCACCCCAAAGCTGCTTTTCTTCGGATTCAATTTCATGTTGTAGTTTCTCATGATATCGAATGCTTGCTTGAGGTGTTCTAAGTGGTTTTCCTTTCTAAAACTCTTTACCACGATGTCATCGACATAAACCTTCATCGTGTCGCCGATAAGATGGTCAAACATTTTGTTGACTAGTCTCAAATATGTTGCTCCGGCATTGATTAGCTCGAAAGGCATCCTCTTCCAACAAAACAAGTTTTTATTTGTATAGAAGGCTGTATGTTCTTGGTCCTCGGGATGCATTGCAATTAGGTGGTACCCCGCAAAGGCGTCCATGAACGTCATCAATTCATGTCCCGCCGTGTTGTCCACCAATTTGTCATTATGAGGTAATGGGAAGTTATCTTTGGGACATGCGGCATTGAGGTATGTGAAGTCTATGCAGAGTCTCCATGTTCCGTTCGGCTTTCGGACAAGGACGGGGTTCGCCACCCACTGTGGGCATAAAGCCTCTTGTATGAGCTTGTTGTCTAACAGCTTCTTCACCTCTCCTGTTAACGCTTTATATTTCTCGGGCCCATACTTTCTCCTTTTCTGACGAACTGGTATTTTCGTCGGGTCATTATTTGAGGCGATGACATGCATGTTCCACCGGTATTCTCGTCATGTCCTCATGTGACCATGTGAACACATCAAGGTTAGCAAGTAGAAACTCTTCCATCCTACTTTTGTAGGGCTCCTCTAGCTCAGACCCAATAAAAAACTCCAAGTCTTTTTATTGGGATCGACTTATATGGATCTCAACTTCTCGACTGGTGTAGCACGCCGCTTCTTGCGTTTCCATCGCGGGTCTTCGATGGGTCCTTCCATATTCATGTCAGTTTCCATCTGAACTGGCTCGTATCCTAGCCGAGGTTCGATGTCCCCCTGTTCGCCTAGTTGCCCTTCTGGTGCCAACTCCAGATCGTCACCTATCTCCGTCACAGTTATTGGAGTGTCATTTTGTATCTCCATCTGATTCTCCGTTCGTTCTCCGGACTATCGGCTTTGTTGAGGTGTTTCGTCTATCTCCATCTCCTTCTGCGATTGGTCAACTTCCATCATCTCTGTATCGATGGAGATATCATCCAAAATGCTAGGCTCATCCGGGGGATGTTGCAGTGCTGCTTCTTCATAGATTAACACCTGGGTGAAAAGCTTCTTTAAGGTTAGCATACATTCTCGTGGCTTTTTCTGGTCTCCTTTGACTGTTCCTGCACCTTTTAAAGTTGGAAATTTTATACAGTAATAGTAAGTGGAACATGCAGCTTTAAATTCTGAAATAAAAGGTCGGCCGAGGAACCCATTATAGGAGGATGGTTGATCTACAACTAAGAAATCTAATAACCTAGTCATCCTCCTTTCTGGGTCCTCAAGCGCTACAACTTCAACTGACAGATGAATTACACCTAGAGGGACGGTCACAGCTTCTCCGAACCCTACTATCTTGTGATTACAATCCTCTATGTAGGACTCATAGTCTCCTAACTGATCTATTATCTTCTTGAAAAGGATGTTCGTAAATGCTCCAGTATCCACTAGCAGTCGGTGCACCTTTGTGTTCATTATACTAGCCCTGATGACCAGTGAGTTATTGTGTGGTGTGAGAATCCCTTCTAGGTCTGCCTGTGAGAAAACTAGGTCCGCTGTCGGCTTAGCTGGCACCTTAGATCCTGACCCCATCTTTTGTACCTGGTTGACTACCTGAATTTCCACTTTCTTTTGCCTTTTAGATGATGGGTGATCGTCAACCAATCCCCCTGCCGATCTAATCTCCTCAAGCACCAAGATTTCTCTGTTGGCACTTGATGAATATGTGGCGTTGGTGGCCCCCTTCGCACCTGTCTGTTTGGTGCCCTTTCAGTCTCATCACTGTCCTCTTCCTCATCTGTGCCCTTCTATCTTGATTGTCGCTGTCTCTTGCCGGGTGCTTTCTTAACAAACTCTGCAAGTTTCCCGTTCTCATAGAATTTCCATAATTGTTTTAAGAGATCACGACACTCACTGGTAAAATGCCCGATACTCTGATGGTAAGCGCAATACTTATTTGGGTTCAACTTACTCCTATCTTACCGAATCCTTCGAGGAGCTGCGAGCATGTCTTGGTCTTTCACAGCTGTGAACACATGGTCGATCGTGGTGGTCAACACCTGATTTAGCTTTTCCTTATACTCAGCTGTATCACCGAATGCATTAAGATTCTTGGGGGCCTTGTAACCACTTTCACTGGGTTTCTTGCCATTCTTCTTTCCATTAGCTTCCGTGCCCAACTCCTTTCGCATAGCTTCTTGCATTGCCACATACACACCGCCTTTGTGGTGGAATTCTGCATAAGTACTAAGACAAGATAAATGCATTTCTTTCCACCGATAAAAAAAATGCATTTCTTTCCAGAGGTCCGTTCCTTTTCGCAGTCCAGTAATGACTGCGACTATTTTAGTATCCTCACTGACTGATTCACCTTCTAAAAGGATCTTATCGAACCTTTCTAGGTATTGTTGGTCAGTCTCTTCCGCCCCCTGTGTGATGTTAGCCAAATGGTGCTTTTGTGTCAAATATGTCCCGAACCCAAAGAAATGAGACATAAATTCTCGGGTTAGTTGGCCAAATGATTGTATTGATCGTGGTGCCAATGCAGAGAACCATCTATGAGTGCGGTCCCCCAGAGTCAAGGGGAAATTTCTACACTACGTCGCATCCGAGGCCCCCATTGAGATCATGTAATCTGTGTACTTCGATATATAGACCTTGGGGTCAGACTCTCCTTCATACAATACCAGGGAGGGAAACTGGATTTTCTTCTGTATCGGAGCTTTGAGGATGGTTGTGGATAATGGTGAGGTTGGCAAGGAGGTGTACGACTCAACTTTTTCTTTGTTAGCTACCTGCTCACGTAGGTCCTCCACGGCCTTCTTCAATTTTTCGATCTCTATCAGTGATGATCCACGGGATGATCCCCCTCCTCGAGGCTGTTCTAGGTGCTCCGCATATTGGCGTGCTGCACCCAGCAGTCCCTTACTTTGGGCGACCTCCCTTTGTGGATGTTGGAGGTTGCTAGCTGCATTTGATCCTAATCTCTCAGATGCCCGTCTCCTCAACCTATCCTGGACTGGCCTTCGATGGTGTCTTGACTCTGACTCACAGGGTTCTTGATGATGAGAGTGCCCGGACCTACCCCCTTCTGAGTGATGGCTCGGTCTATCATGCCTATCTCCCTGGGACCCCTCTTGGTGATGCCCATGTTGCTCGCCTGGTCGACCAGCTGGTCTCCCCTCTGCTCGACACTCTGGTCGCCGGTCTGATTGCCCAGGTTGCGGTCCTAGGCGATCACTCATTTTCTGCTTTCCTTTGGAATTATCCAGGGGCGCTCGTCCACTACTTGCTTCCTCCTCATGTGCATGTAATTCGTCCTTGTGTCAAGTCTCGTCTCCATCTTGGATCATCGGTGGACGAGTCACCATAGCCTGTTGCCTTTGCATCTGCTTCAACATGGCCATCGCCCTTTCAATATCCTCAGGGGTCTTCACCATTGACTCCAAGGTGGCTTCGATTTGTGGATAGACTGGTGCTGTCGGTAAAGCCGGGACTTGGGCTAGTCCGGTTTGTCAGCGTTCGGAAGGTTTCTTTCACTTCCACCTCCTACTTGTCGAGGTGGTACGCGATTCATCATGAGAAACTTCATATGTGTGCCTCGTCATTTTGAGTACAGATTATGTGTTGGAAATTATTGTTCTAAGAAATTCTTTTTCTAGCCTTGTGTGTTTCAAATATATTTCTTATGAACACACATGTGTTTCAAGATATTTCTTACAACTTACGAAACTTTGGAGACTTCTGTTCGAAGAACGGATGAACGTTCTTGATTCTTCAAACGTCCTTCTCAATTTTTTGATTAACGAAGGTTCGGGCCCTTCCTCTAGCGCCAAATTATTGAGCAATCTTACTAATTTAAAATATATGTGGCTAATTAATCTCAATAGATCACTTACACAACAATCTAAGGAATAATTAACAATAATCTTGTGATATTTAGAGAGAGAATTTTAGTGAGATAGTTTGTATTACAAGAAATCAGATCCTTTACAAAATGGGATATTACACCTATTTATACCCTTGTATGGGTGAGGTGGCATGTTTTTAGGCCACTTGGCCTCTGATAGTGACAAGTGTCCTCCACTTGTCACTCTTTGGGTAACTTGGCCCACTAACTCCTAGCCTACCTGACTAATGCTTCCCCTCTTAGGTCTTGACACTTCTAAGTCTATCATTCTGGAAACCACCGAGTGAGTAGCAAAAGGACGAGCAACCTGGCGAGCAATACTTGCTTGAGCTTTTCCGTACGTTCGTTATTGCTGCACAATGGACGAACAGAGGGGCGAGCAGGTTGGCGAGCAACTTGGCTTGCCATGTGGGCTTGTTGTCTCGCCATCTTCTATTGGGTGAGCAGGGCTTGGGCTTGGCCACATAGGCTTGTTGTCACGCCATCTCCTATTGGGCGAGCAAGGTGGCGAGCAACTTGGGCTTGGCCACGTAGGCTTATTGCCTTGCCATCACCTATTGGATGAGCAAGGAGGCGAACAAGGTGGCGAGCAACTTGGGCTTGGCCACGTAGGCTTGTTACGTCGCCATCTCCTATTGGACGAGCAAGGAGGTTAGCAAGGTGGCGAGCAACTTGGGCTTGACCACGTAGGCTTGTTGCCTCACCATCTCCTATTGGACGATCAAGGAGGCGAACAAGGTGGCGAGCAACTTGAGCTTAATTCTTTTTATCAACAGACATGTCCCATTGAATCTTCTTCTACTTTGTCTGCCCTTCATGTACTGCAATCATCTCACTTGTATTCATCTGTGGAGATATCTCTAACGTCTTTCTATCATCTCTTCACGTTTGTGCCTTTACCCTTCGGGTTATTGTGCTTGGATCAAATACCCTCTTTGATATCTTTCTCTTAACCTTCGGTGATTAATTTTATCGCTGCTTTCCCCCCCCTCTATCAACCAGCTCAAATGTCCTGATTGTGTCCACCAGGTTTGCATTCTCAATCTCCAACTTGGCCTTCTATTAATTCTTTGTAATTGAAAGCTCTGCAAGAGTGTTCATCTCCTTCATTGCCCATTCATCCTCAAGAATTTGTGTTGTTATTGGATTTGCAATCACATTCAATTACTTAAGTGTGTCGTTCAACTCACCTCTAAGATGTACCATCTCCCGTTTCAACTGAAGTAACTCGATGTCTTTCTGCAATATTTTCTCCTAAAACTGCTTGTTCAATGTATTTATTAACACCTTCTTCTCTTGTACAACACTCTTGATTTGAGGTAGTTCTTCTTCCAATTTTTTATTAGCCGTCTCTAGCTCAGCCACATGCGCCTGCAGTGCCTTGTCAAACACATTGAGTTGATTGCATTCAATTGCCTTATTTCCCATATTCTCACATAATTGTCTGTTTAACACATCTATCCTACAATCTTTCTCGTCAATTAGCGTTCTTAAATGCGCTAGTTCGTCTACAAGTTTACTGTTTTTCACTCTTACCTTACATAGGTATTCCTCATCCGTCTTGTCGAAAATGTTATGTTTCTCCGCATGCACAACACCCTTCACAATGCCAAAATCTCTGTTGTTGTTGATTGTGTCTCCGTCCATTAGGTTACTATTTACAATTCTTGTTTTCAGATTTTCCTCCACAGTCTTTGAACTACCTGGCTCACTATCCATCACACTCCCAAATATTGCAGTTTGAACCCCCAGAACACTTTCGTCCCTTACCCCATCTGTCACTTCGCGTCCAACCTCACCTCATCTATGTTCGCTCTGCTCATTTGCTCTAATTGGTGTACAACTGTGGTGCTTCGTGCACAAATTCTTTCATTTGGGGAACGAACGCCTATAGGTATAGTTGGATACACGCAAAAGTCAGAGTTAGTTTGTTCGTTTCCTGCATAATTGTCAAACTGCTCTGCTGGCTGCTCTGAATCACTTTCTGATTCACCTTGTGAAATAACCCCACTGTGAACTTTCTTCAAGGTTTCTCTAAATTCCGTATTGTCTCCTTTTCACACGTTGTTGGTTTCAAAACCGACCTATATATCTAGAAATACAGATGATGCAAAGAAAATATGCAAACACACTTGCTAACTATTAAGATCAATCAATGTAAAACTAAAATAGAAATCAAAATAACGGATAAACATGTAATTTAAATAAATGTACAACTCAACGAATTAACTGTCGTAACTATTAGATTCAACGTCATCTGTACATTGTAAAATTAATTAATAAGGGCTCCAATGAATTAATTATGGAAGCAGAGGAAGACCAAAAAAAGAAAACAAAAAATCATGTGATATTGATCAACTAAATCAATGGTATGCTGTGGGGATGAGTTTGAGAGGTAAGAGTGTCAAGGACTGCTCCAGAAAAGAATCTTGTATCGTTGAGTTGCCTGCGAGTTATGTGAACCCGAACTCAATCTCAAGCTCCAACTCGAACCCGAACTTGAAGCTGAACTATTGTCAACAAGAAATGACTTCAAATGCTTGGCGAATTCCCTTGGCTTTTCAACGTTCACTGCATGTCCAGCATTCTTTATCACTTCTATTTTCGCATTTTCACCTATGTGCCTGCACCAATTTTTATTTATTTTTTTCACAATACAAAATCCACATATATATTAGTGCAATTTACATCAATGGTATATATAGTTTCAACAAGTGATTTCTAGTTAAAAGAGCACTCTGCAAATTCCAACTGATATGAAAAGTACAAAGAAACACACACTTTATTCTAAAATACAAAGAGAGACAAGTGTGTAAATTTTTTAAAAAATGCACACTCAAAATAAAACTCAAAATGAGAGTGCAAATATTATAAAAACTACAAACTTGCCTCTCTTTGTAAATATAATATACAAACTGCACCTTTATGTAAACTGTCCCTTTACATAATATTTCAAGAATCGTCATGTAACTTAGCATGTGTCCAATTTTAGCACGATACCTAGTTATTTTTTTAATTTTGGTCCTTTCGGATGTCAATTTTTGTCCAGTATGTTCATTTTCATTTTTTCCCTTTATTGCCAACTTTGATCCTTTCCTGTTTCCAATTTTTAGTCCTCTGTGTTTTTACTTTTTCAGTTTTGGTGTCAAATTTGGTCCAAAATTACTAGAATTGGGCACAATCTAAGTTAAAGGACGATTCTTAATAGTAACTCTAACTTGCAGCTATATCTAAATAAAAGTAGGAAAAGGAAAAATTATTTACAAGTCATGGTATGTGCATCCTTACTGTTTGAGCCTGTATCCCAACTCCAGTGGAAATATCTTATCCTTTTCTCCCCAAATTATCAAGGTGGGCTGTAATAGAACAAAGTTCCATGGGCATTAGTCAATCAAACATATAAATTAATTAGAAGAGTAACACAATTTCAAATTAACAGCAACTACACTCTCTCCGTCTTCGACAAGAATTTGAACGTTTATCCTAATTCTCTAAAAAAATATATTAAATTTTGTACACACATATTTTATTTACTGAAAAGTAGGTATTATGTAAGTAATACTCACAGTAATAATTTCGTGAACAACATATTTTATTTCACGCAATAACATACATTTCGGTGTGTAATGTTAATTTATATTTATTGTAGTGTTAGTTAAGATATAGTGTGGTATTAATTCATATACAATATGATTTTAGTTCATTCACTATAACATACTATATAGTATGTGGTGTTAATTCATATATAATATGATATTAGTTTATATACATTGTCATGTTAGTTCATATACAGTATTTTATGTCATTTATCTATAAAATAATCAAATCTCAAAATATTTAAAATAAATTATTATTCACCAATAAATTTACTTTTTGTATCGTTTACATAATATTTTACTTTCAGTAAAGTGTATTTTCTCTTTAAAATGTGTGTGAGGGGTAATTTAGTAAAAGTGCAAAATGGATTTACCTGGTGTATCTTGGGGATTTTGGAAAGGTGCCTATCCGTGGTTAAAGCTTTAATGAGTTCCTTCTTTTGAGTCAAATGATCTGAACAGAAAACCTGCATGCCCCCATCAAACAACAAATCATTCATTAATTCTAGCTCTAATTAATCATCGATCATCGTATTTAATTTTGTGTAGAAAAATAGTAATTAATTACTGACGTCTATGTAATCATTGAGGAAACAAGAAGGAACGGCCTTGACAGGTTTAACAAAGGCAAACTTCATCAATTCCTTCAATTTCTCGGGCGTCTGAGGCATCAGAATGCTGGCGACCTCATCCACATCCGCCACCTCAAAAAAGCCTTCCTTCAGATCCCTCTCCTCCAAACACACCCCGGAGCAGCAGAGCACCACCCTCTCCACCGCCTCCGGGTACTGCGCCGCCATGCTGTACCCCACGAAGCCGCCGTAACTGATCCCCACCAAGCTCATCCTCCGGACGCCGTGCGCCTCCATCAGCCGCATCACGCACTGCGCCTGAAATTCCTCCGACCTCTCCGGCCGATCCGTCGTGGAATCGCCGAAAAAGAGCAGATCCGGCACGTAGATGTTGAACCGCGGCATCAGGCGGTGGAGCAAATCGCCGTATTGCCACATCGCGTTTGCCCCAAATCCGTGCACCAACAACAGATTGGGCTTTGTTAATTTGTGCGATCTGGGTACCCAACAGTGCATTACGGTTCCGTCGCATAGATCCGTTTTCACCGATCGGAGCCCCGAATACGAGAAGAAATTGCGGTACAGGAAATCGGCGGATCCGGTCAGGCTCAGACATCGGGCCATTTCCACGGAGCCCGAATGCTTCGCGCGCAGGCCCGATCCCGAAACAGATTATATATGATTGGTTAGGGGAAATTTCATGTCATGTATGTATGCATGTATGTATGGTATGTTGGTTGTGGAGTGAAAGACAGGAAATGCGAGAATCATGGATGATGATGATATGGATTTGGTTTGAGATGAGAATTCTTTCTACTATTTTTTGGCATTCAGCCCCGCCTCTTTCGCCGTATGCACATCATATTGTATGCATACCATGCATGCGTAAGTAATCATTTTTATTTTTATTTTTTGACGGGAGTAAGTAATAATTCTGAGTTTTTTTTTCACTTTTAATCCCACAATACACATATTATTTTAAAATTGATCTCATACTATTTTTTTCTTGCACTTGTAGTTTCAAACGTTATAAAATTTATATATTTGATCCCAAACATTGACGGCTCCGTTAAATGCAATGTTGCAGCGTTAGTCCCATAAGATTTACTCTAATAACTTAATTGTGTTTAACCTATTAATTTGTATTTTAAGATTTTGTCCCATTAATTTTGTAATTGCACAATAAATCATATAGGATATAAATATTGAATTTTGTCTTCCATATGATATAAATATTGAATAAAATATAAAAAATATTAAAATAAATCATCTAAATCTTTAAATAATAAAGTTAAATCTTTATTAAATAGTAAAAAAATTCAACTAAATCTTAAAAAATAGTTAAAACTAAGAAATTAATTTTAAAAAATTCCAAGATATATAATAATTAAAATATAATTTAATTATTTATTAAGGGCTCATTTGGTTCATAAGATAAAAATATCTATCCGCCAAAAATATGCATATTTTTTGCGGATAGATATTTTTATCTTACGAACCAAATGAGCCATAAGTCTAGTTGACTTTTAAATTTTTTGATTTTATTAAACTTTGGCCTATTTTTTTTAAGATTTTTTTTTAATTTAATATTTTTTTGAAGATTTTGAAGAATTTATATATATATTTATTTCTTAAAAAAATTTAAACTTAATTTTTTATTTTACTTGATTTATTTAATTTTTCAGATTTTAGTTAGGTTTAAATAATTTTATTTAAATACTACTTAATTTAATTATTTTGAAGATTCATTTTATTTTTTAATAATTTATTGTGATTATTTTCAGATTTCTATTTTTTTATTGATATTTAAAGTATAATATATTTTAAATTTTAATTTATAATTCAAATATTTTAATTATTTAACATATATGAAGTTTTTTTATTGTGGAAAATGGGAGTAAATCTGAAAAATATAGATTAATGAGTTAAACACATTTAAGTAAGAGTAAATCTTTTGAGACTAAAGCTGCAAACCTTGCACTTAACGAAGCTGTCAATGTTTGGGACCAAATATGTAAATTTTGTAACATTTGGGATTACAAGTGTAACGTTGGGACTACAAGTTCAAGAAAATATCGAACAATAATAAAATGTATGGGACCAATTCTAAAATTATAAATGTCCTATGGGACCAAAAGTGCAAAAAACTAAATATTAAATTTATGGGAAAATATAATTTTTTGTCTTTTAAATTTTATTGACTTTTTTTTCATCCTATAAAAGTTTGAATTTTAATTTTAATCCTTTAAGTTGTAATTATTTTTTATTTTGATTTTGTTACCAGTTGAGTGGCCGGGTATAACAAGTCACTGGATCAAAATCATAATTCTTCATAAGTTAAAGAACTAAATTCGAATTTTAAAACTTAAGATGACGAAAAATAAAATTTTATTGACTTTGTTTTTCGCCCTTTTAGTTTTAAATTTTGAATTTAGTTTTAAATCATAATTTTTGGTAAGTTAAAAGACTAAAATTAAAATCCAAAATATAATAGGACGAATTAAAATAAAGTTAATGAAACTTAAAAGACAAAAAAATGTATTTTCCCTAAATTTATTATCATTCTGTCTTAAAATATTAAATAATTAATTAAGTATATTAAATCATTAATTAGGAGTATTAAAAGTTGAAGTTAATAAATTTTATAACAAGGGAGGATTGTTAAGGAGTACAATATGTATACCATGTTTAGTGTTAGATCACCAAGAAAAAAAGAATTAAGGGAAACCCAAAACAGTAGCAATTTATGCCGATTATACCTCTACTTTCAAAAAAGATGGAGTGCCCTCCTGACAAAGTATTCCACCTCCATAACGTCACGTCAATCATTTGCTGGGAAAGGGAAACGTCAAGTTTGGGTTGAAAACTAAGAGCAACCACATTGGTTGCAAGGTTATAACTCTCCTCTCCCCTCCACCTCACTGCCACATCATCATTCTTACATAAATAACTTAACTCCACTAACTCTCACATCCATCTAAAAGTTATAACTCATTTTGGAGGGACCCACACTATTCTTACATAAATAACTTAACCCCATCAACTCCCACATCCATCTAAAAATTTAATATATTTATATTATTTTATCTATTACCTAAAATTATCAATTAATATATTTTACGATTTAAAATAAATATTTAATACTAACGATTATGTGTGTGTTTGAAGTAATTAGGTTAATGCTTTCTTATGTATTAGTCACTTGTCTTGTACTCATATGTATTCCTCAGTATGTAACAGACTGTATTCGTTAATGTACTCGTTTATTTGTTTGCATTGTACCATTTCATATGCTTTTTATTGTATTTCATGTGAACTCAAATATGCTTTTTCATATATGCATGTGTTAATGAAATAATCGACATACGTGTTTAAGGAAGTAATTAACCAAGTCCGGATTGACGTGTCCAAGAGAATTGATCAAACACGAAGAAAGAACCAGATCGAAGAACGCTCTGACAAGTCACCAATTATTAACGAAGTAACTTGGTGACGAGTCAGCAGCTTCTAAGTGAAGCAGACTGCTGATCAGCAGCTTATGATGAAGCATGCTAGTGACGATCCAGCAGCTTGTATTTTCATATATAATGTAACCGAATTCATTCGAATAAAAGACGAAATTTTTACCAACGAGCTTATATAAACGACCTACCTGCTTACTCATAAAACCTCGCATGTTCGTCTATTTCAGCATATTGTTGATGTAATCGTTGTTATTTTAGCCACATAATCGCGTTTACGAAAATTACATCAACAAAATGGCGCTAGAGGAAGGGTGGGCCGAACCTCTGATTTTATTAGATTTTATTCAAGTTCGCGGAGGAAACAAAAATTATTTGGTTGCCGGAAAAATTCACGGCCACCATGGTTGAAGTCAGTTTGGTCGTTGAAGGACGCCACTGTAAATTTCTCCATCTCCTAGCTGGAAACCGTTCGTCATCTTGTCACTAATATGCGGTTGCAATCAACCACTATGCCTATGTGATGAATTATGCAACATGATCGAGAGTTCTCCGGCGGCAACGGTACTTGAGAGTTGAGGATATTATCTGGAGGAGGAGGCCTTTGTTCACTCTACCGCTAAGAAACTGAAGAAATCTCCATTGTTGAATGAGCTTCTGCATATAATGGCATCCCGCAGATCGACGTATGCTCCGACATCAATATTAATAAATTACTAACGTGTCGGCGGAAGTCGGTGGAGGATAAGAGGAGAAAGTTGGTTTGACCCGGTCAAAGGCGGTGTAAGCTGAAAGGAACCTGTTCGCTCGTGGAGGTGCTCGCCCCGACGGCTGCTCGCCTGGGTTTCATTTGACAAACAAGGTGAGCTGCTCGCTACAAGACCTGTTCGCCGATGCTCGCCACGCGGCTTACTCGCGCCCATTACCTGTTCGTCAATAGAAGCTGATCGCTGGCACTGCTGTTCGCCACGCGGGCTGCTCGCTCCGCAACACCTGTTCGCCGACGAAGCACACCTGTTCGCCTACCTCACCTGTTCGCCGCAGGACGGGTTCGCCCGTAAGAGATGCTCGCCCATAGTGAGCTGCTCGCCAAGGGAAGCTGCTCGCCAATTGTAGCTGTTCGCCGCGAGAGGTTGCTCGCCCATAGTGATGCTCGCCAAATGCTGCTGCATGCCAGTGCGAGATGCTTGCCGAAGGCTGCTGCACGCCAGTGCGAGACACTCGCCGAAGGCTGCTGCACGCCAGCGCAAGATGCTCGCCGGAGGCGGCTGCACGCCAGCGCGAGATGGTCGCCAAAGGAGCTCCTCGCCACAACGAGCTACTCGCCGCGCGTCTTGTTTTGCCCGCCACTCACCTGCGCGCGGAGCTGTTCGCTTGCATGTGGAGCTGTACGCTCAAGGACCTGTTCGCCGAAAGGAGCGCTCGCCTCCATGCCAACGAAAGATGCTGTTCGCCGGCCTCACCTGCTCGCACTGTTGGTCGCCAAGACGGGCTGATCGCCCAAACAAATTCTAATGAGCTACTCGCCATGGTGTTATGCATCAATTCACTGCACGTCGAAAACCCAGAAGGAGCTGTTCGCCTGCCGTATTCGCAAAATAAAACAACCTGCTCGTTTACAGATTACTCAATATGAAATTGTTCACTTGCGGGTTCCTCGGATATCAAAGTTGCTTGCGTCATCGCTAATTTCTAAATCGCTAATTTCTAAACGAACATTATCCGTCGATTGCGACGGAATTGATTATCATCATGATCAAAGGAGGATATAATTCTATTTACGTAAATAGCGCACACCATTCGCTTGACAACCAATTCAGTGGGTTGAATAATTCAAAGGAGTTGTTGGCATCCTATTCCTACGTTATTAAAAAAAAAATGGTGAAGAAAGAAAGAAAAGAAGGGACGGTTACTCAGAAGATGGAAGTGCAGCCGTACTTGTTGACCAAGTCATGAGTTGTTACTCAGAAGATGGAAGTGCAGCCGTACTTGTTGACTAAGTCATGCCAACTCAAATGACCGCTGTTAGGCTTCGTGAAATCTTATGTTGGCATGCAGAGTTGGTTCCTTGATTGGGTTAATTCATTAGTTGGGGCTAATAAAAAAAAATTTAAATAGGTTTGGCCCAGTTAAATAAATTAGCCTTGCAAGATAAAAATTACATATAATTGCAAGATTAAATTCAAAGAATAAAAATTACTTCTTCAAGTAATTAAATTCCCTGTGGAAACAATTGTTTTTAAACAATTAAATTCTAGAGGAAAAATTGCTTCTTAAAGCAATTAAATTCCAGAGGAATAAATTGTTTCTTAAAACAATTAAATTCTCAGCGGAAACAATTACTTCTTAAAGTAATTAAATTCCCAGAGTACAAATTGCTTCCTAACGCAATTAAAGTCCAAAAAAACAGGAGTGCTTGCTAAAGCAATTTATTCAAGTGACGGAGCAAGAGCAGAAGAATTGCTTACTAAAGCAATTAAATTCAAGAAGTGAAGCCCTGACAATGGAGATCAATCACAGTCCAAGAGGTGCAGAAAATTGGCGGCTTTGAAGATTAATTCCAGTTGCATGTTGAAGAATATATTTGCTTGCAAAGAAATTATCAATATATCTCCAGAAGAATTGTCAATCATCCTTGAAGATCTTCGCTCGCAACTGGAAGAATTTAAAGACAAAAAATTAGCGGACCTGCGAAGAATTACACTAGTTGATCACCTGTTCGCCTGAAGAAATCCTTGAAGCTGTTCGCCTCCTTCGGAAGAAATTACACTAAGCTACTCGCCGCCTACTCACTACTACTGTATAAAATTTCCAATGCCAAATGGAGCTGGCACAATAAAGGGAGGTTGATAATGCTCGCCTACTCACTACTACTAAATATGCCTGTCATCGACTCAACATTAATCCAACACGCAAACCCATTCGCCAGAATGCTCGCCTGCTCACCTGCTCGCTTGTTCACCTGCTTGCCTACTCATCTGTTCACATGTTCGCCTGCTCACCAGAAAGCAGCTGACATTAAATGAAATGTCTCGTGAAGTATCTCAACCTTGTGTAACACCCCATGGGAGGAATAATAATCATCCAACCCAGAGAGCACCTGCACCGGAGAAATCAACGACGATCCATAATGCTACAACAAACATGCAATAGTTGGAGAACGCTGAGATTCTGGCTGCTCAAGTAGACGTATCTCGCTCGATGACATTCTCAAAGATATTACAGCAACAAAGAACAGCAGGTCCATCTGAGATACTACCTGAACCAGAACCTGTCTATGAAGGAATTGTTCAGCGTCAACCAGAAAATGAAGCTGATAGCGAGCAAAGGAGGAGACATGTCAAGGGAAAGCAATCGTCAGTTCGTGAACGACTACATTGGCCAGTATGATTCCAGCGAGGTCACACCCAAGTGACCGGGTATCCGGCTCCCCTCGCCCAGAGCGAGAGGAACGGCCGCCCCGTCCAGGTGTAGAGGCTTCGGATGAAATCTTGTTGTCTATGAAGAAAATATTTGAAGACCTAAAGGCCATGCACAGATCCAGCCAAAGATCCAGTACCCGGTAACAAAAGTGTATAAAGGAAGTTCTGATCCGAAGCATCGTGCTTCACTCAAAAGCATTGACCGGCAAACTTTGTTCAAGAAGAAATGCCCGAAGTTCCAGATCAAGAGCTCTGGCCCATATTTCTCAAGCAGATGGAGAAGAGCAAATACAATTGAAGAACACAGAGGAACCAACATGCAACTCATCATGGAGTAACATTACAAAACGACGACCCATCCAAGACAGATCAAGACAACTGGTAGTGAAGAAACTAGATCCTCACAAAGCAATTTCTCGAGAATGGATCCTCTAAAGATAAAAAGAGCAATAGAAGACTTACCAGCAAAGTTATCAACTCATTCAAAGGGCAACATAAGCTCATTATCCCAGAAGCATCCATTCAAGGAGAAGTCCAACATTCGACAATAAAGCTGAACGAGGGAGAATCGGACTTTGAACAATTACAATGCCCAGATCTGGGAAAAGAAAACAATGAAGGGATATATGATGGGTCAATCAAAATGTCAAGAAAGAAAAATAACATTTGAGCGCTACCTATCGAGGCCTCCACCTGAAGTTGAAGACGATGTGAGTTGAAGATCAAACTCTCTACCTAAACCTGAAGACAATATGCTAATGATATCAACAAGGGAGGCATCTGACACAACTTAATGCAAGTGTTGACAACATTCCTATTGAAGCAAATACTACATCGACCGGACATTGCAAGATGCTTGTTGAAATAGTGACTAGAGGTCAGCCAATATGGAATAACCTACGCACCCCAAACAGCGATCAAGGGACAAACGCTTGCCGATTTCATCGTCGAGCTAACTTTCCCACAAGATCCGACGAGGGGCGTAAAGTCTCATAGCACCTCTACATAGACGAATCATCAACAAGCACAACAACAGGAGCTCGTGATAGACAAGTCTTCACTTTGGCAATCAAATTCGACTTCACAACTACAAACAGAAAGGCCGAGTATGAAGCATTGATAGTCGAACTCAGGCAGACACATTGGCCAGACAACAGAAAAGCAGAGCTGAAACCAAACTACAAGAACCCTCGACGTTTGATTATAAAATAAATCAAACTTCGAGTGGGGGGCAGGAAGAGGACAACGACAACGACAGGATCAAACGCTCAATGTCTCAATCAGACAAGTCTACGATGTTATCAATAGGAAGGGACTCCGAGCTGTTCCTTGAAATATCAAAAGCAAGACGAATCCCAACAAGTACTACGCATGTCATCAGAGTATCAACCACAACACATATGAATTCCAAGACTTGTTGTGGCAATAGCAAAGATTTTATGAAGACGCCGGAAAATTATCCCCAACGAGAAGGCCACGAATTGCCTAATTTATCAACTCTGATACCGGGGAAGTTTTCGTCACATATTCAGTTTATCTTTTTGTACAAGATAAATGAAAAAATAATCTGCCATATATGCCATTAACAACATGCAAAATTCCTGTGTTGCAGAATCATGCGAAGTGTTTCTTGAAAGTTCTCTCGTACGAACTGCAATGGACCCAAGAAGTTGGCTACTTCGCGAGACGAAGTAGTACCAATGGAGGTCGAACATTCAAAAAACGTACAAAGAGCAGAACATAATCAAGACACAACAGTCCTGACAGAATCAGCGCCTGAGAGACATGATTCCGCCTACATAGGCGATGCGCCTCCCAGAGGCATGATTTCGCCTATATAGGCGATGCGCCTTCTCGAAGCGATGATCCTTCTTGAAG